>JAVLUX010000007.1:25860000-26460000 GCA_032164185.1 Moxostoma hubbsi
TTGGTGAGGCTCTGGCAGGAATAATGAAATCTGTTCATATCTGTCTTTCTGTGTGTTCTTCAGGGGATAAATCCAATCCCAGCACTGTTGGCCAAGCTGTTGATTCGACAAATTAGTGCTGGATCTGAGGATGGGGGTCATTGTGCAGTCAGAGGTCTGAAGAGACAAGAGGTTGTAAAGTGATACTCTTGTTGTTTGTAGTGAAAAATGTTGAGTGATAAGCCATTTGATATGGCTCTCGCTGATACATATGTCATGATAATGGGTTTAAATGCCTAGGCAGCCTGCTGTGACATGTCAGTTTGTAGAAGAATCCCCAAAAGTCTTTTTTAATCTGTTGGGAAAATCCTATTTGAAAATATATAATAGTCTTGATCATAATCACTATTGTCTGTAGAAAAATTGCCACATGTTTGTAATGCATTGAATGTCCAAAGTCAACTATTTAAATTATATTAAAGTAGTGCAGTAACAAGGGCTTGGTGGAATTATAGTGTATATAGGCCAACAAGCATGTCAACAGGTTAAGATATTGACATTTGCTATCGGTGAGCAGGATTGCAGGATGTTATTTACAGGTGAGAGTGAAAAAACAAAGTGAGATGTATCCCAAACAACTCAAATCGAAGAACTTTTTGCTGGATGCCAGAAAGTAATGCAAATTATTTTGTATGTGTAGGGTTTTTGAATGTTGTTAAAGCGAACTTACCCAGGTCTAAGAATAGGCTAAACAGTATATCATGCATGTTGGTGAATTACAAATGTATAATATCATGTAAATTAAGGGAGTGAGGCTGAAACTGCATACAGCTGATGCACACACTGTCGCGGGGACACTTGTTCCTCGAGCGTGCACGCTTGCTGCAGCTAGATTATAATGTATTGGCTCGCGACTTGAATCATAATGTATGTCACTGTGCATTTCTTATTATGAAGAAAATTGACAATACACAGCTTTATTAATACGAGAGAGTTTGTTTTTTTGTGAATTAAAGATGGATTGAAGTGAACAGAAAGATAATAGATTGTAGTCTTCGCCCCATTATACACTGCAACAAAACAGTTTTTGATTTGTTTTTGTTTTGGCTTTTCCAATATAAATATGTAAAACTCTTAAAACAATGTACATTTTTTAGCAACTATACCACAGAAGAAAAATTATTATCTGAGAATTTTTAATATAATATTAAAAATACAAATATTTTTTAATATCTATAAAACCTTTAACAAAAGATGGATTCACCTGAGAAGCAGCATATAATATATTTATACTTTCTTTTAGAGAATAGATCTTGAATATGAGTACAATTTAAAAATGTCAGTCATTTTAACAGTAAAATACTGTAAAAATGCTACAGAAATAAAATGTTAATTGATTAACAAATATTAACTGTAAAATACACAGTAAAATGTTTTAATATATTTTAAAAGACAATACAGTAGTTTTTACAATAAAATGATGTAAAAATGTAATTATTTAAATGTAAGAAGATTTTCCTGTATAATTAATGGTAAAATGAAAAATAGAGTACATGTACTTTTTTTTTACAGTAAATTATTGTTAAAATTACAGTAAAAAAACAGTAATTGGTCGTTCCCATATTTCCCTGCGTGACCCATCACATTCCATTATATTTTATGGGAATAGTTATGTTTCATCATATTTTTAATATCAGTTACATGGGGGTGTTCTGTGCTATATTTCATGTAGTTTAGTTAATGTTTACTGTATTATCTAAATCTCACATGTGTTACCATGATGGTGTTTGGTGTTTGTGTGAGTGATCTGAGCACTGTCTCTACATGTTTATTGTTCATTGCTTGTAGAAGGGCCACTATTGATGAACTTCATGTCGTCATGTGCCCTTCTGTAGTTACTACGGTGATTAACAATTACCTTATAAAGTAAACAACAGATTAACAAATTACATGTTTATAATTTTATTTTACTGTAAATTTAGCAGAATTTTTGTATTTTTTACAGTGCCAGCATGTCAATTACAACCATTTTAAACTGTAAAATGTACAGATTGTTCTGTAAAGTGGTTTACATTTTAACTGTATTTATACACAATTATTCTGGCAACCACAGCTGACAGATTTGTTTTTTTTTTACAGTGTATATTTTGTCTTTACTGCACTCACAGAAGTATAACCAAATACAAAATACACGTGTATATACAAAGTACACTTGCTGTATATTTAAGATACATCCTCTTAAAGGAAGTCTAAATATCTTATATGTTGCTTCTCAATTAAATGTATCTTGTTAAGGATTTTTATTCATTTTTAAATGGAAAACAAGACAAAAACACTTGATAACAATAGGAATATATTTTAGATGCAGTGTCAAGTTAAAAATAACTTAAATTCTTATGTGTGTCAAGCCACCTTCATTCAGTTCTATTCGTTGCGCTGCATTTAACTTTATTTGGCGCAAGAACGTTTTTGGTCTGAATGGCTCCTTGGGTTTTCTTCAATCCAACAAACCTTTTTGTACTTGTAATTTATCTGTCTAGAATTTAGCATGTGAAAATCTATATAATGTTTATTGTTACCTTGATTACTCTTTGACTCAAACAGTAATGTAAGATTTTAGTCATACTGCACACAGCACTAACAGTAACTGCGTTTGTGTGTGTGAAATGCTTTCTACACGTCATGCACACTACATGGAATTTACGAAAATATGGTTGTCACTACCTGAATTATTTGGGAGTTAATTTGGTTTTGGACAGTGTACAGAACAGGATTAAGCTCTTAATGGTGAACTGACAACCGTATTTAGATGCAGTGTGTGTACGTGGCCTTAGACTGTTTGACTCTTTATGACATTACAGAACTCTCCATGTACTCTTGTGATTTAAGTAGGAATTTAAATGAGCAACTGGGCCCCTGATACGAGAGAATAAACAGTGCCAAATCATGATTTAATAATGATCTGATTCTAAACTCTATTTTATACAGACAGGGGCTTTTGTTTCCCACTGCTACAAAGATCCAAATTGGCTAGAAGTCAGGTAAACTTTGTAGATGCATTAAATTTCATATTGCATTCCGTATACTTGATAATGAACACAGTTTATTATTGAAAGCTGCTGTGCTGTATGAGATGTTTTGCTCATAACACAATCTGGGACACATTTTTGTATTACACACTCTCACAACAATGTAAGCTGTGCACTTGTGACTGCTGTTAAAGTGAAACTGTATGACAAATGGTCTGCATTAGTTTTACAAAGAAATAAATCAGCAAAGGTGCAAGAGGGGGAGCAAAGATGGCATTGCTCAAATGTTTATCTGCTGTAAGACTTTGCTAGGCAACAAATGTCTCATTCTCCATTTCCTCCTTTCTCACATCTGCATGCACAGTTCTCCAGGGACTTGGTCAAAGACGGTGAGTAGATGCTGTTGAAAATGCTGTTCACCATTGATCATCCAATTGAGACACTGTTTGTTGGCATATTAAAAGAAAAGCTGTAATGTGTGAACTCAGTTAACTCATTGTACAATGGGTATGTGGGCATCTGATTACCATTGAATCCACAAGAATCCTCCAACTCAACCCAGCAGGAGGAGTACACATCATATTGGGTTCCTCCAAAAAGCATCTGGGACAACTTTGGTGCCTTTTAACTCAAGAAAACAACCAGACTGGGTTTCTCTTTCCATTTTGGTGGGGAAATGCTCAACCAATTAAGCAAATTCCTATGCATAACCACAGGTTTGAGCTCTTTATCTAGTATGCAGTCTCCTCTTAAACACAGAGTTTGCTACTTTCACAAGCACTTCAGAAGAAAAGCGAGAAAGGAGGCCACCCAGGCAAAGTGCAAAGATGCAGAGGATTTGCCCTCAGAGAATAAGAACACTGGCTCTTGGAATTGTTGTAAAACCAGCCAAACATTGCAAGGGTTTATTTTCACTCTGTTTATAAAAACTGATGTTGAAACTTGAGGAGTTGAGAGAAAATAATTTGGTCAGGCTTATTGACGAGCCATGGCCTGCAAATTATAACGCCTTACATTATGCGCTACCTTTTCTGTTTGATGGCATCCATTTCTAATAGCTGGAATGATCCAGCATGTCTGATTCAATTAAGTAAACAAGGTCATTCTTAATCTCACAAATTTTCCCTCTAACATACAATTTTTGCTTACAGTAGAGTTTAGGCATGAAACAAACATTAATGGCAATGTTTCAGACTTGGGTGAATGGAAAAAAAAAAAAAAAAAAACAACAGAAGGCTTTATTGATTATGTATGTAATCTAAGCTGCCCAATACTGATGGTTTCTGTAAAAACTTAGATGGCATTTTAATTGAAACCCTCTGTGAGAAACATTGTGAGATTGGGTTTTGGTTTAAGGACCCGATCAAAAGCACAATTATATACTGTATACAGTTGAAGTCAGAAGTTTACATACACTTAGGTTGAAGTCATTAAAACAAATGTTTTAACCAGTCTACAGATTTAATACAAACTATAGGTTTGGCAAGTCGTTTAGGACATCTACTTTGTGTATGACAGCAGTAATTTTTCCAACAATTGTTTACAAACATACTGTTTAACTTTCAATTGACTATATCACAATTCCAATGGGTCAGAAGTTTACATACACTAAGTTAACGTGCCTTTTAAGCAGCTTGGAAAATTCCAGAAAACGATGTCATGGCTTTAGCCAATTAGCTTCTAATAGGAGGTATACTGAATTTGAGGTGTACATGTGGATGTGCACTGGCGGCCAAAAGTTTGGAATAATGTACAAATTATCCTATTTCGGAAGGAAATTGGTTCTTTAATTCACCAAAGTGGCATTCAGCTGATCACAAAGTATAGTCAGGACATTATTGATATAAAGCACCATCACTATTTGAAAAAAGTCATTTTTGATCATATCTAGACAGGCCCCATTTCCAGCAGCCATCACTCCAACACCTTATGCTTGAGTAATCATGCTAAATTGCTAATTTGGTACTAGAAAATAATTTTCCATTATATCAAACATAGTTGAAAGCTATTTTATTTGTTAAATTAAACTTAACATTGACTTTGTGTGTGTTTTTGAGTTGCCACAGTTTGTAATAGACTGGCATGTCTTAAGGTCAATATTAGGTCAAAAATGGCAAAAAAAGAAACCGCTTTCTCTGGAAACTCGTCAGTCAATCATTGTTTTGAGGAATGAAGGTTATATAATGCTTGAAATTCCCAAAAAAGATTCATACAAAGGTGTACACTAAAGTCTTCAAAGACAAAGGACAACTGGCTCTAACAAGGGGCGGCTGTGGCTCAGTTGGTAGAGCGGGTCGGCCACTAATCGCAGGGTTGGTGGTTCGAATCCCGGCCCATACGACTCCATGTGCCGAAGTGTCCTTGGGCAAGACACTGAACCCCAAGTTGCTCCTGATGGCAGGTTAGCGCCTTGCATGGCAGCTCTGCCGCCATTGGCGTATGAATGTGTGTGTGAATGGGTGATTGGGACACAGTGTAAAGCGCTTTGGTAACCTCTGAGGTTAGAAAAAAGCGCTATATAAGTGCAGACCATTACCATAATTAAAATTTCACAAATCCACTTAAAAGTGGCGTAAACGGTTACACTTGAACAGGCCCAAGTTCAACAATAATGAAACAAACGGTTATGAATTGTTCTGTTGTCAATATCATAATGCCATTGTGACATACTGACAACCAGTAAAAACCATGAAAGCATCACACTGCAGAGATGCATTCAAAAATAAGAAAAATATATTCATGACCAGTGAGCTCAGTGAGAAATTATTAATATTCATGGTCTGTTTACTGTCTCTTGAATTTTGCTGTAACACAAATTATTAATTATTAAGCAAATGCATGAAGGTGCGGTGTCGTTATTGAATGTTAAACAGTTTTATTTATTATTAGTGTTATTGTGACCAACAATATTCTGATTTAAATTGGGATGAGTGACTGATGAGATATTGAGAGCACTTGAAGTGTGCACATCTTTGATGCAGAGCACTCATGTTAAAGAGAATAAAGCAAAAAGTGCTAATGATTGCTCAGTCTCAATCACTCAAAACAACGTCTGATTGTCACAACTCATGTCATGTATCATGTATTTGCATGTTCGTTGTTTAATTTGTTTTTAAACCTGTTAGCAGCCTCTATATCTTCTTCCTGTTCACTGTGCAACGAGTCTGAATAACTACCGTAACGACTGTAGAAAATGGACAAATTAATATTCATACACATGTAATTCTTACACATTTTTAAAAACAAACCGGCATATTCATCTCAATTACATCATGTCTGAAAGTTTACATTCGTGAATGCTTAGAACTGCCAACAACTCGCACTCCATAGGCCATTCTTTCATGTTTCAAGGGCTGAGAGAGCACTCATTTATTAGAGGAGCAGTGTGTGTGATTGCCTGCATGCTGCAAAAAATCGTCCCTAAATCTATCGCGATCAGAGATTGAAGATGAATATCGGCTGATTTTGATTGGCGGCCGATCGATCGGGACATCTCTAGTAAATACAGAAGCACACTCGTGCAAGAAGTAAAGTTGGACAAAATTTGCATGTCGATCGTCTTTAAAGGAAACACCCCAGCATTACATCTTTAATGCAGCTATATTTAATGTGTTATAGCTTTATTAAAGTAAAAATAATATGGAAGCAGGTCATGTAAATAACTATAAACTCCAAAACTAGCATTTCTCTGTGCGTTCAGCGCCTCTTCTGTAAATTGCGAGAATATCCCAATCTAAGGGGAGTGATTGAAACTACTCGGCTGATGCACACATTGTCGTGGAGACACTCGTCCCTTAATGCATCTAGATTATAACGTGATTGCTTACAACTTCTTGAATCATAGTATATTGGCAATACGCAGCTTTATTAAAAAGAGTTTTTTTGTGAGCTAAAGATGGATTGAAGTGAACAGAAAGGTGAGAATGGGTAGTCTTTGCCCCATTTTACACTGCAACAAAAAAGTAATTTAAAACAATGTACATTTACTTTAGCAGCTATACTGCTGAAGAAAAAATTGTGTATAAATGAATGAATATAATAGTAAAAATAAAAATATTTTAAAATATAAAAAAATCCTGTAAAAAAAAAAAAAAAAAAATTGCATTCACATGAGAAGCAGCATATAAGATATTTAAACTTGCTTTTAGAGAATATATAGAATTAGAATTTAGAATTATATTTTGTCTTTACTGCACTTGCAGAAGTATAACCAAGTTAAGATATACACTTATACTTAAGATACATTCTATTGCTTCTCAAGTGTATCTTGTTTTAAGGATTTTTAGACCATTTTAAATGGAAAACAAGACAAAAACGCTTGATGATAATAGGATTTTTGTAGTGAATTATGTTACTGAATTAAATTTAATAAAAGGTGGGGTTTTTCCCCCTTTTAATTCAGTGAATGTCATTTTAGAGGTATTTTTAAAAGATAATTTTGTCCTCTTGATTGTTAGTAAGCACGTTTAATACAACATTTTAAGTCGGGGCACAAGCTGAATAATTGCTTGAGCTCATGATTAATCGTTGCAATCACTGAATAGTCGAATAATCGTTCTAATAATCGTTCTAGTATTTGATTATCAAAATAATCGTTAGTTGCAGCCCTAGTCACAGATGGGTCTTCCAAATGGACAATGACCCCAAGCATACCTACAAAGTTGTGATAAAATAGCTTAAGGACAACAGTCGAGGTATTTGAATGCCCATCACAAAGCCCTGTCTTCAATCTGAAAAAAGCATGTGCGAGCAAGGAGGCCTACAAACCTAACTCAAAAATTCCAGCAAAATTATGAGAAGCTTGTGGAAGGTTACCCAAAAAGTTTTGACCCAAGTACAAACCTTTTAGGCAATGCTATCAAATACTAGGAATGTGATGAAAGAAAGAAAATCTTAAATAATTCTCTCTACTATTATTTTGAAATTTCACATTCTTAAAATATCCTAACTGACCTAAGACGGGGAATGTTTTCTACAATTAAATGTCAGGAATTGTGAAAAACTGAGTTTAAATATATTTTGTTAATGTGTAAATAGACGTATGATTTCAACTGTGTGTGTGTGTGTGTGTGTGTATGTAGAAGATAGATAGATAGATAGATAGATAGATAGATAGATAGATAGATAGACAGGTAAGGTTAACGTTTAGCCAACAAACAAAATCGGCTAACTTGTAGTGGTACATGCTTGTGTACATGTTAAATTAACGTTTCTGTGCGTGGTGACATAGTCCTATAAACTGGGACCTGGTTAGATGCTGTTTGAATGTATGGCTATAGATAGATGGCTAAATCGATGCTAAAAATGCTTTAAGGTTGACAGTAACTGATCAAGTTTAACTCATATTAAACTAGTTATCTTGTTAAACCGTACTTATCCTTAGGGTTGGCGAACAGTTTAGCTTTCTTGTTTGTTTTTTTTTCCTCTTCACATTAATGTTATAGCATCTGCCCCTGCTGACCCTGGCATGAGGAGACCAGAAGTCTTTGAGTCTGTAAAAACGTTTTTTTTTTAGGTAATGTTTGTAATCTTGTTAAAACGGATTTCATAAAATTGGTATCGGAAAAAGTATAGTTTAGGAACCGGTATCGAAGTCAATGTATCAATTTTTTTTTTTAATGATACTCAGCCCTAGTAGTGTGTGTGTATGTTGCAGCCTTATTCTAAAATGCTTTAAGTACATTTTTTCACATCAATCTTCCATACCTCATAATGACAAAGTAAAAACCAGTGTTTTTGGATTGTTCCGCAGACAATACATTGAAAAAACATACTTTTAAGGAAATGCATTAGACATAAAATTCCAGGCGACATGAGTTGTGGAAAGTCAGATGTGATCTAGGAGCTTTTTACAGCGTAATACAGTGCGTGCCATTGAAGATATCTAAGTCTTCCTCACAGCCTCCTTGTCATTCCCATTAAAAATCAAAGATGGTACTACTGTGAAAAATGTCTATTGTCTGCTATGCAAGATACTCAATAATATCTTGTTAATAGAACTGTTATATAACTATATCAAATCAATCTCACACTTACAGTTGTGCTGCCATGCTGATATTCAGAACAACAATATAATTATGAGTGTGATGCTTTTATATATACAAAATATTTTTCAGGGTCAGATGGGCAGTCTTCTAAATCAGTTTATAATGCAACATACCACGTCTATTTTTCTGTTCAGAACTGGACTGGTTTGGTTTCTCTCTGAATAATTGTGATCCCACAAATTCCTCCAGTTGGAAGAACAATCGCTCGGCTCAGGTAATTCAGAGCTCATAAATCATTGGCACTGTACATTCCCAACTCTTAAGTTTGGTCTGTTTTCTCTCAATTCTGGCCTGGGGAAGGATAGACAGCCTGTCCATTAAGCTTTGTGTGTGTGTGCATTGTCAGGCAGATAGGCCTCCTGCTTGCTTGCTTGCTTGCTTTCACTCTCTCTCGTCTCTCTCTCTCTCTCTCTCCTGGTCATCTCATTTTCACTGTGTTCTCTCCTGCTGAAGAGGGGTGTGGTGTGCTTTAGTGTCACATGACACCGTATGGGTGGAGTCAGAGAGAAGCACAGAGATTCCAGTTGAGGCTCACACTGGAGGTTTGAGGCTGAACAGGGACGGGCAGAAGGGTAGGTCAACACACTCTCACTCCATCTTCCTCTCTCTTTTCCTTTCTCTTTTACTCAATATCTTTGGTTCAGTAATGCTGTTACTTGGCATTTTGCTTCTTTACAAGCTTGTTTATGAACTTATAATGTAGTATATTTCAGATCAGGGTAAGACAAGAGCTCTGTGTATTTGAAAGTGTATCTGTGAATGCATGTGTGTGTATAGGTAAGGTTTTTTCCATGTTCATGCCAGAGACTCAGCCTGTTTTTCATGTTAGAGCTTCATGGATATTTAATCTGGAAAGTTCTGAACAGGGCAAGATTTATTAGGTTTCTCTAAGCATCTGTGAGTTTGCAAAGGGGGCGTGTTTGCCTTTTTTCATTCTTCAATGCTTGTCTGTACCTTCTGTCTTGGACTTGTAATTAACCAGTGCAGGTTACAGGGCTGTGTGAGACCCAGACATTCAAGTCCTGCAATTTCACCTCTCTTAAACCTCCTTTTCCACCTTTTCCTGCATTTAATCTGTGGCTATGGGTTTTTGGAGGGTTTTGGTGTGAATCTAACAAAACTTTTCAAGAACAGCCATATTTTACCCCAAACAAAAACAAAACAAAAAAAATTAATTATATTTTGTTTAAAGAAAATTAAGCTTTTTTTGAAGGAACATTTAAGCTTGCTCTTATGACTCCTTGTATTTATACATTATGGTAATATTTGTTGTACTGCCTTTTAATTTAAGCTGTTTTCAATAAAATAACCATTGTATTACCCTATATTTATATTGTAATTAAGTAAAAATAAATACTGTTTTAAAATAATTAGAATATACTGTATTAGAATATAACCCTTGACAATAATCGAAATTGCCCCCCAAAAAAGTGAAACATCTGGACACTGTCATAGTTGTAATAAAAAATAATGGCACAATCTAAAACAAATTTTAATCATACTAAAATAGGCTTCACTTTCTTTCTTTCTTTATTTTTATTTATTTATTTATTTATTTATTTTTGGAGTAAAATGTGACCTGGGCATTTTTTCATGTCATCACCATTTAACTGTGATCTGACCTTCATTGATAAGTTAGTTACTGTGCTTTTGGATCGACTGGAGTAACTTTCTCAACACTACCATTTATGTGCCTGCCCACATCCTGTAGGAGGTCAGTAGGAAAGCCACACAGATCTCCTCCTCTCTGGTTTGGCCATCATCCATTTTCATCTGTTTTCCTCAACCCTTTTCAGTCATTACCCATGACTCCCTCATAGACTGCCACTGTTCCTTGAGGTGACGAAAACATGGGAAGAGCTGTTTGGAGTAATAGCAGAACAAACGTTTGATCTGGTTGTCAACAGCTTTCGTATTCAGCCCTGCAGCCATGGCTTAGGATAAAAATACATTGGGCTAGGTATCGTTAGCTCATTCTGTAATTATCTCCATAAGTAGCCATTTAGAGCATTTTGAAGATTTTGTGTTATTTGCTATTGAATTTCAGATGTGTTTATCTGGGTTGCGAAATGAAACCGTTGCCTTTTCTTAAGTCTTTCATAGCATGTTGTGTATCATAGCTGCGAAAGCCTTCATGGGGAATCTTCTTTTTTTGATGAGTCATTTCATACTCCTCACTGCCCATTCTCTGTTTGTACTGTACTCTCCCAAACCCATACTAGCAGACCTCTGAGGGTTTCAGCCTACTTTCACTGAAAACTATACACGCTTGCCCTTTAGAGGGATTCTGGTAGGATGGAAACATTTTCCATGATTGGGTTTTTTGGGAATATTCATGGTGTGTGCTGCTTTGCACTTTCCTGTATATGTCTGCTAGCACTAAACCCTTTGGTCTTTGGCAATAATGAGCAGTGGAGTGTGGCCACCTTGGACCTCTGAACTCTGCTTATATGCTTGGAACATGCATTTAAACATGAAGAACAGTGGTGGAGCATGTCCATTTGGCTGTTGGGCTGAAGTGTCATAAACATCTGCCCTGCATGTGAGTTAACATACTATATACATGCTCTCATATACTAGACACTGCTAGTGTCAATCATCACTCCGGTTTGACCGGTTTTTATTTGCATCGCAAAGTATTGCAGTTTCTTGATCTAACGAATGAAAAGATGAAAATAAGAGGAATTATTTGTTTTGTTAATTAATTAGTCTTTTTTAGGTTTTTTCTATAACCAGGGTGTACAACTAGAGGCCTGTAAAGGTCCTGCAAGGGCTTCTGTGGAGAGGACAAATAGGCTAAGCAATATTTCCTGACATTTCTAACTATTTGAAAATTAACTTATGAACTTATACGCATCATGCCATGGAATTATGTTGGTTATTGATTTTAACAAATGTTATTGCTACTGAATAAATACAGCTTTTTTCATATGTTGTGGGTTCTTGGGTCTGTAAAAGTTCTATATGACACTTTGAATTTTCAAGGGGCATTGTGTATCCTTTCAAAATACATGTATAAATACTGTTTATCATTATTGTGCAGCAATGTCTAAATTTTGTAATTATCAAATAGCTTCATGCTAGAATTTAAGGAAACATAAATCTTTCATGTACGCTACTTTTCCCGAATCCAGTATGTTCCTGTTGAAGCATGGTCTGGGTAAACTCTAGAGACTGTTGTGCGTGAAAATCCCAGGAGATCAACAGTTCAATAAATGCTCAAACGAGCCAACAATCATGCCATGTTCGATATCACGGAGATAACATTTTTCCCCCATTCTGATGGTTGATATGAACATTAACTGAGGCTTCTGACCCGTATCTGCATGATTTTATGCATTGCACTACTGCCACACGATTGGCTGATTAGGTAATCACTTGAATAAGTAGGTTTAGGTGTTCCTAATAAAGTGCTCAGTAAGTCTACATATGTTAGCATCTCATAAAATGTAGTTTAGTATTTCATGACCCTTTAAGCAGCGGGAATTAATGTTGGCTAGTGAAATGATGCATGCTGAGGAAAATCTCATTTGATCTCTCATGTGATCTTCACTATCGTATTCCGCATTGTAGAAGTTAGGTCACCATGCAGTATCAGATTTGCCTTAATTCCCAGAGGTCGTGTTTTTTCTGTTTGTCATCAAGGGCAGTGGTTTTCACCTTTAGGTCAGATCCAGGAATCTTTCTTCTATTCCTTCTTCTGTTGGCTCATTGGTTAAGAATGCCAGGAATACATTTCCAAAGGCCCAATCACTGAAACTATGCTGTAGTAGGAAGGGTATGAAGAGATTGCCAATAACTTAATTTCAACTAGAAGATTGATGGCAGAACATTTCCTCTTTATGCATTTATGTTTTGGCAGTCAATAACGGCTGCGATACATACTATAAAAGCATAAGAAGTTGGTGAGCTTGTTTGCCAAGTAACTTATTTATTTTCCATTTCTGTTTCTTCAAACTGGATGAGCAAAATGTTTGTTTGTTTTTTTTTGTTTTTTTGGAAGGTCTTCTGTTCCACCCTTCACACCACCCTTTTCATTTAAACTAAAAGCTTGTTTTCAGAACATGTCCTCTTCACACATATTTAGTGTTCTGGCAGTCAATAACAGTTGCGGTTCATACCATTAAAACATTGTATAAATTGGTGAGCTTATTTGCAAAGTCACTTATTTCATTTCTGTTTCTTCAAACATAAAACTTGATGAGCAGAAATGTTTGGTATTTTTCCTGTCCCATAATGTTTTTCATGCATCCTTATCGCTCACTTGCATTTCTGCTGTTCTCTGCCAGTTTGGGAGTATGAAATCTGTCATTTGCAGACATTTTTCCATTGTGCACATTACACCATCTGCTTTTACAACCTCGAGCAGCATAGGTCACACTTTTCAGCCCTGAGCTGAAAGAGCAGTCATCACTCCTAAACACACACTCTATATGAGTTTTACACCCTGTGTTTGTGTAGAGTTAACATCAGTTTCCCTTCTGCCCTCTGTGGGAGATCAGAAGTTTTCTCATTCTCTCTCTCTCCTTTTGTTTCTCTTGTTTTGTGTGTTGATTTGTTGTAGTTCAGACCTTGCTGGAGTTCTTTTTTAACTTTATATATGGCTGGATCTTGCTTCTGGGCAAATGTATTTTGTAATTTGCCAGAGTTTAATAATAATCCTTGTAATTGGGCACTGGTTGTTTTCGTATACTTCATGTCCTCAGGCTCACTACATGCTGTGCTGATTGTCTTGTTTCCATAGTCATGTACTGTCTGAAAAGGAAAGGTTGTAACAGTGATGGCTCCCAACTGGAATATCTATATTTTTTGCAGTCTTTAAAATTCAAGTAATTGTATAATTTCACAGATTTTTGTGTTGTTAGACAAGGTGATTTGAATTCTCTCTTTGTTTTTTTCTTGGAAACATCTTGTTAGGGAATGTGCAGGGGGAAAAAAACATCAAAGAGTTCATGTCCAGTTTTACAGCGCTCAGGGGAAATGTCTTATCAGTATCTTTCACATGCATGCATTTTAGGTTGCTTGATTTCAGAGGATCTGAAAGAACTCTGAGAGAAATAACTGTTCCTCTTCTGTATGTCAGACAAGAGGTACAATGTTCATGTATGGCTGCTTGATTCTGATGGGTTAAGATGTGTCTTCTCTAGGGCTAGGTATTGATACAGATTTCCCAATTCCTTTCTGTTTCACAAGCGTTCAATTCTGATTCAATGTCGATTCATATGGGCATATATATTTTACAATGTCCATTTTGCTTGCAAATGAAAGAAATTAGCTATCAGCTAATGCTGTTAATTATAATGGGACCTTCTAACCTTATTCGAAAATATAAAATTTACAAATTATATTTTCATTAGTTTTTATCATATTGGTCACATTTAGGATTTTGAAACATTTTCAAATTCAGTGTATTCCATCAATAAATGTCTTGAATTTGCATATATTATATTGTGTGTTTTTTGTTAAATGTTTAATTTTACATGCATTATTTGTACTCTTTACAAGTATTTATAGTGATATGTAGAACAAGTGCTAAATTGGTACTGTCTCTTTAAGACTTCTGGCATCAGTCGGTGAGCGCTTATTTTATTTTTTTACTGCGTCTTTGCTATGTGTGATTTAAAATTAAATGTTTATTTTTATTGTTTTTAATCATCAACTGACTGTTAAGGACAGAACGGATATCAAGAGGCATTATTCCGTGATAAATGTATTGCATGGATTTCATCTTTGGACACAAAACGATTCATACCAAACTTTTACTCTCAACATGCAGTGAAAGGATGTCTGTGCTGAACTTTTTCGCTACCATAGAACTCGAACACTAAATCTAAACATTTACTAGCCATTGGCTTAAAACAGACATTTTTTTAGTTCCATAGCGGGAAATTTGGTCGCTTATGCGAGTGATTTGCGAGAGGGTTGTACATAGAGTAAAATATTGATCTCTGGATTTTTTAATCGATTCCGAGATCGTTCAAATGAAGATTGTGATGCATCGGAAAATCAACTATGTACTACTTGCTAGGTAAAATGGTATTCATTAAAACACACACCAAACAGTACGGGGCTAATTTATGAATTGAGGTTTGATCTACTGTGCACAACTACCAGACCGGAGCACTATGGACTGGAATGAAATTGTTCCTTTCTCCTTTATGCAACATTTTTGCTCTAGCAAATCCTGTGGGTCCATTTACAAGTGGTCCACCACGGACACAGTCTGTGATTTGCAACTCTTCCCTCTGGCAGAGGGGAATAAATCAGTTGTTCAGTCTGACTTCCTCACTTCTAAATTTTCACTGTTGGTGTTGAAGTTGCTGGTATCTATTTACAAATCTATTGAATAGTTGGAAACCTTACAAAGTTATTTTGAATTTTGATTTTTTTTTTTTTGCAAGTAATTGAAAACAGATTTGACTATTGCTGTCCAGCTCTGGAGTCTCTAATTGAAATTTAGTTTTTGTCCACTGACACAGTGAAATATTTTGAGGTCTTTATAGATTTTTGTGAACTGAGTGCTTTGTTATGCTAAAGGCTAATTTTTGAAAAATAGCATACATTCGAAAATGTGGTTGGATTCTCACTGATGATAAATTCTGCTCTTGTTGTTTGTAATGGCAGGAACTTTGATTGGTTCTCATTCGTCAAGAATGCTAAATGTTGTTATGAATGATGGCTTGGAACGAGATTTGTTATTTGTGTGGTTACCATGTTGTGTAAAAACAAGACTCTGATCCAGGATACAGCTAATCATCAGCAGTGGGACTGTGCGTTCACCTCTCATCTCACCCTTACATTGTTTTTCCTCTGTGGGTGTTGAGTTCAGTCAGCTTGTCTAACTGTTATCTCCTCAGGCATAGAGTCTGTTAGTGGTGGAGGTCCCAAAAAACCTGTCAGTCGACACTATTTCTGTCCCAACAGTTGAGCGATGACTGACAGGAATCAGATTGAGGATTGCATGCATTTTCACTACAGTTGTGTGATCTTCAGTAAAGTGTCTGTCTTTTGTAGGGATGCACTAAAACCATTTTTCTCTCCTGATCCGATTCTGATACCTGGTCTCTCCGTGTTGGCCGATCCCGAGCTGATACCACCAGTGTTATTGTTTTAATCAGTTTAGAATATCTATACTTCTCTGTGTGGAACTGAAAAGGGGGGGGGGGGGGGGGGGCATTTATATGTAAAGAAACAAAAACATCAAATTACACATTATTTCACTGACAAATAGAGAAAAAAAAACAACATATGCCAACATTTCCTTTTACACAAATTTCAGCTTTTAATGAGACATTTATTTTTTGTTGTCTCTGGATGGTTACACCACTTGTTACAGACATTTTTGACTTAAAGCCCCAGAAAAAAACATCTAAATAACTTTTAATGCAGACTTTGAATCCGTGTTCATCAAAGTATTTTTTTGTGTGTGTGGATTACATTTTTAATGCATTTTTGAATAACTTAATAGATCCAAACAATTAATGAGCATTACATCATTGACGAAGATATATGCGTTTAAATTTACAGTCTTTCTCTTCCTAGAAAACAGACCAAAAATACTGACTACTCTTGTCCACAGGGGTGTATTGAATTTTCTGTCCAATCAAATGCTCTCTTGAATGATAATGTCCCTCCCCCAATACCACCCATGCAGGGTTTTTCCTGGGTCAAAAATGGTCTATGGTGGTGACTGATGTATATGGTCATCCTCATGCTCCAAGTTGTTTCATTACATATTTGCATTTCGCGCCACACTCACTCAAAAACCAGGCCTTGGTTGTGCTGCACAAATGTGCGTCTTAGATGAGAAGCATATTTTTAATAAATTTAATAAATTGCCAAACACACGAATATTATTTTCAATTCAGGAAACTCCCTGCTCACTGAGCAGCAATAGCAGTAGTGTTGAAATGATTAGTCAAAGTTATCAACAAAAATTTCGTTGTCAAATAGTAATTTGATCTCATTTAATGTAACATGAGATCACATTAAACTGTAATTATGACGCGCGAGAGCAGCACTGCAGTTCTGAGGAGAGGAAGAATTGCACAGCTCACAGTCCAGATGCACACTAAACTTTCCAAACAGCTTTAGGTGATATAGATCGCAAACATTCTCTCATTGTGCAGTAATTGCAGCTGGAGCTGTGCTGCACTGAAGCAAACTTGCATGTCCAGCATCTTTAAAGGAAACACCTTTACATCTTAAATGCAGTTATAGGGGGCCTGGGTAGCTCAACGAATACAGATGCTGACTTCCCCCCCCCGGAGTCGCAAGTTCGAATCCAGGGCGTCTGAGTGACTCTAGCCAAGTCTCCTAAGCAACCAAATTGAGGGTAGAATCACATGGGGTAACCTCCTTGAGTTCCCTATAATGTGGTTCTTGCTCACGGTGGGACACATGGTGAGTTGTCGTGCATGCTGCGGAGAATAACGTGAAGCCTCCAAATGTGCTATGTCTCCGCTGTAATGCGCTCAACAAGCCATGTGATAAGATGGCGTGGATTGACTATCTCAGACTCGGAGGCAACTGAGATTCATCCTCCGCCACCCAGATTGAGGTGAGGCAATACGTCACCATGAGGACCTAGAGGACATTCGGAGTTTTGCATTCCAAACTGGAGAAAGGGGGAGAAAAAAAAATGCAGTTATATTTAATGCGTTCTAGCTTTATTAAATTTCAAATAATACAGAAGCAGATCATGTAAATGATTACAAACTCCAAAACTGGCATTTTTCTGTGCGGTCAGCACCTCTTCTTTGAATGTCCCGATCGAAGGGGGAGAGATTGAACTGCATCCGGCTGATGCACACTCTGTCGCAGGGACGTTCATCCCTTGAGCGCGTTTGCTGCAGCTAGATTATAACGTTATGCTTGCGACTTATTGAATCATAATATACATCACTGTGCTTTTCTTATTGTGAAAAAAAAATGTTGTGAGTTAAAAGTCCATTATACACTGCAACAAAATTCAATTTTGTTTTTTTGACTTGTTTTCCCATATAAATATCTAAAACTAATCTAAAATGCAAATTAAGAGAAAAACACTTGATAACAATAGGATTTTTTTTTTTTGCAGTTAATTTTTTACTGAATTAAACTTATAAAAAAATTTTCCCTGTAATTCAGTGTAATTTTAGAGGTATTTAAAAAAAATAAATAAATAAATAAATATATATATATATATATATATATATATATATATATATATATATATATATATATATATATATTTTGTCCTCTATTTTTAGTAAGCACGTTTAATACTACATTTTAAGTCTGGGCACAAGCTGAATAATCGTTTAAGAGCTAATGATTCATCATTTCAGTAATCGCCGAATTGTCGAATAATAGTTTTAATAATGGTTAGATGAAACTATTTTCAAAATTATCGTTAGTTGCAGCCCTAAATAGCAGAAGCAAATATTTTATTATTTAAATGTTATTATTTTTTTAAATGAGCCCTTCAAAATGTACTGCCACAACTTGTTTTAATCAGAAATTCATCAACACAGGAAAGAAAACTGCACTTGTGCACAAAGATAATTCAATTGGATCTTTAAGTAACTAATCAATTTACTAATAAATTACTGTTGGGATATTGCTGGCCTAAATATGAAGCGCTCACCCACTGCTAATGTAATTTTAATGTCTTCAAGCTGTTTTGCTAATTTTCCAAGGCATTGCAATGCCCAGGCTAATGGAACTGGAGATGTATGGGTTCACTTTGCATATGTGCTGGCACCTGTGTTCAGAGCTCCTTTTACAGGCATGTATTCCCATTATGTAGGACAGGCTGTGGGGTTAGTTTAATCTACTGAACTGCACAATATTATTTAGGGAAAAGTCACATGATTCTGTATGAAGGGGAAATCATAGATTCATAGGTCATCTTGTTCCACGTTTGTGCCTCTGCTGTTGTCAGGGTGTTCAAGGGTTTCCAAAATGTTTCACATGGATGACTAACTGTTTTATTCCACTAGATGCTGTAGCCAATCCAAGAGTTAAGAACAGAGGACAAGAAAAATGTGTCATAGGCAAACATTTATACAAAACACAGTTCTGAAGAACTTTCAGTAAATTACAGAGAAATCGACACTTGGCAAACTCAACAAACTCGCATGATGGGTTCTTCTAGGCAATCCCAGTTACTGTGGGAAGTTGGAAAAAGGTTTTAAATTGCTTGACTTGTGTGTTCAGTCAAAGTAAAAACCCAGTATTTGTGTTTGACCAGCGTTTGTGGTGTTTGTGAATTCCTTCGTCAATACAGGTGGGCCTTTTAGAAACTTCCAACTATTGTGAAGAGCTCTGTTTGATTGAGGGTATTAAGATGCCGGACATTACTGTGAGCCTAAGAGGATCACTGCCAAATCCTCCTAAGGGCAGGTTTGGTGAAGTAAATGAATGCTCAGTGAATGCTCTTTTCTAGAGCTGCATGGGGTGGATTTAAAGATCCCATCTGTAGAAACTGGTGCTGCACATTTAAGCTCTCAACAGACTAGAGAGACTGCATGGTGAGGCCCTCAAGTAGCTCTGTGTAGAGTTTTGCATGGAGAACTGTAAATAGCATCTTCCCAGAACACCTTTCCTCTTTTATCTGAAATGCCTGTTGTAGTATACAGTTAGTTATATTATATACTCAAAATGTACTACTTTTCCTCTCAAAATGAATTTAGTTTCTTCTTAGCAAAAAGTAACAATTTTTTTTTATCATTTCCCAGACAAAGCATTCCACGGTATAAAGACACTAATTCAAGTAACATTAAACATTTCCCAAAGTGTAAGTGGGAGGTTAACTAATTGAAAGAATAAGCTTCCTTAGTTTGCATATTCATTGCAATGGGCATTACATCTCTTAAACCCTCAATAAACAATATCAATCATGACTATCCACTTTGCTACAGCAATCGTGAAGCCGCATTTAAATGATTCATGCCGCTCTGAACTCCACATGAAAAAAAGCTTGCAGAGAATGTCTTGTCTTGCTTTTAGCACTGGCACTGACCACGTAATGATACTTCATCCAAATTTTCTGGTAAGATGGAAGCACAATGTGATGCCAGGGAAATGCTGATGCTTCACTCGAGTGAGTCATGTGAATGCAGCTCATCACAAGTCCCATATGGTTTTGTTTTGTACAAAAAATGACAGATATCCTTTCTTCATCACTTTATCACTGACATGGAATCACTGTTGTGTGTTTGAGGCATATGCATCAGTTTAATGACCCTGGAGACATCGCAATGGTTCTGCCCTATTCCAACCAGTGTTCAGAACTCACACAGAGCTGAATGAAATGTCAGAAACTAATGTCATATTGGTAAATGTGTTTATTGCGTTCCAAGGAATGAAGATTCAGTTAATTTTACGCACTAACCTTTTGTTACAACTTTCCCTAATAGTGTTGCTCTTTGTCACACAATATGGGGTAAGTTGAACCTGCTATGTTTCATTTGAACTAACATCCCCCATTACAACCATTAAAACAAAATCTATGCCTCTCTTTAAATCGATTTCTTCTTTACACAGCCAATTATATGCTAAGTAAAACAATTATAAGGCACAAAATGATTAATGAAAAGTAATCAACAAATATTTTAATTGATAAATTGTATACATTTATGACAATTAAAATACATGTAAAAATCTGCCCTGATAAATATGTGACGACAACAAAAGGTCTTTGTCCTAAGAACACATTTAAACTTTTAGGGAAAAATCTGCCTTCATAATATAGTTGACCCTTGCCTTGATGTATACCAATGTGGTTTATTTTAAATTGGTTACCCAAGAGCTATAACTGAAATATGATGATTGTGTAAATTTACTCACAAAAATGATTCTAATATAGGAGGGTTTTGAAACCAACATACAAAACCTCTGCTAGAGAAAACTCTTTTGCGCATTTGGACTTTTGACATTAAAACATATTATTGCATTGTAGAGTGTGTTATTTTATTTATTATTTTAGCCCTTTCTCTTCTGTTCTCATTCAGAGAGATTATTGGACATTCATGCTTACCAACATTACATTTGCCATAGGGTGCAATCAAAGCAAACGACAAGGGCCATTTTGGTGCTAGCTTATAATCAGTTTAACCTTTATGAATGGTGAAAAGAGGGCAGAGAGATTACCTTTCATTACACCCTCAGGTCAGGCTCATTGTAAATCACATCACCAAAGTACTTTTTCCGTCTGTGCATTTATCAACTTCTACCCAGAAGGTGGATTTTGGGGTTGCTACCAAGGAGTGGAATGTAAGGCAGAAGGTGATTAACCTGGCTGAATGGAAAGGAGGAGGGGACACAAACAGTTTTAAATATCTGGAAGGGAATGAGGAACTGAAGAAGTGGTCTGTTGGCCATTAGAGGTAGAGGCTAGGTGTGTCTCCTAACTGGCTACAGTATAACTGCAGTATAAACAGTGTGGTGGGGAAAGTGTGAGTATAGCCTTGTTCATATGACTCGACAGGAAAAAGATTGTTGCCTGCCAACTCTTCTTAGAAAACTGAAGATTATTCAATCAGAACAGATAGAGCTAGATCGTTTTTATTGGGTTCTCCCTTCATCATACATCAGCTGTCTGAACACAGGAGGAGTCACTCCTCGTTTAGGTAAGTATGAGAGTGTTGTTAAGGGGTACAGAGACTTTCCGTGCTAAACAGGTATTTTGGTTGTTTATCTGCTTCATCAGGTTGTGCTTCCAGTAGGGGTGTAACAATTCACTCATTCGTGATTCAGTTCGGTTCAATACTTAAAACAAAGCATGAATCAAGAAAAGTTAATTTTGAACTTTTTATTATTATTATAACTTTTAAGAAATATAGAAAAAAGTTCCTTTTCTTCACCAACAGAACTTTACTTAAGTGTTGTTCATTAGTGTTAAATGATTTATCAGGGATGTACTGGGACTAAAAATCATTCTAGCACAGGGCAAATGGAAATATTAATAAATCTGCTTACATTTAAAATATTTAAATATTTGTTCTTGTTTTTTTCACTGTTAACATCAGGAGGGTTCATGCTTATTAAGTTAAATAATGTAGGCTCTAAATTTACTGAGCAAATCAAATCAGACATTACATTTGACATTAGGATTATATTCCCCCATTGCATATACATAATATTCAGCATTATATTCAATAGATTAATACAGTATTATCATTAAACCTCTCTAAACTTGTAATTTTCTCTCATGCAGAGCATATCACTCTCGCACTTCAAATTAACATTGGACCTCTCACTTCTGGTTCTCCGTCTATTCGATTACATGATGAGAGGAAAACCATCTAAAAAAAAACCTGAAAAAAAAATTAAACCTGAAGTCTTTGCTGTCTGGGACAATGGTATACATGAAGTCTGCAGAATTATTTGCATTCAAAATTTTGAATCCTCATGGTAAACAAACCATCAAGGTTTGTGCTTCTTCAAATAACTCCAAATATTCATTACATATTAAATGATATAGATGCTAATTGAATAAGCACAAACCTCAATTGCCCTTTTTTTTTTCATTAGTCTCAGCTGAACTCGTCATACAACACCAGGGTACAAGTGTGCAATGAAGCGATTTCCATTTGCATGTCCGCTTGACATAAGGCGTAGGATGACGCATGTATTGGATAGAACAGATGTGAAAATGATAATAAAACGTTGTCCTGTCTCCACGATGCGCATCTTCAAAGTTTTAAAACACAATGTATTGTGCCACGGTAAACTTTTAAACCTCTTGTTTCCAGGGTCAGACAAAAGGAAGCTCAGAGTGCAAACTTGTCAGCATTTCTAATTGCACTGGGTGGAATAACAGAATTAGTGCTAAGAAGTAGCAATAATATAGAGATGAGGATTAACTGAATTGTAGAGAGGACAAAAGTGTTTTTTTTTCATGAGGAATTATGTTAATAGAAGCGCAACAGCTAATTAATAGTATTGATAATTAAATGATCACCAACTAGTTGTATTATCAAGTTCTGATATACTCCTTTTTAAAAAATGTCTGAAATTAGTTGAAGCAGATTAAACAAAACCCAGAACACTTCAGAGAAAATCATAAGCCTACATGCTACATCTTGTTAAAGGTGCACTCAATAATTTTTTCCTCATTAAAGAAGTTGATGTCTTTAAAGACATGAATTGTAATTTTGCAATATATGTAGGAAATCATGACAATGATCACATTAAATGAAGACACCAGTCATATCAGTAAACTTATAAACACTGTTTTATTCTACATGGAGATGGTTCACATATGGGGCTCCTTGTTAAAATGACATGACCAGCCGAATACTAGCTTAATCTCAGTCACCGTCCTGTTATTTGACACTTTCACTCATTGATTAAAGTAATCATGACTGAGTGTGAATGCTACATTTCTACAATGGCATCTGAAATTGAAAACTGTTGATTTTTATATGATGCTGCACCCAAGCTGCTAGGTGTCAGTGTAACACCAAGGTGACACAAAGACAAAAGTTACTGAGTGCACCTTTAACATAGCCCTACAAATAAGCAACAGATTAATCTGGCTTTAAGCTTCAACTACAATACTATGAGAATGTGTAAAATGATTGACGGGCAGAAAGCGTAATTGACCACAGACCATTATTTCATTAATATCTTTCAGGGAGTAGGTTTTTTGCAAACCTTTTTATGAAAAACATTCCTCAGCACCTAATAAAATAACTTGTGTAGTTGACAGGGAGGCAGATTCTTTGTCCTTGTTTCAGTGTCGCTGTGACAGAGCACTGGCTGGGAGTCTCGAATCCTTGATGCTTTTTCTATTCTCTTAGAAGCCCTCCTTAAACCTGTCTGATAACAGTCCAAATGAGACATACACATCTCTTTCTTCTCACCGGCTCAATCTTTCCATCCTATACACTGTGACAATATATTCCAGACATATCAATTACTGTTCAAAACAAGTTTCTGTGTTGACGGTTGCCTTGGCTTACCTGTAATGTAACTGTGGAGAGTTGAGTCTCTCGGGAAAAGCAGTTTTTTTCGTGAAGCAAGGAATCCAGAGGCTGTGGGTTTGTTGGCTGTGTGCCCTGATAGAGAGGAAACTTCAGGCATTCTGAATAACTTTACCAAGCCCTGACAGCTGCCAGTGGGTCAGGTTACTGAGTTTGAGCGTGTTATAGAGCTTTTTCTGCTGGACAGGCCAACTGATCCTTTGGGCTCACTTTGGGGTTGCAAGCTTTGTGATGGGGCCCACTGAAGAGCTGCTCTTTCCAAAGTGGAGCTCTGTTGTATTCTGTTGATCTCTGCGGTGAAGCCCATTAGAGAGGAGGGCGCGTTTCTGCTAGATTTCCGTATTCTTTCGTCTAAAGAAGAAAGTTGTGTAAAAATCCAATTAAATTCACCACTGTATAAATCCACAATACTGTGGATCAACAGATTGTGTTCTCATCAAATCTTTTTGTTTAGCCAACACTTGGTCTTGTCTTTTGGTATTGTGTTTTAATCAATACATGATCTTAACACTGAATGATTGTGTCTCACACAAAATAAGTGACTTCTTTTGTCTTTTTGTCATAAAGCAGGCTGGTGGGAGTTTATGTTGTGGAGATAATGTTTTTTGTATGAGTGTTAAATCAATATGGTACTGTATGATTTGTACTTGCTGCTTGATTTGCATCAGGCACTCATCGCATCTGCTATTCATGTCTGCAGGGTCAGAGGTCATTTCAAGCTACAGCAGCAGTAGCATCATGACAGAGCCTGTTATATCAGAGATGCCCCCAGCCATGTGTCTGGAGAAGCCCAGCATGGACTCCAGCTACGTGGGCATCGATGCCATCCTGGAGCAGATGAGGAGGAAGGCTATGAAACAGGGCTTTGAGCTCAACATCATGGTTGTGGGTGAGTGTACCTTTAAGATGGATTAACGTCCTAGCACATTTGATTATATTTCACACATCTGTATTTCTATGCAAAAGTAAAAACAGTTACAACATGTGAAAAACTGTTATGACCAAATTCAGAGGCCTTGGACTATGTTCTGTGCTGTGACCGATGGATTTGACTTAAATATTATTGAAATTCAAAGAAAATTGCAGCAACTACAACATTCACAATAATTCCAAGGCAAGCTGCAGTAATTGAAATATTTTGAAGCCATTTTCTCAATGAAGTTTCTGTGTTGCTGTTGCTTTGGAAAACAGCATCTGTTGAAAAAAGCATGTTGCCTTTTGTAGGGTTGTGTAATAATACACATGAAAATGTTTTGAAGGATTGATCTATGAGAGATTAGTTAGCTTTACTTTTACTGATTTATTTTACTTTTAACTGTTACTGAAAAGGTAGGTTTTTTTCTCTAAGTAGCTTAATTTGCACGTTTACTAAATAATGCCTTTCAGCATCTGACATCTAAAAAAAAAATGTTTAATTACATTTTTAATCTTTTTTTCTGCATTGTCAATTTTAATAATACATTGTATCCACGGGTCATTAAAAAGTATTAAAAGGTATTAAATCAAGTTGGTGAAAAAGAAGGCTATTAAAAAGTATTAAAGTCTTAAATTACAATACCCAAGGTATTATTTTTTGTTTGTTTGAACATTTCCCTCTTTGGGGCGTAAGGCTGAGTGAAACCATTACAAATGAAAACCTTTCATGCCTCACAGATAGCAGAGAATAGAGTAGGCGTGCGGTTTTCATGTGGACAGTTAAAGTCAAGAGTTTACATACACCTTAGCCAAATACATTTAAACTCAGTTTTTCACAATTCCTGACATTTAATCATATAAAACATTCCCTGTCTGAGGTCAGTTAAAATCACTACTTTATTTTAAGAATGTGAAATGTCAGAATATTAGTAGAAAGAATTATTTATTCCAGCTTTTATTTCTTTCATCACATTCCCAGTGGGTCAGAAATTGCCATGAACTATGTTAGTATTGGTAGTATTGCCTTTAAATTATTTAACTTGTGTCAAACATTTTGGGTAGCCTACCAAAAGCTTCTCACAATAAGTTGCTGGAATTTTGGCCCATTCCTCCTGACAGAACTGGTGTAACTGAGTCAGGTTTTAGGTCTCTTTTTCAGTTCTGCCCACAAATTTTCTATCGGATTGAGGTCAAGGCTTTGTGATGGCAACTCCAATAGCTTGACTTTGTTGTCCTTATGCCATTTTGCCATAACTTTGGAGGTATGCTTGGGAAGACCCATTTGTGATCAAGCTTTAACTTCCTGGCTGATGTCTTGAGATGTTGCATCAGAATATCCACATTATTTTCCTTCCTCGTGATGTCATCTATTTTGTGAAGTGCACCAGTCCCTCCTGCAGCAAAGCACCCCCACAACATGATGCTGCTACCCCCATGTTTCACAGTTGGGATGATGTTCTTTGGCTTGCAAGCCTCACCATTTTTCCTTAAAATATAATAATGGTCTTTATGGCCGAACAGTTACATTTTTGTTTTATCAGACCAGAGGACATTTCTCCAAAAAGTAAGATCTTTGTCCCCATGTGCACTTGCAAACTGTAGTCTGGCTTTTTATGGCAGTTTTGGAGCAGTGACTTCTCCAAAAAAAGAGATCTGAATCCTTTTTTGGGGAAAAAGGAGAAAAAAAGGCAAAAATTAAACACTGGTTTCTTTTCTAGCTGACAACACTCAGAGAAATGGTAATAAGCAATACTTGGCAATCCACATACTTAAGTAGATTGAAATATTTTTCACATTGTGGTGATGTTTTTTTATGTGGAGAACTAATTACAGTAATGGTGGTATTTTAAAAGTCAGCTAAACTACCAGGACTTTGCTATTTGGACTGAGAGTGTTGCTATGTAGTTACTAGGTTACTAGGAGGTTGCTAGTCTTGAGCCTCATGTACTCTGATAGGAGACAAAGGCAGGCCTACGCACAGTCATAAAGTCTGACTGAGGCCTTTAGGAACACTCAAAGCCTAATAACACAAAAACTGTGCCAAAATCCACCAAAGGGAGTCCAAACAGACTGCAGATCCCATCAAGCCTTGCTCACTTTACACCTAGGTGTGAGATTCTGAAGGATCAAACTGTCAACTCCTATTGGATGAAACGCATTACAGAGTGCGTCCCTCAACCATGATGTCATTGAGATTCTAAACTCTTAACTTGCTTCCAGCGACAGTATTCGCAATGTCTCGTAGCAGCCCTGCTGATCCCAGGTGTAGCCTTGCTGCCCAAGGAAGTGACGTACATTCCTGAACTTTGGCCATGCAGTCTCCATCTCGCTGGATGAGCTGAGATTCTCTGTGTTCCACTGAGCACGCTAACGGATCCGAAAGATACTGCTGAGCAATCTGTGTTTCACCCTTTTGCCTGCTGAAGTTAAGAAGATTTCTCTTCCTTCAACCGAGTCAACTTTGTTAATTTCTCCACCAACCCAGAATCAGCCGCCGTGCCGTCACGTGACTCAAGTAAGAGGTTTATGTCTGGGCAGAGATAGATTTATTATAGTGTGTTATTTTTGTGTATCAAGGTTATTGCTTGTACAGTTTACAGACCGCCAATTCCGCTCATTGCTCCTAAAAATACTCAGTGTATTACTGTAACTTACTGTTACCACGAATGAGATTTTCTCTGTTGTCATCCAACCACGTTGGGCTGTTTGTGTATTTCTGCCATTGCGGGTGAGACCGGCACACCGAGTTTATCCATTAAAGAACCAACGACCACGGCAGACAGATTACGAGTCGTTCACCATGTCTCTGTGTGATAAAACTGATGGTTGCCATCTCTCCTACGATCGCTAAACTCGCTTTGGTGCCTTCACCCTGTTTCTCTATCTCTCGTATTAACCACACGCACACACCTCTACCGTCCTCTCATGTATTATAGGCTTATCTGTAACCATATCTAATCATGTTAATGTTTAGTTTGTAGTTGGAAGTCAGAAGTTTATCGACTGCATTGTATTGATTATTAGTTGAAATTACTGCATCAATAAACTTGTTATACTTTAAAGAGAAGTGTTTTGGTATTGTTCTGCATGCACCTATGCCAAGGGCTGGAAGGGGATGTCAGTGCTGGATTCAAGCCTTCATTGTTCCCCTTTTGAATGTCAATGTTCTTCGGACATCGACATTCCTAAGAGAACAATCCTATATTGAGACTGCTACACTGCCTGTTTATTAGTCCCTGATTCCAGGGTGGTGCCCAGGCAATATTAATTCTTATTAATGTTCTAATAATTTTGATAATTGATAGTTAACTTTGATTGTTGATTTGAAGTTTAATAAGCTAATGTTGATTTATAAATAATGTTCTATTCATTTTTATCTCTTTGATAATTATTCATTATTGCTAATAACCAAACCCGCTCCTGAATGAAGCCCCAACAATAGGGCGTTGCTGTTTGCAAGGGTGTTCTGGATGGTCGCTTACTGGTCCAAGCCAAAAGAGCCTACCCCAAGTCTGTATAATAATCTGGCCCTAGGTATGTCTCAGGTCATCAGTGTAAGTCTATTGGATGTTTATTTATTTACTTATTTCCTCTTATAAAATGCTAAATAAATGTATATTTTGCCGACAGTCACATACCTGTTGATATACATGTGTGTGTATCAACTATTTACTGTCCCAGCTGCTCTGAATGTGGCTCATCAAATTTTAGAAGTGAAAGTAATGAAGCTGCTAAAGTAATATAAGGTTTGCTCATGAAATGTGTTGCATTTAACTTGGGTGGAATTGGAGAGCAGAGTGAAGAAATAAGAAAAGCCTGTATTTAATAATGTGGCACAGAAGACATGGCAAAGTGTTTAAAGCTTCAGCTGATAACCACTGTGTTAATGGAGGTGCTTAAACTTAAATGGATAGTTCCTCCAAAAAAGGATTTAAATATTGATTTGTTTTCCACCCACATTCATTTTATCAATTCTGAAGATATGGATTAAACCACGAGAGTCGTATGGATTAATTTTAATGGTGCCTTTATCTGCTTTTTGGACCTTCAAAAGATTGGTACCCATTCGCTTACATTGTGAGGACCAGCAGAGCTGATATATTCTTCTAAAAATCTTAATTTGTGTTTAGCTGAAGAAAGTAAGTCATAAACATCTGGGATGGCATGATGGTTAGTAATTTATGTGATAATTTTCATTTTTGGGTGAACAATCCCATTAAAGCACATTTAGTTTCAGATAATACAATTTCATTTGGAATTGTTAGTCATTTTGTAAACTAGTGTATTTTTTATTTTTTTTATTCAGCTTTAGCTTGCTAGAGGATTCTTGTATTAAAATCTTAAAATTATTTATGTGGGGTTTAAGAGGAAATAATATTGAGCTCAGTTGAAGACCGCAGAATGAACCTCGTGTCCTTACGCAAGGCTGCAGCTGTTCTCTTACATGTGGCTTCTTTGGTCAGGGTGGCCAAACATGCTGTTGACATAACCCAGTCAGAGCAGAGAGAGCCTACCCTCAGCCTCAGCGTCACACTGCACACCTACCATTTCTGTTCCAAGTAACCGTAAAATAAAAATAAAATCCTATTACATTTTCAGATGTAGTCCATTGGTATGAAAATTGAATTTCCATTGGGTTTCAAAAATTTAAACCGGGTGTCTGTCTACTGATGGTGCAATTGGCTCTTCCAATGAAGACTGCATGTAATGAGATCTATCTAGTTTTGTTGTGTTGTTTCACATAACACCCATCCATTGTAGAAATTGTGTTAGTTCCTCACATTTCATTTTCATAGAATCTAGATTTGGTTATCCATTCGTTGAAAATGATTTGCCACTCACCTGAAGGGCTTTAACACAAATTTGTTTTGTTTGGTCTATGTTCCTCCTTTTCTTTAGATGCCTTGAGGTACATGGACCAATATCTCAGTCACATAAGGGGACACATGATGCCACTATCATTGTTTCTTTTGAGGGTTACTCATTTTGTCATATGGGTCCCACTAGATGAAGTCTTCCTGGTCCCATTCACTTGTGTCCCAGGAGCTATTTATCAGAGAAAGCTGGGTTTGGATGACAGGGTGTTGAAAGAGAGAGAGAGGGAATTAGCAGCCCAGCTCCTGTGCAGAAAGGAACAGGCCCCTCATTACTACAGTGTGACGAGCCCACGGCTGGCGCATATCAGTTAGTGGAGGTTGAAAAGAACCACAACTTAACGAGCTGTCGTTAGAGAGAGCCAGAGGAATGCTAGCTTCAGTCAAGCCACAGGACAAACAGCAAAAAAGCATCACTTGTGATCTGCACATGAATAAGTCCTATATTGACCCCTTTTATGGGAAATTGCTTATCTGAAAATTGTAGAGGTGGTCTATATGACCATGTGCAATATGAGTACATTTATATCATAATAAGGCTATATATTAAAATATAGTATATTTTTAATTGAAATTCAACAATAAACATTGTACATATTACATTACCATGTAGACTTTAGCTCCTTTTCAACTTAAGTTACAAGCCAAAATTATTATTATTCATGAATCAAAAGTGTGGCAAAATTTTCTCACAATTTCACAATTAATCACTTCAATTATAATCATTGATGCTGTCTAAACAGGAAGTGCCAATCTGGGACACTATTCAGAATATGCGTATACAGTACAACAGTCTAAAAGATACAGCAGAATCACTGTCATTTGACACATTTCTACTTATACATGGCATAAACAATCATACCTCCCTGCCCTAACTATGTTGTTCATATCCCGTCCTTGCTTGGAGGAGGTTGAGGAGAGTCCCCTGTTCACTGTGTAAAGCATTTTGGATGTAGTGTCTGAAAAAGTGCTATATAAATGCAACATTCATTCACATTCATTCATATGCCTTAAGTGTTAACTTAAAAAATAATTTGCCACACATGCACACAGCAGTTCCTAGTATTGTATCAAGTTTTTAAAGTTTTTTTTTTTATATATATTGCAAGTGTATATGCTTGTATCTTTTTGTGTACAGCAGGTACTAGAGCTCTATCCCATTCTGTGTTTGTGGTTGATTTTCACTTACTCTTGCTCTTATTTTTTTATAATTCTAATGTGTATTGTGCGTACAGGACAGAGTGGATTGGGAAAGTCCACATTGATGAACACGCTCTTCAAGTCAAAGGTGAGCCGCAAATCTGTCCTGGGTACTGCTGAGGAAAAGATCCCCAAAACCATCGAGATCAAGTCCATCAGTCATGGTAAAGCTGCACAGCAGGACCCATTTTCCACATTCCTGTACTGCAGGGCCATGAAGTGCATTCATAATGTTTCTTGTTTATCACAGTGCCTTCGATGATTACCCCTTCACATGCCATTCATACATTACATACACATTTTTTTTCCCATTGTAATGCTAGAATTTCTCAGTGAATTAAATGTCTCTTATCTCCACTAGAATTCAGTTGTTCTAATTAATACTATCTACCCACTTATACACAGACATCGAGGAGAAAGGAGTTCGAATGAAGCTGACAGTCATAGACACACCAGGATTTGGGGACCAGATCAACAACGAGAACTGGTAATTAGTAACACATTTGGAAGGTTTGTTACCTTCAGGACTTTTCCATAATCATTGTGGGTTTTGTTTACTGGTTGCTCATTTCTGGATTTTCTAATTTTGTACTCACTTTCCTGCTCTGTTTCCATCAGTTGGCAGCCTATAATGAAGTTCATCAATGACCAGTATGAGCAATACTTGCAGGAAGAGATCAATATTGACAGGAAGAAGAGGATTCCAGACTCACGCGTACACTGCTGCATATACTTTATCCCACCCACAGGACACTGGTTAGTGAACACAATGCGTTCATGAGTTTTCAGGGGTTTATCGTGCATGTGTCTTTAGTTATTTGCATACACATGTGAAACTGTGTAGCATAACTCCATTTACATACACACTAGGGATGGGCAATACCAATTCACAACAGTCACAGACAAGTAAAAATATTGGGAAATGACAAACCATGGAGCTGGGAAGTTGCCAAGTATATTAAATTGTTGCCCAATAGTTATCTTGCACTTACGTTTTTAGAGACTATTTAAAATATTGAATGTTTAAATGCATAACAGATTAAAGAGGCTGGTTGTGTGTCCAATTTCACTTCCAAATGTTCTTTTTCATTTTCCATAGCAGTCATAACCTGCACTCTAGACTCTGTTGAACTGAAACAAATACACTATGACTTGGCAACTAGATAAAATCAGCACTTTAAAGCAAAAAGTCTTTATGCAAAAATAATGAAATTAATGCAACATCAACATTTATGAAGAACTTTTATTCAAAAGTTATTTAAAACTCATTTGTGACATCAACTTGTATTCATACTCTACTCCATAAAGAAAAAAAATTAAATTTGCAGGCATGGAATTAAACTAAAGTTTTCTTCTGAAATAAAATGATGGCGTGTGCATAGGCCCCATTAAAGAGCCATACGATTTGATTTGGGAAAGCAGTTATAAAAACAAAGTTGGAAGTGATTATATCTTAAAATAATACAAAACCACGTTCAACTTGAACCTAAAATTTTGTTCTTTAATTTTGTTTAGGCAGCATTGACTGCATTAACGAACCTCAATGCAAACACAAATATGATAAGAACACATTGGAAATTATTAGGCAGCATTATTTGCAGAACACAAGGGCTTTGGTTTAAGTTTCCATGTTTCAATAAATGAATTTTCTTGGCCCAACCTTGAAGGCCAAGACACAAACAATAGCTATTCAAGGACATTTTATAAATAGAGCCAAAAACTTCACCTTTTTTGCAACATTATCTAACAAGGTTTCTAGAAAGGAAAACAAACATATTCACCTTCTCCAAGCATTGTGGAATGGAATAACTGTGTCTGTTAAGGGATTAAGGGAAAGGAGGCGGCGAGAACCAGCTTGACAATATAAATAATATTTTAATAAGGAATTTAAACAAAAAGACAAACACACAAAGGTGTCGGACAGCTGCCCGTAAATCTCTCTCTCTCTCTCTCTGTCCCACTGCAGTCTCCATTCGGCCCTGTCACATTCCTCCCTCGTTCTCTCATGCGGGAGGGAACAAGGGGAGGGAAACAAAAAATGTGGCACCTACACGCTGTAACGGCGATCATGCCAAATTAACAAAAACATTTTAAAAAAGAGAGGGAAAGGCCAACACGGAGCAGCAATGGGAAAGAGAGAGAGAGAGAGAGAGAAAAAAAAAACACTTACTCGCCACTCCGATATGCCTTAGCTTGGTCCTCGGCCACTTCTCCATCCACTAATTGACGACAGCCACGCCTCCCCGGATGGATCGGAGGCAGACCTCTGGCCACTGGCTGACGGAATGTCCCGTCGTGTTTTTGGTGGTCGGTAGTGGTCTCCCCTGCCCCTGGCATGCGGTAACAGCTCCAGGCGGTTGATTGGGCGGCCGTTCCTCCGCTTCCAGTCGGCCGGACTCCTCTTGTCCTCCAACAGATGGTTGCGGATGTTCCGTTGGGGTGGATGGTTGTGGCGAAGACTCTACTATGGCGCATCCCTCCTCCTTCCGTGATTTCGGCACCAGAGTAAGGGGATTAAGATGGGCAAGGAGGTGGTGAGAACCGACTTAACAATATAAATAATATTTAATTAAATAAAAAGACGCACACAAAAACATACAGGGCAGCTGCCCGTAATTCTCTCTCTCTGTCCCACTGCATTCTCCAGTCGGCCTTTATCCCTCTCTGAGGCTTGATTAGCCTGATTAGGGGCCGGGTGTGTAGCATCAAGACCCAGCCCCGCCCTCTGCCCTGTCACAGTGTCCAACTGAAAATCTGATCTGACTGTTTGTCACAGACACACAAAAGAACATTTGGATTGCGAGACTTGAGGGGAAAATGTGATGGCAGTTCTGCTTGGTGCATGTTTTAACCATATTCATCATAATGTTATTTTTTTATGCTTTTAAACCTATTGTCTCAGGTAGGTAATACGCTTAAACAATGGGCTTATGGGACTGAGTGAGATGCATCCTTTAGAGATGGGGATTGACAATATAATCGGATATCGTGATATTTTTTTTGATAAACATTGTGAAAATATTTCATGCATATCACCCAGTTCTACTAAACACCATGTACTGAGAACCAGAGAGGATTTGCATTGGCTAATTGCAGAGGAATGTTTGGATACTCTGTGCAGATCACCCCTAAAGGCTGTGTGATGCTTACTATGTTTAGATTTTAGACATGGAACATGTCTATGCATTGACCTGCAATAATATCTTTAAAGTTCATTCTTTTTTTATTTTAGAATTATTTTTTTTTTTTTTTGCATTAGAAAAGTATAATGTAGTGTCTGTGTGATAAATACATATCTATTTAGGGTTAGAGGATTGTAGTGTACATTGATGCTCAAATTCAGTGCTTCTAAATATCTTCAGCTGGTTTTTATGTGGCCTGCTCATTCTTTATTATTTAAAGGGAAGACTAGTTGGAAAACAACTGTTGGGAATGTCAGTGTCCTCCAGAGGGCAGTACGATTCCTCCTGTATAATAATGTGATGTTCTTCAGTTATTTCTGAAGAAAATGTCCATGAAATCTTTAACTGCTATGCTGCTTGCATCAGTTCTCATCACTTTTATCAGAAATGAGGGGAGGCTGGGCAAATTTCAGTTTACAGAATTGTTACCTTTAAAACCTGACTTGCTTGTAAAATTGGTGTTCAGTAAAGGGTACCACATGCCAGATTTTTATAAGGCCCTGTATAACAAATTACTGCTGGTCCTCAAGCCAGGGCGGGCAGATTTTTAACAATGTAACAGTTACAGAAAGGTTTTCCAAACCAAAAGAGCATTTTTCCATTGGGATTTTAAAACATTTGAATTGTACTCTTGTAAAAACCATGCACATCAAAGATATTATTGAGACCACACCGAGCAGAAGAGCAGCATTTATCTATGATCCAGTGGTTGTCAAACACAAAGTATGATCCACTTCAACTACAACACAGGCAAAAGCGTCAAAGACCACACAAAGCCCACAGACACATTTTGGTTTGCCATTTACACAGAGTAGTGCTGTCAAAGTCACTGGCGAGATATCTCATGACACTTATTGCTGTTATATCTTTCAGTGAGTAGGAACATTTTCTGCAAACCATTCCATATTCAAGATTGCACTGCAGATGGCTGCTTTGGTGTGGAGTTCTCTAGCATTTTTGTTACTTTTGTTTGTTTGTCCTTTTTTTGTCGCTCTTTCCAAATCAGTTTCACTAGGGATGAACTGCTGACTATTCAGCAGAGCATACCTGATGATAAAGTTTTATTAGACATCTTAGTTAGAGGTGCAGTGGTACTCTACAAGCGATCTAAAAGATGCACGTGAGGGAAGCGTGCCGGCACGGCTTTAGGATTCTGCTGCCGAGTATTCACCTGACGAATGTTCGCTCCCTCGCCAACTAAACGGACTAACTGCATCTGCTCACTCAAGCAAATAAGGACTTTTCTTACTCCACTGCTCTGTGTTTCACGGAAACCTGGCTGAGTGAAGCCATCCTGGACAGTGCGTTACATCTGCTGGGCTTTCAGCTGTTCAGAGGGGATCGCGGAGTTATCAGGAAAAACAAGAGGCGGTGGAACGTGCTTTTATATTAATGAAAATTGGTGTACAGATGAAACCGCATTGAAGAAGATGTGCTGTCCTAATTTAGAGGTGCTCTTCATCAACTGCAAGCCATTCTACTCGCTGCGAGAGTTTTCCTAATTTATTCTGGTGATTGTTTATATCCCACCAGCATGCATGAACACAGCGTTGCAACAGTTGGTGATCACATCACAGACACGGAGCGAAAACAACCGGACTCTCGCATTATTATTCTGGGACATTTTACACTGGCGGCCAAAAGTCTGGAATAATTTGAACAAATTTGGTACTTTTATTTACCAAAGTGGCATTCAACTGATCACAATGTATAGTCAGGACATTAATAATGTGAAAAATTACAATTACAATTTGAAAAAAACTTTCAGAACTTCTTAAACTACTTCAAAGAGCTCATCAAAACATCCTCCACGTGCAGCAATGAGAGCTTTGCAGATCAATGGGGTTTAGAGCCACAACACTTTTCCAATTATCTGTTATCCAATGTCAGTTTCTTTGCCCACTCTAACGTTTTCTGTTTGTTTGTTCTGTTTTAAAAGGGGCTTTTTCTTTGCTATTCTTCCCATAAGGCCTGCACCCCTGAATCTCCTCTTTACTCTTGTACATTAAACTGGTGTTGAGCAGGTAGAATTAATTGAAGCTGTCTGCTGAGGACATGTGAGGCATCAATTTCTCAAACTAGAGACTCTGATGTACTTATCCTCTTGTTTAGTTGTACATCTGGCCTTCCACATCTCCATCCGTCCTTTTTAGAGCCAGTTGTCCTTTGTCTTTAAGACTGTAGTGTACAAATTTTGTATGAAATTTCAAGCACTGTTTAACCTTCATTTCTCAAAACAATGATTGACTGAGTTTCTAGAGAAAGCTGTTTCTTTAAGACATGTCAGTCTATTGCAAACTGTGCAACACAAAAACAAGGCAATGTTCAAATCACATTTTTGTCACTCCAACATATACACAATTGCAACAGAGGGTAAAAGTTAAAGTGATGTTAAGCTTCATTTAACGAACCAAATAGCTTTCAACTGTGTTTGATATAATGGCAAGTGATTTTCTAGTACCAAATTAGCAATTTATCATGATTACTCAAGGATAAGGTGTTTGAGTGATGGCTGCTGGAAATAGGACCTGTCTATATTTGATCAAAAATTACTTTTCTAATACTGATGGTGCTGTTTTTTTACATCTGTAATGTCCTGATTATACTTTGTGATAAGTTGAATGCCACTTTGGTGAATAAAAGTACAAATGTCCTTCCAAATCTGTACATTATTCCAAACTTTTGGCTGCCAGTATGATAAAGCTAACCTCCCCTGTGAACTGCCAAAATACAAGCAACACATCACATGCCCCACCTGAGAAAGAAATATATTGGACCACTGCTACGCCACTCTAAAGGATGCATATCACTCAGTCCCATGTGCAGCTTTAGGACTCTCTGATCACTGTCTGGTTCATCTTCTCCTGACCTACAAGCAGAAACTAAAATCAGCTGAGCCTGTAGTAAGGACTATAAAGAGATTGGCAGACGAGGCTGAGCTGGAACTACAAGCCTGCTTTGACTGCACTGATTGGATTGTTTTTGAGGCTGCAGCCACAGACCTGGATGAGCTCACAAATACTGTGACATCATATATCAGTTTCTGTAAGGATATGTACATCTCCACTAGGACATTTTTATCATTCAATAATGATGAACCACAGTAAAACTCAGACAGCTTCATCATGCCAAAGATGATGCTTGCAGAATTGAGGTTTAAACATACTACAACCAGGCCAGGCTAAAAAAGCTACGCTGAAAAAACAGTTTTCAGCCAACAATCTTGCATCTGTGTGGAAAGGCCTATTAAGCATCACCAAGTACAAGACACCTCCCCCTCGCTCTATAGAGTGTCAACTTATGGCTGATGAACTGAATGTGTTGTACTGTAGGTTTGAAAAGCCCAGTCTCGCACCCCTCCCCCACTCTGATCTTCACTTCACACACACACACACCAAAAGCTTCTGGAACTCCCCTCCTGCTATTCAATCTGCACTTATGATGATCTGTGAGGATATGTGTTGGGTCTTTCGGAAAACAAAAGACTGGGAATGCTTCAGGCCCAGACAGTGTTTCACCTGCCTGTCTGAAAGTCTGCTACCCTCATTATTAGCACTGGTGGGATGTGTTCTCTCTCCACTGCTCTTCTCCCTGTATACGAATGACTGCACAGCAAATGTCCTGAACTGACAATTTCCTGAAGTTTACAGATGACACCATGGTCATCAGCCTCATCCGCGACAGTGATCAGTCAGACGGGAGGTTGATCAGCTGGCTGTCTGGTGTTGTCATAACAACCTTGAACTGAACACGCTCAAAACAGGGGAGAAGATAATGGACACAATCCTTAACAGCTCTTTGGCAGCAGTGGTGTCATTCAGGTTCCTGGGCTCTATCATATCTCAGGACCTGTAGTGGGACACCCACATAGACTCCATTGAGAAGAAGGCTCAGCAGAGGTTGTATGTACTTTGGCAGCTGAAGAAGTTCAACCAGCCATAGGAGCTGCTGACACAGTTCTACTCGGACATTATTAAGTCTATGCTGTGTGCATCTATAACTGTCTGGTTTGGTTCAGCCACCAAATCTAGGAAACTACAACGGATAGTCAGGACTGCTGAGAGGATTATTGGTGCACACTCTTCGAGACCTGTACGTCTCCAGAGTGAGGAAACATGCAAGTAGAATCACTCTGGACCCCACACACCCTGCCCACTCCTTTGAACTAAGTGCCAGGACATCTAGGCACAAGAACAGTTTTTACCCTCAGACCATTTTCCTCATGAACAATTAAACTGTCTCTGGACTCCCCCATAGTGCAATAATGTAAATACATATCTCATGTAAATTCCCATATTTAATTCAATAACTGTACATACCTCTACCTTGCATATACATTACCACTTGCACATGTACATATGCAATTCTGTTATGTCCTATTATTTGTATGTCTATTTATACTCTTACCTTGTTTTATATTCTGTGTCTCACTGTAATGTTCTGTGTGCACTTGTTTCTCCTATCACCAAAGTAATTCCTTGTGTATGTGACAACACTTGGCAATAAAGCTCATTTTGAGTCTGATAAAAAAGAAAGAAAAAAAAAATAGCTTACATCACCTCTAAGGTGAAAATAGTGTAGAAGACCCTGCATTCTGTTCCATTCCGCTGCACTCCATCTAGCATTTTGAAAGGAAGAACACGCCTGGGTGTGTGCACTTCTCCAGAGTGTCAAGCACTGTCTCTGCCATGGACAGAAAGTCATGTTGAGCTATGTTGGAGCATGCTGCTGTGATGATTCATGATTCTATTAAACTCAGAGGGTCTGAATTTACAACTTCATTCTGGGGAACTTTTTTTATGTCGGACTTCCAACATGGAAACTTGGGAATCTTCAACTCTGATTTTGTAGAGATTGAGGTGTTTGATGTCAATCAAACATGTCGGCATCCAGGGAGAGTTACAGAGTCAATGAGAGAAATTCACTCTTTTTAAATGATATGAATTATGGAGTCAAAGTTCCTTCATAACATGATGATGATAACTTGTTGGCAAATACGTTTGCAGAGACAGATGTTTAAACATGTTCAATTATCTCAAAATTAAAAATAAGGCCCATCTTTGACACGTTTGTGTATAGTTGTCACTAAATTTCGAATTAAGTGAAAAGTCACACCACGCATGATCATACTAAATAATCGTTTTAATGATCGATCATTGCTGTCACTTCCAGGTACTCATGCCCATCCCTACTTCCTTGTTGTATCCAAAAGTTAATTGTCCAAATTTAGTGGGTGATCTGTTCTGGAGTTTGTCTGTGATTTAAGCATCATTGTGTTTTCATAGCTGCTGTTGTAAAGCATGACTGCGTTATTTCTAGTTGACTCCATTGTAATTTCTAGTGACTTTCAGAATAATATATACAATCCATACACACAAAAACGCATGTAACACATGTACAGCTATCCTAAAAGAGGTCTAGGACTGCATTAGTAGAGCTGCTGCTGCCAAGTAATTATTAGGAGAGGTCTATTTGAACTGATAAAATAGATTACCTGAATAGAGTATAGATGTATGTGATCTTCAAAGGACTGATGAGGGTTTAACAACTACATGAATATTGATATGTATCTGCTAATTAATTTACAAATAATAATTTTATGTAGATTTGTTTTTAAAATGCTGAAATTATAAGGGTGAATATGTGATTTACTGGGTGGTACATGGCCTGAAGTTTGGGAACCATCTTGCATTTCATAAAACTGTCTATTAAGAAACAAACCAACAGAGGGTATGGCCATGACAAAGGTTCTTATAATTCTGAAATGTTTACTAGTGTATGTTTTAAAACAACACAATTGTGTTCAAAATTATATCCACCCATCCATCTGTCCATCCCCATCCATCCTGCCATTCAGTCACTATTTCCATCCATCCATCTAGTCACTATTTCCATCCATTCATCAATCCCCATCCCTCCCTCCATTATCCACTCACCATTTTCTTCTATCAAGTTACTATTTTAATCCATCCATCCATCCAGACACTATTTACATTTACTATTTACTATATACAATTAGATTTTGTATTTGTTTAATATTTGTTATTTCAATTTGTGCAGGACTTTGGGTCAACTTCTGTTTCTTTTAAATGTGCTTTATATATACATTTGACTATCCATTCTTCCCTCCATCCATCCAGTCACTATTCTCATCCACCTATCCTTCATTCCACCCATCCAGTCACAATTCTCATGAATCCTTCCCTCCATCCATCTAGTCACCATTCCCATCCATCCATCCTTCCATTCATCCCCACTCCTTCATACATCCCTGTCTCTCCCTTCATCCATCCATACATCCCCATCCATGCCTCCCTCTCCTCTGAAGACTAAATATTTCTGTGGAAAAGATCTAAGGGCCCTAAACACACGTCAACCACACACTCAATATCTGTATGGACTCAGTGGACCCCTGGAGTGTGTGGCTCTGTCGTTTTTGTGGCCTGCTATGAATGAATAACTGTTTCATGTCCATCCAGCACTGCATATGTCCATGGTGTGTGTGTGCTGTTCTGCAGCTGTAGACGGTCTTTGAACAGCTCAGCTAATTAGAGTTAAACAATCAGCCATGGAGACTGCACACACTGGGTCAGCTGCACAGTCACACTAGCAGGAGATCTGTTCTGATTTAATACACTGTGCCTTTTCACTTGTTTTTCTTTTCTTATGTCTATGAAATCAAAGGTCTCTTTACAACCCCCTTAAAAGAACTTTGAACATTTCTATCCCCAGCAATATTCAGAGTTTAGGATATTGTCACATCTCTGAGCTTGTATATTTTTAAAAGTTACTCTGGTGGTGGTTAATACATTGTCTTGTTTACAGTCATGTAGGTTTAGCTGTAGTCTTGTATTACTTTGTAAAACAGATCATTTCATGGGCAAGGAAGAGGCGAGAAACCGGCTTAACATATAAACTTAAAGGTTTAATGAAGAACTCAAAAGACAAACACATAATAAGACGGATGTCCGTAATTGAACTCTCTCTTCCGATCACCGTCCGCGAGTGGCCTTTATCCCTCTTGACGGCGTAATTAGCCTAATACGGGACCGGGCGTGCGTAATCACGCGCCGGTCCCGCCCTCCACCGTGCCACATTCCTCCCCCGTTCTTTCAGGCTGGGGACCCCCGGCCTGACGTACATCCCCTGGGGGGGGGAGCGCCTCCCGCGCAGTCTGCCGGCAGGTCATCCCCATTAACCTGGACGAGGGAGGGGGCAAGGGGAGGGAAACAAAAAAACAACAATTAAAAATGGGGGGGGGGGGGGGAGGGTTCCTGCACTGGGCGGTACCTCCCCTCCCACAAACACCATAATTTAAAAAAAAAGGGGCAACAATTAAAAATGGGGGGGGAGGGTTCCTGCACTGGGCGGTACCTCCCCTCCCACAAACACCATAATTTAAAAAAAAAAAAAAAAAAGGAGGGAAAAGGCCAACGCAGAGCGGTATCGAGAGAGAGAGGAGAGAGAGATTAAAGGAAAGAAAGAAAAAAAAACGTACTCGCCGGTTCTCTGATACGCCGCAGCTCGTTCCTCAGCCACTTCTCCACCCTCTTCAGGACAGCAGCCGCGCCTCTCCGGGCAGATCGGAGGCAGTCCTCAGCCCCTGGCGGACGGAACGCCCCGCCGCGTTCCCAGGGTATCGAAGGGGCCTCCCCCCGCCCCTGGCAGCGGTGCTCCCGCTCCAGGCGGTCGGCGGCGAGCCCCTCCCCGCACGCGGTCGGCAGTCTCCAACTCCGCCGCGTTCCAGCGGCTACTAGGGGACTCCCCCGCCCCTGGCAGCGGCCCTAACCGCTCCAGGCGGTCGGCCAGGAGCCCCTCCTCCCCTCGCGGTCGGCGGCCGTTCCTCCGCGTCCAGGTGGCTGGGCTCCTCCGTCTCCCGGCAGATAGCCGCGGCTGCTCCATTGAGAAGTGGCGAGAACTCCGCTACGGCGTATCCCTCTTCCTTCCCGGGTTTCGGCACCAATGTAAAACAGATCAATTCATGGGCAAGGAAGAGGCGAGAAACCGGCTTGTCAACATAAATCATAATTTAATTAAGAACTTAAAACAAACATTTAGGACAGCAGACGTCTGCTGATTAAGCTCTCTCTCCCGATCGCCGTCTGCGAGTGGCCTTTTAACCCTCTTGCCGGCTCAATCAGCCCGATACGGGACCGGGCGTGCGCAATCACGCGCCGGTCCCGCCCTCCACCGTGCCACATACTTCTTTTTAAATCCATTACATCCAGATCTCCTTTTTCCAGTCTTAGGCCTTTGGATGTGGAGTTTATGAGACGTCTCAGCAAGGTGGTGAACATTGTTCCTGTCATTGCCAAAGCTGATACCCTAACTCTGGAGGAGAGGGATTTCTTCAAGAAGAAGGTGCGCAAAATTTTTTTGACTAAAAATGAATGCTTGTTTCTGTTCTCTTCTTAAAAGAATGAAAGTTATGTTACCATACACATGGGTAACTCAAAATTTAAATTCTGACATTTATTTACTCGCCCTCAAGTTGTTCCAAGCCCATTTAGAATTATTTGTCTTTCACTGAAAGTCAAAGTTTATAAAAATAAATAAATAAATAAACAAATCAGGTTTGGAATGACATGACAGTGAGTAAATGATGACAGAATTGGGTTTTTTTGTAATTGATTTCTTAATTGTTCTGTTCAGACATTGCCTGTGCATACAGTAGTGCATGGTTATTTTGTTTGGCTGCCATGTAGGGATGCTAGTTGGATTTTATTTGTTACAACATTTCTGTATCTGGCATGTTGTACATCACATGGGTAACTGCTCAAAGATGGATCAATTGTTTTAAAGAAAATACTTTGTAAAATGTGGATCTTTGTGCAGTGAGCCCCAGTGGAATATTGTGAATACCATGGACCAGTGTGGAAGAACTGCTACATGCTGTCATGTAGTTCTAGCTGTAGTTGGCAAACCAAACCATTTTTCTTTCCTAACAGATTTCCAAGATTACAGATGGTGTCTTTAAAGCTTCTTCAGAAACACTTCTGTTCTTTGAATGTACTAATGAGTTTTTATTCATGACATTGTGGTGGATTACTTACTATATGCATAGAAAATGAAGGAGCTAAGAATAAGAAAATTAAGCTAAGGAATTTCTAACAATTCCTTAGGTTTTTTCAAGGGTTATTGTTAACGCTATCATTTACTCACCCTCAAATTTAAATAAAAGATGATGTTAGACATTGTTAGCCTAACATCTGCTTTTATGTTACATGGATAAAAAATTATTTTTATGTTACATGGATACCTGCTTAGAACAAAATGAGGGTGATTGAACGTTAACAGAATTGTCATTTTTGGATGAACTATACCATTTAAATACACTGCGTTGCCTTACGTCGCATACTCTAATATTTCGTTGGACCCCCTGAAGCTTCAATTACAGAGCACATTCGTCTTGGCATTGTTTTGACAAGCTTATGCAACATCACAACATTTATTTCTGTCCAGAGTTGCATTAAGATCTTGTATTGATGACTGGAGAGACAAACCATTCTGTAAAGTCTTCTCCAGCACATCCTAAAGACTTTCAGTACATTAACGTAGTCAGCTTTCTTCAATTTATTGCCACACAATGTTGCTGAGCCTAGACCTCCAACTGAAGAAACCTCAGATAATAACACTGCCTCCAGAGGATTTTACAGTGCGCACTATGTTTTATCGGTTCATGAGCTTCCCTTCTTACCCTCATGTGCCCATCACTTTGGAATGGGTAAATCTGGACCTTTTCCATTGCTCCATAGTCCAATCTTTATGCTCCCTAGCAAATTGAAGTTATTTTTTCAGATTAGCCTCACTAACAAGTGGCTTTCTAGTGGCCGCACAGCTGTTTAGTCCCAATCCTGTAAGTTCTTGTCACATTGTGAATGAAAATGCTCTTTCGCTGTTAAACATAGATGTGAGTTCTGTTGTCAATTTTTTTTTTATGATGTGACTTCAAGCGTTTTAGTGATCTCCAATCACGATCATTCAAGATTTTTTCCAACCACATTTCTTCAACAAAGCTGATGGTTCACCACTTTTTAATAATGCGTTGGACAGTTCTTGACCCAATTCTAGTGATTTTAGCAATCTCCTTATTTTTATTTTTTTTTTGCTTGATGCAGGCGAATAATATACCCCTTCTAAAAAAACAGTAACATCTTTTCCACAGCCATGGGATACATCTTCCAACATTGATGTTTAAGAAATGCAAAGCTGCACACTGCATCAGTTAGGGTTAAAAGATTTGTTGCCAGCTGAAATATATTAATAACTGCAATAATGATCCAATCATAGGATCTTAAGTATCTGTTTATTTAAATCCAAACGGCAACTTTTTGTTGGGCAGGCAGTGTACAAGTCACACAGGACTAGTTTGTTTAAGTAGATTTAGATGGCTGGTGTGTGACTGAAGATGACATATGGTATGATAAAGTGTAGGTAAGCAACATATGTTCAGGGGATGTTAGCTGCATTTCACATAGCAGTAAAAAGTGCTCGCCAACTTCAATGGATCTGTGTGCTAGTGCTGGCGTGCCTCTTACTGGAAGAAGACATACCACTTGGATCACAGACATAGACATTTCTCTCTCTCTCTCTCTCTCTCTCTCTCTCTCTCTCTCTAGCACTGTTTTGGAAAACTCTCTAAGCTCTCTCCTAACAGATTTAAGACGTGCTGTCCAAGACTTCTTATGACTCTCCTCTAGCAAATAAAAGACAACAAGCCAAAACTACTTTTACTTTCAGGGCCTAGACCTTATGAAAAGTTTGTGGTTAGTGCAGGCTCAGTTGCTGATGTGGCAACAGTGGAACTATGTGACATCACTTCCAGTAATGCAGCATTAAAGAAGACTGGTATTCTCCATAACTACCCTGAGACTGTGCAAGATTGAGAGAACAGTTCTGACACATGATGGTTATTTTATCTTCAGTGTTATTGAAATGGACTGTCCAGGTGGAGTTTAGGGAAGTGGATTTAAACTGAAATTTCTCTCAACATTACATTACTTTTGGTTGCTTATTCATTATATACAGTTGCCCCAAAAATAATTCACACACTTAAATATGCTTGAATTGCTTTCGATTAGAAACAACTATCTTCTTTTTGTGTAGATTAGGGAAGAGCTTCGAGCCAATGGCATAGACGTCTATCCACAGAAAGAGTTTGATGAGGATACAGAAGATAGAATGATAAATGAGAAAATAAGGGTGAGTTTGAACTACATAAAACATAATAGGGTAAAGAACATGGTCAGGCTCATGTTATGATCTCTCTCTTTCTCTTTCCATTAGGAGATGATTCCTTTTGCTGTAGTAGGAAGTGACCAAGAGTACCAGGTCAATGGAAGGAGACTCTTGGGAAGGAAAACAAAATGGGGAACCATTGAAGGTATAGAAGCACATATGTCCCTGAACCTCTATAGGGAGTGCATTGTCATGAGAGAGAAAGAAATTAATTAGTGAAGTGTGGGCAGACAGCACTGTGCACAGACAGTAGTGTGTCTCAATCACATGAGGAAGCTCATTAACCACAAACACACACCTATGAGTCAAACATCTTAAAGCATGTATTATGTTCTGTAAATGAGGATCCACACAGACAAGCATTAAGAGTGTGTCAGAGTGACTACAAAATGCATTTATCAGTGAGCCCGCAGCTATGAGCCTCCATGTCTCTGTGACTAAACCATTTATTTTGTCTGAGGAATATAGTCCAGCAGTTAAGTAATTTCGTATGGTCACTCAGTTTCAGAGTTTCTCTGAAATACCCTATGCCTTTAATGGTATAAGACTCTGCTGTTCTGGGTTATTCTGGGTTAGTGACAACCTAATATTTGCACATGTGTCAGGTGTGAAAATTTGTTGTAACCAGTGAACACAAGAAAGATGTTGCATTTATGTTGTCCCGGACGTGTAAAGAGCTTCTCATCGCAGCTCCGCATAGCCGTAAAAACTTTTTTTGAGACATGTTTTGAGTTGACAGGGTAAGATAACAGTGTAATTACCCTGTAATTTATTTGAGGAGCTCTCTTTGAAAACCTTTAATTTCCTGCAATGGGTGGCTTTCTCTGTCTCATTCATGGAGTTTGACATAATCTATAATTCATAAACACATTTTTCTCACCCAGGCAATGGTTTGTTTGTTACACAGAATTTGTCAGGCTGTCAACTTTATCTCTTAGAATGTTGTCGGGTGAAACGGAATTACTAAAGACTGGGGTACGCTACTCCCCTTCCCCTGTGTTTACTTGCAACACCTCCACCTAGTGGCCACCTAAGTGTTCTTTGCCTTGAAATATATGACCCCAACTGGCTGGTGCGGAAGAACTTCCCAACTAATCGGATCATACCTTGCCTTCTATAATATTTACAACTTGGGATCTAATGTATCTCCCTGTCGGTTGTGTTTTGGTGTCTTTAGTTGAGAATATTGCCCACTGTGAGTTTGCTTACCTGCGGGACCTCCTTATAAGGTGAGTGGTTTTAGTTTTAATCATTTCATTTTTACAGGTTTTTATTTTAGACATGATTTTAGTCTTTTGTCTAAAATGTGACAGATATCTGCTTGCCATTGCATGTCACCCATGTGTTTGTAAGTCTATTAGATTTACAGCTAGAGTTAGGGTCAAGTCTATAATTAGATAGAGTTGGGGATAAAGGGATAGTTCTGCAACTCCAAAATTAGGACTAGACATAAAGTTAAAGATAGGTTTATGGTTGGGGTTAAGCCTAAAATTAGAGTTGCATATTTAGTTTAGGGTTAAGATTAGAGTTACAGCTAGAGTTAGGGTTAAGCCTAAAATTAGTTGCATATTTAGGTTAGGGTTAAGATTAGAGTTACAGCTAGAGTTAGGGTGAAGCCTAAAATTAGTTGCATATTTAGGTTAGGGTTAAGATTAGAGTTACAGCTAGAGTTAGGGTGAAGCCTAAAATTAGTTGCATATTTAGGTTAGGGTTAAGATTAGAGTTACAGCTAGAGTTAGGTTTAAGTCTAAAATTAGTCTTTTCCATCCTAACTCTGTGATTTGGCTCATGTTCCACAGAACCCATATGCAAAACATTAAAGACATCACCAGCAGCATCCACTATGAGATGTACCGTGTCCGCCGGCTCAATGAGAACAACACTCAGGCCAACGGCCTCGGCAAGCACCACCCGGCCTCCCATGAAATCTAGTGGCCACACCCAAACCCCCGATCCTCCCTCCTCTCCAATCCCCAAACCTGCATTCACCTTACACTCTGTTCCACCCCCTTCATTCAGCCATGGACTGAAAGGAGGTTCATCAAAAGAAGCACATAATGATTTTACCCCCCAGAAACTCCATGACAGTGCCCTTAATCTTTCAGTCCTCTGCACTTGCACCCAAGACCCAGGGGCAGAAAGCTCTAGCTCACAAATAACATTGCCTTTGGCTGTTAAAGAGCTTCTCCATATACTGCATGTGTTTTGACTCCCTCTGCTGATGCTTCAGGTGTGTGTGTGTGTGTGTGCGTGCAGGGGTTAAAAAAGGAGGAAGGTAATGATTGGTCAAGCTGTGGAAAAGCTCTTTATATGTAAGATTGTGCCTGTTTACCCCTTTTATTTTTCATCTATGCTGGAAAAAAAACTTAAACCAACCTATATTGTATTGATGGTCTTAGCTGGTTTAAGGTGGTCTAGCTGCTTTCCCAGCCTGTCCAAGATATGGTCTTCAGCTGGTTTAGTGTCTCAGCCAGACCAGCTTACAAGCCCTCTTTGAAAACCAGACTAAGACTTGAAGACCATGTTATGTTGGTTTAATCTGTTTTTAGCATGGATTTTTACTGGAGTTTTCACAGAAACACTCTTTTTATGTGCTTTGTCAACTGCTCTCTTAATATTTATGCTTAGTTTTGAACAAGCTCATGTGGTACCTGTATGTGGCCTCATAATTTCCATTCTGCATTATAAACAATGTTCCATTAGTTCCAGCTGTCCCTTTTTAGTACAGATGGAGTTGTGTGTGGAGGCTACAGGTTATCTGGTATCTTTGCCTATCAAATGAATGCTAAAATGCTAACACCACTTCATAGAAACCTGATGTGCCATTGGTCTTGCTTTTGTTTTGTTTTTTTTTGTTCACATGTGTGCAAATAATTACAGGACAACTGACTTATTGAAACCCTGGTGCCTTATGAAAACTGCAATGAGGGAAATAAAAGTCTAAGGATTTGTATTTTAAAGATTACAAATTGAATAGAATACATGAGATTAAATAAGATCATGGTAATGATAATTTACACCCTGTCTTCATGTTCACACTATGATACTCTCTAATGGGAATAGATCTGTAACTTGACCAGTTGCTACCAGCGATTTTATTTATTACAGAATTTGATCTGGCCTGTAGTTCGAACACTCAATACCATCTTAAAATAATCATAGTTAATTTGTGTGTACACCAAGTACACTGTTTTTACCTCCCCTTGTTCTTGTCCACTCATGCTGAATATGTTGGATTTTACACCATCTAGACCCCTTTGATCATTTTATATGTCTTGGTTTCTCTTGGCTCAGAGGTAAAGGCCTAAAGTCAAAAAAGCTTGTAAGCAGTGCCATCATGTGTGCTTGCACTTTTAAATATGCCTGCCATGTGTGATGAGGAGTCACTATAAACAATGGTGAAATTCAAGGTTATCAGGCTTTGTTGTTGTCTGCAAAACCCTTTATAAATGCTCGTTGTTGGGGAAATATATTTTTGTCCTGTGCTGTATATTCATAGTGTTTAAATTTTTGTATTGATATTCAGAGTAACACAAATAACTTTGATATCCTGTTATTTTAAAACAAATAAAGATTTAAATGATAAGACTATTTTATTGACTCTCAAATGTGTCTAGATGTTGTAATTGCTCAGTATGTACTGATGTACTAAACAGTATGTACTGTTTAAATCCCTTTTTCCACTCTAATGTATGACATTTCTGTGCAACACTTCATGTAGGGGTTAAATTAAGGTGTTAAATTAAAGTCAGTGCTTTTATTAAAGCCAATTAAATAATTTTGACATTAATTTGGCATTTGCTAGAAATAAAGAGTATGCAAATGACTCCTTATTAAAAGCTTACCTATATATTATACATTATTTTATTAACAAATGTATTGCACTCTAATTGAATCCAATATACTCATTTGACTTTCAGTAAAATTTGTCTGGGTCAGAAATGATTATAAACACTACCTCAGCTAGATATCAAAGACCACTGGATTGTGAATCATAGTCCTTGAAATCTTTATTAATTATATATTAAATGTCAAAAAAAAAACTAAAGCACTCTATTCGCTGAATTAATTCTATTATTCTGCAGAGAGCATCTGAACCATTAAATGCATGGGAATTTCACCAACCACTTACTTAGAAATTCAGGTCTTTAGAGACCCAGCACTTAATATCTATCATAAATGGATCAACAAAATACCTAGATATTGTCAAATTTTCCAAATATTTTTAAGATAATTTGAAAATAATAGAATAAAATATATTTTGATGTTTTATTTTTCATATATCAAAGAGATAATGCAACAAATCTAGAACAGGATTAATTACATTTACACTGAAATTTCATGAGACGCAACTGGCTGTCAAACACACTGAGCTACACATAATGCATAAGATACACACACTGTAAGCTACACAAGTATTTTCTCAGGCAATTATTGAGTCTAAATAGATGCACAACTAGGGTTGCAACGGTATGACATTTTCACGGTAACCGTTTCTGTATACGGTATTACACAATTACTATTATCAGTGAAAACAGAAGGGTTATTTATTTATTTATTTTTGAGCAAACACTATTATAATTGAAACTTGAAACCATTTATTTTATTGATGTGTAGAAAAAGATCCCTTTTGAAAATAAAATAAATAGAGAAATAAATAAGATAACAGAATTATAATAATAAATCGAATTATAAACATTATAAAAAAAAATAGCATGTAACTATAACATGTTATAACTAAAGCATGTTAGTTTACATGTTAAATGAAAAATAACAGCTGTTTGAGCTTTTAAAGTAATGTCGTATGATTATTAACAGTTAACATATACTGTAGTCTGTCCCTTTAACTCAGTGCTTCTTAAACTGGATTTGCTTCAGGACGCAGATTATACATTGGACAAGAAGTGGCGACCTGCCATAGATTAAACATAATCTATATTTAATTAATCTTGGGTTGCATTTCCTTTTATGTTGCATAGTTTTGTTCATGGTTTTCCAGTACAAGGACATGCATCGTGACATTATTTTTGTTGTTGATGTCAACGTTTGATTTTCAGCACACAACTGAATAACACAGACTGCATGACTGATTACTGCAAGAGTTAGATTAACATACAGGCGCAAAGGGACTTATAAATACATATACATATTCATCTCTGGCTTGCTTTTGCTCGCATGTCAATGATGCCGAGATCTACTTTTATATTTAATCACGGGGAAGGTTTACCTGCAAAATTAGTAGCACCAAACATCACAAGCAGTCTCAAGCATGGACACAGAGTAGCCGTATAACACTTTTCCTTGAGCAGAATATTGCACTACAGATCGATAAATTTGTTCAAAGGGGAAAGCCAGATAGAAATAGCGCACTCGCGTGCATGGTTGCAAGATTATACAAAATAAGCATATCATTAGGCGGAATATTTCCAATTTTCCCTGATCCAATTGCCCATGTCTGCTTCAGCTGTTTGCGAGATTATCTGCTGAGGCAGAAATCTGCCTCAGCAGTCCTAAATATTCGATCACTTGGGCGGCAGCCGAAATATCTTCAAAGGGAGAACCATGGCATTGTTCTTTCCCTGCTGTCCACGACCCAGTCCGAATAAACCAGTTGAGAAACACTGCTTTAACTCACACACAAACTCATGTCAGACCCCCTAGCCTCGCTTCTCTCTGACATTTTCTCCGCTGCATTTGTGTGTGTGTGTGAGACGCAAGTTGACGAGTCTGACAGGCAGACAAGGAGGAAAGGAGATGCGCGCGCATGTGAGATTCTCCGTCTGGTTGCATTTTTTTCTCAATACCGTAGATAAGCAAATGTACATGGTATGATAACCGTCAAATTTCAAACCATGGTATACCATGAAACCGGTACACCGCTGCAACCCTATGCACAACTTGCATAATTTCAGTAGAACATCCAAATGGTCATGTGTCAGTCTGTAGGAGAGGGAGAAATTTCATGTTATTTCTTCATAAAAAGCCCCACCTCGAGTAACAAATAGCATGCATAATATGTACATGTACACGCATAGTTCATTCAGAAAGTATTCAGACCCCTTCATGTTTTAAAAAAAAATTAAAAATAATGTGCCAGCCTTATACTAAAATGTTTTAAATTATTATTTTTTTCACATCAATCTACACACCATACCCCATAATGACAAAGCAAAAAAAAATATCATATTGACATAAGTATTCAGACCCTTTGCTATGACACTTGAAATGTAGCTCATTTGCATCCCATTTCTCTGGATCATCTTTGAGATGTTTCTACACTTTGATTGGAATCCACCGGTGGCAAATTCAATTGATTGGACATGATTTGGAAAGGCACACATCTGTCAGTATAAGGTCTCACAGCTGTAAATGTATATCAGAGTGAAAACCAAGCCATAAGGTCAAATAAACTTCCTGCAGAGCTCAGAGACAGGATTGTGTCGAGGCACAGATCTGGGGAAGGCTACAACATTTTTTGTCTGCATTGAAGATTCCCAAGAGCACAGTGGCCTCCATAATACTTAAATGGAAGAAGTTTGGAATAACCAGGACTCTTCCTAGAGCTGTCCGTCTGGCCAAACTGAGCAATCGGGGAAGAAGGGCCTTGGTAAGAGAGGTGACCAAGAACCCAATGGTCACTCTGGTTGAGGTCCAATGATCATGTGTGGAGATGGGAGAAACTTGCACAAGGACAACTATCACTGCAAAACTCCAGACAGATGCCTCTCCTCAGTGTAAGACACACAAAAAAACAACTAAAGGAACACAAGATTCTCTGGTCTGATTAAATGAATATTGAACTATTTGGTCTCAATTCCAAGTGTCATGTCTGGATAAAACCAGGCACTGCGCAATACCATCCCAACGGTGAAGCTTGGTGGTGGCAGCATCATGCTGTAGTGTTTTTCAATTACATAGACTGGGGGACAGGTCAAGGTTGAAAGATAGAGAGATAGAAAGAAATACAGAGATATCCTTAATGAAAACCTGGTCCAGAGCACTCAGGACCTCAGACTGTGTTGAAGGTTCACCTTACAACAGGATAATGACCCTAAGCGCACAGCCAAGACAACACAAGAGTGGCTTTGAGACAACTCTTTGAATGTCCTTGAGTGGCCCAGCCAGAGGCTGGACTTGAACCCAATCGAATATGTCTGGAGAGACCTGAAAATGTCTGTCCACCGACGCTCCCCATCCAAACTGACAGAGCTTGATAGGATCTGCAGAGAAGAATGGCAGAAAATCCCCAAGGCCATGTGTGCAAAGCTTGTCGCATCATACCGAAACTTGAGGCTGTAATCGCTGCCAGAGGGGTTTCAACTGAGTACCGAGTTAAGGGTCTGAATACTTATGTCAATGTGATATTTCAGTTTTGCAAAGTAATTTTTTCCATATGGGATACTGATAATTCACCACTGTATCAGAGAAAATCAATGTCATATAGTATTTATTTGCATGAACATAGTATACATTTTTTGCAGTTTTGGGTTAGTAGTTGTGTTACACTATTTATAAGAGAATGATTGATGAATAATAAAGATGTGTAGGCATAACTCTAAAAAATGGATGAGGTAGAGGGGGTGGAATGAGGTCCTGGGTTCTTTAGCAACTCTACCTCTACCTCATCCATTTTTTATACCTGATGTATGCATTTAAGTGTTGACTGAACCTTTATACTTAACCGCTTCCATGATTAAAGCCTTTTTAGGGAAAAATAACTTTTATAAAGCACCTGTTAGGAGTAACAGTACTTGCAAAGTGCTTTTCTGAAAGTCATTGACACGCATATAATTTTTGTCTTTTTTATTAGGGTATCATTTCTGTGTTATCTAAAGTTCAGCATCCCAATCTATCTCAAAATGAAGATGCCCTTCAAATCGCTCTTAAAATGGAGCATTCTGTCTCACCTGTATGGAAACAGATGGCACCCTACTTGCCTGCAACCTAGCTCTACACCTTTCCTTGCCCAGCCCACAGAACTCTGTTTCCCACATTCCTTCTCTCATGTGTCACACGGACTACGCTCTGTTGCACTCCTTTGTTGCTGCTCCTCTCCTTCCTTTATTTACAGTGGCACCACTTTTGCATGTTGCTGTAATTCAATTAATTTGCTATTTGGATAAGTTTACGTTGTCTCTGGATGCCCTCTTCATGAAGATAAGAAGGCCCTTGGAGTACACTTCCATGTGGGCAAAGCCTCCACTGTTTACAAAGCACTAAACTCTAAAGGTGGCACATTTATTTTTCCCCAGTGGATTAGTTCCTGCCTCTTTGTGCATGTTCATACTCTGTATGTGTTTGTATGTGTTGTCACTATAATTATATGCAGTTCTGTCTCATCTACATTTTGGGAAAAATAAATCATCTAAATGACTACTGGTTGTTATCTGACCAGCTCTGGCAGTAGTTTATTTGGTCTATTCGCTTATGTTTGTCTGTTTTTTTTTGCATGTTTGATTAAGGGGACTGTGGGAACGAGCAACAGTCATTCTGTACAGGGCATTTCATTACATTAGAGAAGGTGCTTGAAGGCGACATTTGTTTGGAACACATTAGTGAACGTCAACACTCAAACTGCATCGTAAAGATGAATTGCTTTGATATTTGCATGAACTGAGACTATTCATGCTTGTACCAAATGTACACTGTATTTAAAGGGGGTGTGGCATGGCCTAATGTTGCGATCACATACCCGTACTTTGCTATTATCAAAGAGCGGTTGTATTGAGTGACACAGGACACTCAGACCAAAGAGAATACAACTCAGCTGTTAGTACCAAAGAGCTGTCAGGAAGCACTCTTCCAGGCGGCTCACTATAACCAAATGGCTGGCCACTTAGGTCACAAAAAGACTTTGAACTGTATTTTGAAGCAAATGGTGTGTGGCGTTCTTTGAATGTCAGAAGGTGAATCCACCGGCCACCCCAAAAGCTTTTTGTGGCTTTACTTAATGTTGGACTTAACAAAGGGTTAGAGAAAAGACTGATTTTCCCCACCATTCCGATTACACCAATCTGTGACGCTTCTGTTTGGTTTGTTCGGAGCCCTGGCCACATTTCAGCGCCTTATGTACAAGATCCTAAGACCGCATTTATAGTAATGATTGATGGCGGCGTATTCAACATCTGAGGGCTGTCCTGAGAGCACTGCGACAGCCAGGACTCACGGCCAACCAGAAGAAGTGTGCAATTGGGTGGGTGGAAGTTAGGTATCTGGGGTTCACTTGGGTCATGGGCAGGTGCGTCCACAGGTTAACAAAACCAGTGATCACAACCTGCCACATATCCATAGACCAAAAAGGAGGTAAGGCAGTTTTTGGGGCTGGCTGGCTACTACCGAAGGTTTGTGCCAAGCTACTCTGATGTCACCAGCTCGCTGACTGACCTTACTAAAAAGGGGGCTCCCGATCTGGTCCAGTGGACAGAGTCGTGCCAACAGGCTTTCCTTAAGGTGAAGTCCACACTGTGTGGGGGGACCTCTTTTACATGCACCTGATTTCTCTCTTCCCTTTATTTTGCAGACTGATGCATCTGATGGGGCTGGGCATGGTGCTCTCGCAGAAGGTGGGAGGGGAGGAACAGCCGGTGCTATTTATTAGTCGCAAGACAAAGTATAGAACCATCGAGAAGGAATGTGTTGCGATTAAGTGGGCTGTTCTTACCCTCCGGAACTACCTGCTGGGGCGGGCCTTCGCCCTCTGTTCCGATCACACTCCTCTGCTCTGGTTCCACTGCATGAAGGATGTTAACGAGTGGATCACCCGTTGGTATCTGGCTCTTCAGCCCTTTAAGTTTGAGGTGATCCACAGACCAAGGTCGCAGATGGTTGTGACTGACTTTCTCTCCAGAAATGGAGGGGGGGTAGGCAGCGGTGGGGGTATGTGGCATGGGGGGTGTGGACATGTGTTGGTCTGTTGGAGAGGGAGATCAGTAAGGCTCATCACCTGGGTTGTAATTATCTCAAACACCTGTCTCTCATTATAATGATGGAGGAGGGAGACCTAAAAAGGCACGCCCGAGCGTAAGAGGGGGAGAGAGCACCTGGGACGAGCAAGAAAACAATTTCCCATTGCCCCTTTGAGTTGGCTATAAGCTGTGTGGTAGTAGTGACTGTGTATAAAAATAAAAACACTGACCTGAACAGTTCGCTGCCTCCTGACTCCTCCATTCCCCACAAACCTAGAGCTTTCACAGGGGGTACGGTTAATGTTGTGCCATTAGAGCAGGAGATTTAAACCGGGGCAGGGACCCCCAGGTAGCGCAAGGGGGTGCTAGGGGGACTGCAGAACATTTCAGAGAAAAGGGTTGTAAAAATTTAAAGCAAACATTTACAAAATTATATATTATTACTGTTTCCGTCTGCTTTCTAAAGACATTAATAGAGTCTATAGTACTCTAATGGGTAGAAAAATATCTTAAATGTAATAGCTCACTCAAATGAAATTTGTTATTATTTACAGATCCTTATGTTGCTCTAAACCTGTATGACTGACTTTCTGCCATGGTTCACAAAAGGTGAAATTTTAAATGGTCTTCACAGGGTTTATTTTTCATAATGCATGTGAATAGTTACTCTGGTCTTTTAAGCTTGAAAAAGGACCAAAAACACTATAAAACCACAGGAAAAGTAATCAATACATCTCAATCACTTTATTCCAATCCCTTTGAAAAGCTTTGACCACTTTATGGGAATAACGGAACGTAACTTCAAACGTTATTTACTCTGAAATCTTTTGGCTTTAGTACAATTAGAATATAAAAGCCAATTATTTAATTCGGCAAACACCATGTTTTCTTTTATCACACATAATTATTCCACACAGTATAAATTGGTCTTTATACAGTGTATTCACAGCGCTTCACTTTTTCCACATTTTGTTATGTTACAGCCTTATTCCAAAATTGATTAAATTCATTATTTTCCTCAAAATTCTACAAACAATACCCCATAATGACAATGTGAAAGAAGTTTGTTTGAAATCTTTGCAAATTTATTAAAAATAAAACAAAATCACATGTACATAAGTATTCACAGCCTTTGCCATGACACTCATAATTGAACTCAGGTGCATCCTGTTTCAACTGATCATCCTTGAGATGTTTCTACAACTTGATTGGAGTCCACCTGTGGTAAATTCAGTTGATTGGACATGATTTGGAAAGGCACACACCTGTCTATATAAGGTCCCACAGTTGACAGTGCATGTCAGAGCACAAACCAAGCCATGAAGTCCAAGGAATTGTCTGTAGATCTCCGAGACAGGATAGTATTAAGGCACAGATCTGGGGAAGGGTACATAAAAATTTCTGCGGCACAGAAGGCCCCATTGAGCACAGGTGGCCTCCATCATCTGTAAATGGAAGAAGTTTGGAACCACCAGGACTCTTCCTAGAGCAGGCCGCCTGGCCAAACTGAGCAATCGAGGGAGAAGGGCCTTAGTCAGGGAGGTGACCAAGAACCCGATGGTTCTTGAAACCAGGAAACCAGGCACCGCTCATCACCTGGCCAAAACCATCTCTACAGTGAAGCATGGTGGTGGCAGCATCATGCTGTGGGGATGTTTTTCAGCGGCAGGAACTGGGAGACTAGTCAGGATCGAGGGAAAGATGAATGCAGCAATGTACAGAGACATCCTTGATGAAAACCTGCTCCAGAGTGCTCTGGACCTCAGACTGGGGCGAAGGTTCATCTTCCAACAGGACAACGACCCTAAGCACACAGCCAAGATAACAAAGGAGTGGCTGCGGGACAACACTGTGAATGTCCTTGAGTGGCCCAGCCAGAGCCCAGACTTGAACCCGATTGAACATCTCTGGAGAGATCTGAAAACAGCTGTGCACCGACACTCCCCATCCAACCTGATGGAGCTTGAGAGGTCCTGCAAAGAAGAATGGGAGAAACTGCCCAAAAATAGGTGGGCCAAGCTTATAGCATCATGCGTAAAAAGACTTGAGGCTGTAATTTTGTGCCAAAGGTGCTTCAACAAAGTATTAAGCAAAGGCTGTGAATACTTATGTACATATGATATTTTTGTTTTTTTATTTTTAATAAATTTGCAAAGATTTCAAACAAACATCTTTCACATTGTCATTATGGGGTATTGTTTGAAGAATTTTTAGGAAAATAATGAATTTAATAAATTTTGGAATAAGGCTGTAACAACAAAATGTGGAATACTTTCCGGATGCACTGTAAGTGAAAATATAAAGCTACCTTTATATTTCAAGATGGGGGGTCCCTTGTGAAAAAAAAGTGCACTTTAGTGTACTTTTATAAAGTGTACTTATTACACAAATAATATACTTTAAAGGTATACACTTAAGTGTGAATTAAATGCAATCTTTTCGGCGCACTGAATGCACATTAAGTGTAATTAATTTCAAATGAATCATATATTAAGTTGAAGTTAAATGTAATAAGTTGCCATTAAGATTGATATTTTTTTAAATAACTTAATTGGCACTTTAATACAACTTTATATCTACTTTCATAATTGCTTCCAGTGTATTTAAAATATAGTTAAAGTGCACTAGACAATATAATGACGCAATTAATGTGCACTAAAATATACTTTAATGTCAGTCAACAATACACTTAAGTGTGAATTAAATGCATTTTTTTCGGCGCACTGAATGCCCATTAAGTGAAATTAATATCAAATATATCACATATTATGTAGAAATAAAATGCAATAAGTTGCCATTAAGAGTGATTTTTTTTTGAACAACTTAAGTGGGACTTTAATACAACTTTATATCTACTTTCATGAAACCTTCAAGTGTTTTTAAAATATAGTTTAAGTGCACTGGTAAATCTACTGACAAGCAATTAATGTGAACTAAAATATACTTTAATGTAAATTAACAGTACACTTAATTCTTAATTAAATGTAATGTTTCAAACACAAATACATATTTGCAAAATAAATTCAAATATATCAATTTAAATTTACATTAAATACAATCAGTTGAACTTAGTTGTTTTAATGCAACTTTCTACAGTATGTACTTTAACTAATTCTATTGTAAGTGAAATATGGTTATGTACTAAAATACTGAGAAAAAACTAGTTAATTAAATATGTATTCATTTCAGTTTAATGCATTGCAAACAAACAAAAACCACACTGACAATAAAACAGTTTGGTAGTCAAAAAATTATGAATCTAATTTTTTGTTTTGCAAAAGTACATTTAATGAATGCATAATGAATAAAGTTGTATATGTCAAAACAAATAAATAAATTAGAAAACAAAAAAAAAATGATGAGGAAAATCTTAGTTTAATATTGTAAAATTAGAATCAAACAAGTATCGATATTGCATAATTAAATCCCTTAGAAAAAAATAAACTCAAAAAAGTTAACTTACAGTATTAATTCTTCACATTTTAACAGACAACAAATAAAGAACTGCATGAACTTTAAATTAACAACCCCTTTGGTAGGTCACTTCAGTCTAATGGTCTATCGCCTTTAAAGACACCACTTTGCTGAATTTTTTTTTGCATAACTCTCATTGTTGCACTTCTGTCTAAGTACAGCCCTGACTTGAGAAGGAGTGGTCCCTTCAAAACGACCAATCACAGCATCTGTGAACACAAAAATAAAAACATTTTATTGAATATGATAATCACTGTTATCCGATTTAGATGCAATTTGTTTATCTAGGACATACATTTATAAAGTAAAGAAACATGAAAACAATATATACAACCAAACCATTTTTTTTTCTTCTAAATTATAACGCATAAATTGTCCAAATAAACCTGTAATGTTCTAAATTAGTTCTGTGTAGTACAACAGCAATAGATGAGTTACCATCCACACAAATGCAGATTGTTGATATAGCATTATTAAATGATGGATCTACTCTGTAAAAAGTGGTAACCTGCTATTGTTATATAGAGAGCTATTTCTAACAGTCCTTCTTGGTGTACCGTAATATATTTTGTTTGAATCAGCAATATTGATTGTTTCCCCACCATTGACAGATTGTCATTTATGAGACACTGTTTTAACGATAAAAGGTGATGAAACACAGGGCAACTTTTTGAGCAATGTTGCTGGGCAATGTTGCCGTCAACGGGCAACCAGATGAGACACAGGGCCCACGACGATCTAAACGTGTGTATCATCACCTAAAGACTATGATCTTTATTTTGATATAGTGTTTGTGCAGATAATCATAGAAAAAATATTGTGGGGGCCATGGAAGTTGGGTAAAAATTATCAAATTCAGGTAGAGGTTTTAACTTTTAATAAAAACACGGTGAACATTATATTGGTTTTAAACTCATGTGCTTCGTCAACTATAAAACAAACTACACTTCATCATAAATACCTTTCAATGCACTGAGAATTTCATCGTCAAGCTTTGGTGTCTTTTTTGGGCACTGTGATGAGATATCATCCTCACTTTCTGTTTCAAGCTGTAAGAGAAAAAGATTTCAGCATTGTGTTTAATATAAAATAATTATTTTTAGATTATTTAGTGCAACACTTACATTTCTTAGTGGTTCCTGCATGGGAGAGGATTCTACATCAATGGATGTTGCGTCTGAGTCAGAGTCATAAAGTGGTGGGGCCGTGTTAGGATCAGGTACTTTTTGTTTTCTCAGGTCCTCCTTCAGGGCATCAACCATGTGTGTGGCTGCCTGTTTTGTCAGGGTCTTAGCACAGGACAGTGTCAAGGTCAAGATTTCAAGACAATCTATCACTACAAAGTAATAATTTTGTGACTACAATCAATATAAGAATACTGTCCTTCACCCAGAAATGCAAAAGCTGTCATACTTCTGTGTCCCTTTTTCAAGTTTTAAGTTAAAGCACTATCTACAGCCATTGTATGTAAACATTTAATCTCTATCATTGTGACATAATCCTGTGATATAAGTCTCTTACATTCAGCTGGTTAAATTAAGTTTAAAAATAATAATAATTACAGCTCTTGATAAGTCTCTCTTGTGTGGTTGCTTTGGTATAGGGATTGAATTCGTCAGATCAAGTGCCTGTAAATAAAGAAAAAGGATAACATTAAACAAAAATGTTTTGTATATATAGCCTATTAGTAAACAAACAAAAGATTTAAAAAGGATATTGCCTGTCTATTAATCAAAATAGATTTATTTTATATTTTAGATGACTAGAAAGGTAACCAGTAGAGGTATTAACACATTAAGTGACGTGGCATTTGACGCACAGAACTCAATGGCACATGTTGCTATGCTTAGTGACACCGGAATTCATTGGCATATAATGAATAATGTTTTTATTTCAAATTAACTTTATGCACAAATGCACATACCTTTGCTGATTTCTTTGGATTAGCTCATAATCCAGCGGCTTCCATGCGTGAAGTTTTGAAGAGAACCTTTACAATTAGAAGTTAACAAGTAAGTTAAACAGTGTATTTGAATCACACAGTTGGAACACAGTATATGATTACTGAATTACTAGGGCACTTAACATTTATTTAATCACTTATTTCATGAAATTTAATGGGGGATGAGTTTTCATCTCCTCCAGTCAATCCTTTGAAAGGGTCACACAAATGTCACAAGTTGCTGAACAAGTCGAAGTAACGTTAGTTTCAGTAAATTAAAGTGCAAATTACAACTCAACAGAAATCGAAGAACGGACGTCTTTTTCTTTTACATTTATCGTTTTATCAAAACGTATGTGAATATTTTAGAAATATTTACCTTAATGCGTCAGGATGCAAATGCACACAAAATTTCGTTGAATCGTTACTAAGTTAGTCGTTATGGTAACTTGACCAATTACGAGACATTAGCTCATGCGCCTTCACGTCATTGGCTGGTTTGTATTCAAAATTTGACCGGGAAATTTGGGCCAATGTTGCAGAGATAATTAAAGGAGAATTTACAAATCGTCAAGTTAGAAGTCCATTATGAATCGTACAAAAAGGAAGTACAAAACATATATAATCAACGATGACCCTGAACCAAGGGCAACCAAGTATATTAAAAAAAAAAGGTAAGTAATTATTATTATTATTATTATTATTATTATTATTATTATTATTGATGTTGTTATTTTTTTAGTTCTATTATTTTTACCTTTATAAGGCTAAATGCTTTTACTTAATATTTAAAGAGGTAGGCTATAGTGTAACTCTGACACATATCTCATTTAATATGTCAGGTTTCAAATAGAAGGAGGACCTATAAACATTTCTTAGAAAAAGAGAACATATGTCCAGGTAAGAATTTGTCTCTTTTTTTATATGCCCACTTTAGCTGTTTTAAAATAAGTCAAATAAGTTTTAAATTTAACATATATATTTAATAATAAGTAATCAATGATGTTATAATGTAATAATGTTATTTAATTTTTGTCTGAGGTCATAAATCAGTCACTTCACAATGAGGCTACCCTTACCTCATGTAGACAGCCAGTGCTACAGGTGAGTATACTTCCAATTTTAAAAATCCCTGATGCAGTTTAACAGAATTATTTTTAATATCCTCACGTCTCGCCTTTTGATATGTAATACTTGTAAGATTTTGGAATGAGCTCTTGCATTTATTGTCTTAAAAAGACAAAATGGATCCATATCTTTAGTTTAACTTTGTGAAATTAGTTAACGTCAGAAGCAATTTAATATACTCTTTTGGCTGGATTTTTACCCTCAGTGCAGAAGACCACAGGAGAGAGACACAACCATATATTATCAGAGATTACACCATTATTGACATTTTATATACTATTCCATATATACAATCATACAGACAACCTTACTTGATGCACGCTATGAGGAGAATTTCTCGCAGATTGATCCTATGCAGGAGCAACCCGAGCCATTGGAAAGCAACGCATCACAGGTAATGTTACACATATGTGATGGACCACATCGGTTAACAGTGACATCAAGGCATGTTCAAAGTTGTGAAATATCAACAAAAATCACATTGTATAAACTTTGCCAAAGTTATACATTGCTAATTTTATATACTTTTCCATATATACGATCATACAGACAACCTTACTTGATGCACGCTATGAGGAGAATTTCTCCCAGATTGATCCTATGCAGGAGCAACCCGAGCCATTGGAAAGCAACACATCACAGGTAATGTTACACACATGTGATGGACCACATCGGTTTACAGTGAAACAAATACACATCAATGCATGTTCAAATTTGTGAATTTTTTACAAAAATCACACTAGAATAGTAACAGCAGCACATTGCAGGTATTGTGACATGATTGTCATTTGTGTGTGCGTATTTATGTCACTAAACTTTTGAGTGAAAAATGTCTTTACAGAGAAGTATGATGATAAACAATATTGCGAGTGCATATTACTGGTCCTAACCATTTAAAAAGGCTTCTAAATCAACCAAAACATGATTTTAATTAGTGTTTTGCAAGTGTCCTAGCCTGGGAAAACCCAGACAACTTCCGTCAAATTTAGATTTGCTCTACAAGTAAGTCTGGCAAAGAGCTCATTCAAGACCATTTGTAATCCGTCGAAATCGAGGCACCAATCAGAAATGTTGGGGCGTTCTTTACACGATTCGAATCAGCTATCGCAACTGTTTTAAGCGATTTGAATGTTTCCTTTTTGTTAAAACCCGAGCAAAGAACAACACTCGGAGATGTTTCTCCATTGCTCTGCATACGTCATCTCCTTCATCGCTCTGATTGGTTTTAGGTCTAGTTTGGTTGGTTTCTCAAATTGGTTTCTGAGTTCGCAACATATGTTTTCTTGAAAATGTAAATTCTGTAAATGTATTCAAGACTTGTATTCAGTGGCAACTCCTGAGTAATTGTTTTGGTTTAAAGAACTTTTGTAATGTTCCGTTAATGTATTGAAATACCAAAACAGTCATACGGTTTACTATAAATCAGCAGTAACCACCAGACTGCCATTAATGTCATTAAAAGCTGCTGTGGTCTTGTAGATTATGCATAGTATTTCCTAGGTGTTTTTATTTTAATGCAAAAATATAACAGACATTTGTTTTATTTGTTATTTATCATACAGACAACCTTAACTGAGCTTCACTATGATGAGACCCTGTCTGATGCCACCCAGAGACTACCAGATAGAGTTGTAGAGTTTCAAAGCAGCAAATCACAGGTAAATGCATTGATTATGGAGCCACTGTCAAAAAAAATAAAAAAAATACTGCACTCTAAATGAGATTCTTATTGGCTATTTTAAGGTATTGTATGATCAAATACATAATTGCTGTAACTATAAATCAAATCCACAAACCATTCTTCACCCCCGGCATGTTAAAAAATCAAAATAAGCATTAAAAACTGTAAGCAAGAAAAACAATTACACACACACACATATATATATATATATATATATATATATATATATATATATATACACACACACACACACACACACACACAGTTATATTTATTTCATGAGATCATTTACCTAAAAATAATTGACTAATGTAATGCATGCTGTTAATATAAACATTGAAAAATAACTACCAAAAAAAATCTGTGCATGTCCTTTTTAGGAGCCGTATAACGGTGATGAGTTGCTGTATCCTGGATCATCTCTTACCAAAGGCCAGAGTTTGCTGCTGTTGATGTCATATGTGTTACGACATAATCTAACAGGAGTTGCCTTAGAACATCTTCTAAAAAATTTTAATGAACATTTTCCAGGATTGGTACCAGAAACCGTATACCTGTTTAACAAATCATATGGTGAGTTTGGTCATTATGAACCTCATTTTTACTGTGTATCATGTTGTAACTACTTAGGAACAAGAGATAACAGCCTGATGCATTGTGCTGTCTGTAAGGCAGCATTTGATGCAGATGTTAATCTGAAAAATGGCTCTCTTTTTTCTAGTATTGAGCTTGTCATCACAGCTCAAAGACATTCTTGAAAATCCAAGTTTAACTTTGTCAAGGCACACTACAGCTGAGAAAGATGTAATAAATGACATACAGTGTGGAGCTGAATATAGAAAATTGAGAGAAAATGGGCAATTAGGTGATTGTGACTTAAGCTTACTGTGGAATTGTGATGGAATTCCCATTTTCAGAAGCTCAAATTACCAGGTGTGGCCCATTCAATGTCAGGTCATAGAACTACGGCCAGCAGACAGAAAAAACAACATCTGTTTGCCATGTATTTGGTTTGGTGAAAAGAAACCTATCATGTCTGTTCTGCTAACCCCTTTTGTGAATGAGCTGTGTTACTTGAGAGGGAAGGGTTAATTTGGAAAGACTCACAAAATGTAGAGCATATTTCAAAGGTATATGCACTAATATGTAGCTCTGACTCAGTTGCCCGCCCACTCCTAAGAAACACAAAACAATTCAATGGACAATATGGGTGTGATTCCTGCTATCACATAGGTGGAGGTCCTTATCCATATAGAAGACCAGAGCCTCTTCTCAGATCTGAAACAGAACATTATGACCATGCTATGGCAGTTACCGTACAACTGCCAGTCAAGAGTGTAAAAGGCCCAACGGAATTGATGAGATTAGAAAAGTTTCAGATAATTAATGGTTTTGTGCCAGAATATCAGCACAGTGTTTGTCTTGGTGTCACTCGACAACTGGCAACTCTGTGGCTGGACTCCAACAATCACAACAAAGAGTGGTACATCGGCACGAAAACAGACATAACTGACCAAGAACTGTTGGCTATAAAACCTCCGGTAGAGATAACAAGAACACCCAGGTCAATACAAGACAGGAAATACTGGAAAGCATCAGAATGGCGGTCATTTCTTCTTTTCTATTCTTTGCCTATTCTAAATGGTGTTCTACAGAAGAGGTATTGGAACCACCTGTTTCTTTTAGTTTTTGCTTTGCATATACTTCTTCAACAGCAGGTGAAACTCTGTGAAGTCAGTGTAGCAGAAATAGCACTGAAGAAGTTTGTGATTCAGTTTGAGGTGCAGTATGGTATTAAGAATGTGTCATTCAATGTACACCTGTTGACACACCTTGCAGACAGTGTTAAGAACTGGGGTCCTTTGTGGGCAACATCAACGTTTTCATTTGAATCTTTCAGTGGTACTTTATTAAAGTACTTCAATGGGACTACTCATGTCCCTGTTCAAATAGTGAAGACATTCCTTAGGTGGAAGAGTCTGCGAAAAAGGGTGGAAAAATGTTTAGTCAACACAGATGATAAACTAAAAGATGGGACATTGTGTAAAGTCTTGAGCTTAGTTTCTTACGAAACTGTCACCAGTGCTTCAGACAGTGATGGTGGAAAAAAATGCTGTGTAGTCGTGCAAAATCTTGGAATGTCAAGAAGACCATTGTGTAGAGACATTCAATTGAATATCTCATCCAAGTTTGTGTATGAGGTGTCTGAAAACAGTCATGTGTATGCTGTGAACACTGACTCATTTAAAAGAAAATGTGTAATGGTAAAATTACAGGACTGCACATTTGTCATACCTCTCCCAAATAATGTAGAAAGGGACTGAAGGGTTTGTATACCTGAATTGGGTGAGAATACCATAGAAACTAGATTGAAATTACACCATCAGAAACATGCTTTTTGTGAGAATGAAGACTTGACAAGCTAAAGGGTTTCTTTGACTGAATAGAAATGTTATAACAATCCTTTATAAAATTGTGCTGTATATACTCAATGTAACTTATAAAGGGATAAGTGTGTATTATAACACATGTAAGTACTGAGATCATTAAAAAAATTACATATCAACCAGCTATGCCATATGCTTTATGATTTAGAAATGATTTTGTTTACAGATATACAACACATTGTGTTGTTAGACTCTGTGAGTTCACAAAACTTGACTCATTCACCTAACTAAAAGTCAAACATTTTTATAGTCTAGTCTAATTTAAATTAAATGTATTTGAACTGAATTTAAATGTAAATTAATTTTGTTTGGATTTGTTTAACTTTGCTCGCAATTATTGCAATTACTTGTGTTTAATTGACTTAGAACAACATTATGATATTTAAAGTATTCTGTACACAGATGTAAAGTACAATACATTCATAAATAAATTACATTTAATTGTCACATATTATGTAGAAAACTGACACTTAATTGAGTTCATAGAGCAGGAGCTTGTGATAAAAATGTCAACAATAAGTTGTACTGGAGTATACTGTATAAGCAAATGTATTGCAGTTTAGAGGGAAAATTCATTTCAAATGCATTAATGCACACCGTATATTATAGATTAAACACATTTAAAATACAGTAACAAAATTTTGGACAACACACTTGAGTTGACATTAAAATCAATTATTTTCCATGTTGTCCATTAAAATTAATATTTTATTTAGTATATTAGTCAATACATAAACATAACTGTACTTATTAAAAAAATTATAAAATCATAATTAATTTAAAATGTATGTTTAAGTAAAACTTAAGTAACTACTTTCTTTAACCTCTTAAGTAACATTTAATTAGACATTATAACAAAGTGCATTTTTAAAAAGTGCATTTAAGTGTGTTTATAAATATTGTCATGAAAGTGTACTTTCTTTAAGTAACATTTAATTAGATATTATAACAAAGTACATTTTTAAAAAGTGTACTTTAGTGTTAAAAAATATTGTGATGAAAGTGTACTTAAACTTAATTAGATATTATTACAAAGTGCATTTATAAAAAGTGTACTTAAGTGTGTTTATAAATATTGTGATGAAAGTGTACTTTATTTAAGTTAAACTTAATTAGATATTATTACAAAGTGTATTTTTAAAAGTGCACTTAAGTGTGTTAATAAATATTGTCATTAAAGTGTATTCCATTTAAGTACACTTAAGTGCTCTTTAATTTTAAATATATTATCTGCAAGTGCACTTTTCAAAAAGTATACTTTTATGATTTTAAGCACACAAAAAGTATGCTTTCAATACAATTAAGCACACTTCTTTTTCACAAGGGGTCCCTTGCAAGGCTATCGTCATATTTGGGGGTCCTTGGCATGAAAAAGTTTGGGTTGTGGACAGCAGGGAAAAACACAAATTCTAAATGCAAATAATATACTGCAACTAAGCATGCATATAATCATGCAGAAACATTTTAAACTTTTAAAAGGGAAAAAAATCGCTTCCCATATACAGTATTTTTTATTGTCGATGTCAATAATTTGGTATATTGCTGGGCCTTTGCATCTATGGTAATGTTGATCAATTTAAATGGCATTTACAGTATTAGCATTTGTTGATTTAACATACTATTAACCTGCTATTTCTACTTTACACTATGAAATTATATTTTTGAGTAACACTTTCCAATCTAGGTGTTAAGATTTTAATTAGAATAAATTAAGGTGTTAAGTGCTTATTAAGTGTTAAACCATATAATTTAATTCATTAGTAATTATTTTTCTAGAAATATATGAAAATGACTTCTTTTTAAAATCTTACCCATGTGTTCTTTTTTAATTATTTTATTAACAAAGTTATTGCACGGTTATTACATCAGAGATGCTAATTTGACTTTCAGCACTATTTCTGTCTGGATCAGAAATTATCATTTGACTCTTTAACATAATCCATGATCATGATACTTCAGTTAACAAATTTCATACAGGGTCTTTAAACTAGAGCGTAAACCATAGTCCATGTTTTAATGAATTTTTTGTTTACATGTACACAATAAACAATTCATGTAGTGTTGCCTCACCCCTTGAGGTCCAAGGTAAAATCTGGGTCCTGGAGCAAAACCAGTTATCGAACTGCTATCTAGAATATGTATATAGTGTATGGCATAAAACCTTGTCCGACTCTCATTCAAAATAATCATCATCTGCCAGAACTCTCCTTGAGATCTCCTTCATAATATTTTGCAACAACCAATTCTGACTCCACCTCTTTAATCCGCATATATTAGCTGCTATGTGTTAATTATGACTGCTTACTTAAAGCCCCCCTTTTTAGTACATTGCTGTAATTAGACACATTACCTGACATTTGTTTCATATCAATGCTCAGAGCTGGTATTGTAGCAGGCACCTGCTGTCATGCTCCATCAAGACCCTTGATTACCTCTGCAGGCAAATGTGCAATTTGTTTCAAATTTCCAATGTTTAATTTTCCTATTTTTGTTTTCTGCTTTTGCCTCTATCTTGCCACCCTGCACTGTATACCTCTCCCTGTGCTTCAGATGTTCTATCTTACTCTCTTTCTGCTGGCTCAGTGCCAGGCTTTCAGACAAGCAGGGGAGGGGTGGGCTTGATTAGGAGGCAGCTTCAATTCAATTAAATTTGGTGTGGTGGAGTCTGCCAAGTCAAGTGCAAGGTTTAGGGCATTAATGAAAATAAAAAAATTTGACGTTTAAAAGGTTAATTCACCCCAAAATGAAAATTCTGTCTTCATTTACTCATCCTCATGTTGTATTACTTTCTTTGTTCCGTGTAACACAAAAGGGAATGTTAAACAGAATGTTAGGCACTGACAGCCTTAGTTTCCATTGACTTTCAATTTACTGAAAAATATGCATTTTTCTTTCTTTTTTTTCTTTTCTTTTTTTGTTTGTTTCTATTTTTATTTTATTTTTAGATTAAGGTCACCATAAATATGCAAAACTTTGTGATGTTGTATAACAGGATTGTCTATTATAGACAGAAGACAGCTGAGAAACAGATTGAGAAACAGAGAGAGAGAGAGGTAGATCAAGAGAGCCTCCCTCATTTCCTTTTGATATAATGGTTTATCCTGAGGCTAATGGCTGTGAGTATTTACGCTTGCAGTCAGTTTGCAGTGTTCTCGCTGTCATAGCAATGAGTGAGACAATACTGTGTGGTGTCGGGGATGTATATGAATTGTTCACATGTGTTTGTTTTAGGGATAGGGTTTATGCGGTTGTAGGCAAGATCAAACACTGGTGCAACAGTACATTGCACCAGTTTTGCTTTTGCACCAGTTTTACTGTTGGACCAGTGTTTGATCTTGCCCACAACTGCATAAACCCTATCCCTATATGCCAACCCTTTGTGCCACCCACTTCCCTGACAACATATAAACACTCATGCAAGCACAACCAAGCAACCTTTGTTTTGATTTTGACATTTTGTTCTTGCAGGACTACTCGGATTACTGTCAAAGCTTTAAAAGTTAACAGCAAAGAAAATAAAATATATGGGCAGGTTGATTGCATGCACCACATTAAATGGATAAGGGAAATTGCATCCATTGTTTACTAACCCTCATGCTGTTCCAAAAAAAACCCAAAAATTGTTACTGTATTTATTGCAGAATGTCCAAACTTTATGGTTTAAAATATAGGCATTAGAATGGATAAAAATATTGATTTTACACGATTCTGATGTCGATTCTTAAAATCCCAAGATGTATCTTTTACTCGATCTGAAGTTAAGCACTGAGATCCTTTCACTGCGTGTTGATAGTAAAAGGTTTTGGTTTGAATCGTTCTTTGTAATGTGTGTCTAAAATGAGATCCACGCAATCCATTTGTCTTTAATAATGTCTATTTTAACACCTGTTCTTTACAGTTGTTGATCAAAGACAATACAATTCAAAAATCACATAAGCACGGAAGTAGACGTGGGACTCTGAAGAAAAAACTGCGAGACAGTTGAGCTGCTGAACTGCTTAAAGAGTTTAAAGAGACAGTACCGTTTTACCACGTGTTTTCCACATCAATGTAAATATTTGTAAATAGTACAATTCATGCATGTAAACAATAAACATGTAACATACATATATAAATAGTACATATACTGTACCAAGTAATGTACCAAGTTAGAAGGCCCCTGTATAAGCAAATTGGACATTATAACTGAAATATTCCAAAATGAATCGGATTTGAATGGAGAGCTTGTTAAACCAACTCAAATCAGGAAACCTTTATCATTGCCAAGCCCTGATAGGGATGCCAAAAGATCAAATCAATGCTAAGTGATCAATAAAAGTCATTAATAACATTAAATGTTATTTAGTCTTTGGTGCACATCTTTGTTTTTTGTTTTGTTTTGTCAATGAAGTGGTATCCGAGCATAACTGATGTGGGGGTACTTACGGCCAAAAAAGGTTAGATGGCACTGTGGTAGATGAAGAAAATATGTGTTTGGAATGGCATGATGACAGTATTTTCATTTTGTATGAACTCTCCCTTAAAATACGCCTTTCAAAATTTTGTTAAGCTTACTTTCTTGTTTGACAGGGTTTCTGGGGTACAAGGAGGAGAAGCACTTGGCATTTGGCCAAATTAATGGTCTTGACAGTGACTTGTAGTGGTGTAGGTGGGGTCGGGCACTGCTCATTAGTAAAGCACCCCTACACTCGGTCCAAGCATGAAATTTTGTGTAGGTATAACCGGTCCTGGTCGCCCCGCTTCGAACGGGACTGGAACCAGCGTCTCCGGTGTGGGAGGCGGGTGCGCTAACAAGGAGGCTAAAGGCTACAGCCTCTAGCATCAGTCGCTAGTGCACCTCTTGAGGTCAGGAGAGTGAGGTTTACACACTGCACAGCTATCTTCCAGCTGGCTCCTGTTACATAGGCCTGTCTTACATATCTTATAGGGATACAATAACTTTCTGATGGCTTGATTGCCTCCACAATTGAATTCTCAGCTTTGTCCTCAAGATGGCTCTCTTTTTCTATAGGCAAAACCCCATGCAGCTCAGAGTATCTATTCAGTTGTGCACTGGTGTTCTGCTTGTGTTCATTATATATGCTGGACTGTAGTATTAAAACCGGTTTATACTTCTGCTTTGAGCCTACACTATAGGCTTCACTTAGTGGTCAGTGCTATGGTTTGCATTTATATTTATGATATTTCCTTTCTGAAATAATTATACATTTCATAAATAAACAAAAGCAATGTAATTTGTGTATTCAAAAATATATATTAAATTTTTGTAGCATTAAAAATGGGTTCATCATAGTATGTGAACATGTTGATTTTGGAACATATTATTTATATACATATACAAAATAAATCGGGCATATCATGAGTAGCTTAAATAATAATACATTTATATCTTGGCATACTTTGACCATGCTGCAAACAAACAAACATAAAAAACATCAAATTAACTACTCACTTGATCAGAACAAAATGGGTGTCATTTTAAAGCTTTGATACTAGAATTTTCAAAGCATACACTATAGGCAATATAAGTTATAAACAACTCTTAATAAGTGCTTTTCAATTTGCTAACAAATTAGAGGTAAACAGATGTGTCTTTTTGTTGCGTTTTCCCTTGTAACTTCAACAAACATAAACAGTATATAAAAATTGCAGATGTGCCAGATTAATACAAGCCCAAATATTCTGTCATAGATCTAAAAATGAAATGCAAAGCTACCTCAGATAACTTTTTATCATCCTGATGGACAGTCAAAGCTGACCAAATACAGCTATGGTCTGCATTGATGCTAAGCATCGTTACGTTTCTGGACCCGAACATCTGAGAAATACTTATTTAGCATATCATTAAATGGTCTTAATTATGGTCCTTGATATTGATTGGTCAAAAATAAATGTGTTAAAACATTTGCCCTAAACACTTACTTAGTTTACTCTTTTTAAACAATGACTTATACTACACATAAATGAGTAATATTGGCCTTATATTCATGTTGTTTAGCCAGAGGGGAACTGGCCCCCACAGTGAGTCTGGTTTCTCCCAAGGTTATTTTTCTCCATTAACCAACATCTTATGGAGTTTTCTGTTCTTTGCCACAGTTTCCTTTAGCCTGCTCGCTGGGGGTCAAAATACAAATATTATTTACTTGTTTATATATTTATTTTAAGGATCAATTTACAATAATGTTTTTTTTTTTTTTTTTATCAAACCACACTATTATGACTTATGAATTATGATTACAATTAGTGCATTACAGATACTGCAGCTTCTTTTTGTTTTAAAGCATCCTTTTCTGTAAAGCTGCTTTGAAATGTTGTGTGTTGTGAAAAGTGCCATACAAATAAAAATGACTTGAGTTGTTCAACCAGGTACTGAGTAGATATCTATTAGCAGAAAGATAGCGATTAACAAATTTTATTAATAAACATCTTAATAACAAATTGTGTCCTAAATATTTTTGTACAAATTTGCAACATGTTTGTTTGGTTTTCGATTAGTTTACACAATAGTTAAAATGAACTAACAACGAACAATACTTTGTTTAGAATATAACAAATGTATTAAGGCATTATTTTATGTGAACTAATGTGAACAATATTATAATTCATAAATTGACACTAACCTAGATTCACAAATGCTGTATTGTTGGATCATGATACCAATGCATTTAATAAGTTCATGTATAGAAATAAACTGTAATGTGTAACCAATATTATTATTATGCAGTGACTCTTTTATAAGTGTAAAGGACTCAAGAAAATAGTCATGGCTTTAAAAACAATTGCCTAACAACAGCCTTTAACAATGACTTTATTCACACTATACTACAGCATTTTGTACCTTATTGCTTAAATATGCTGAACTTCCAATGAATTAAAAATTTGCCACTCGTTTGGTCTGAAAATCATTGAGGGATCACAGGGGAATGTTTCCATCATGCATCAGTGAAGTCAGTAGCCTGTCTCCTCCTTTGACAGGATCTTGTTGTGCTGTGCTATGTGCCTGATGATGCTCCACTGGAAGTAATTGTGTGCATTAATGAGTGCAGCTCACTCATTTATCACCATCTCATTCATTTTACAACTATGAGAACAGAGGCACCTGGCTATTGCTGCACTGCCCCCTAGCATTAGCAAGAGTTATTTTGTGTGTGTGTGTGTGTGTGTGTGTGTGTGTGAGAGAGAGAGAGAGAGAGAGAGAGAGAGAGAGAGAGAGAGAGAGAGAGAGTGTGAGATTACATGCCATTTGCGGTCCTCTGTACAATTTGCCTTGTGCAATGGCAGTCATGCTGTTATGATTTCCATAAAATTCTATATACCGGGTTCATATTCAGAATAAATTTAAATGTAAAACATATATTTGTTCCTGCAATCATTTATATATTCATGAAGAGACCAAGCCTCATGATCTACACTACCTAGTTAAAAGTTTGGACACATTTGACTGGATTTATGCTCTCAATGATCTTAAAAACATTTTAATCTAAAGGCTTATGCTTTAAATAGTTTGTAGACACATAAATTGTGCCTATGTATGAATTTCTTTACCATACAGAAATGTATTTATGTATTTACTTAGATTAATAGTTTATATGGACCAGAAAGTGTGGGAAAAGCAGCTAATAACTGTCCAGCATACATGGGAACTCTGTTAATACTGTTTAAAAAGCCTCACCGGTGAATAATTCATGAAGTTGGATGAGAGAACGCACAGATTGTTCAAAGCTGTAATCAAGGCAAAAAGTGGCTAATTCGAAGAAGATAAACTGTATTATAGCTTTGATGTGTTTAACATTTTTGGTTACCATGTACTTTCCATTCTTTAATTTATGTTGTTTCATAGTTTTAATGACTTAGATGTGGAAAATATCAATATTAAAGAATGAGTCTTGTAGTGCATTTTTTTTTAAAAAGCATTATATTCAGATAATTTTTACTGTCCTTCGTGAGATAAAGGCTTACATTTCTTCATGAACTCTCCAGGAAATCATGTTTTACATGTATCATCTCCTTTCTTCCAGTGACTTTATAATGGAAATATTTATTTAAGAAGCAACTGGCAAATCCCTCCTGTGCTATTCGGCATCACGATCCATAAAACCAGTGATTCGTTTTCTCACTGGAGAGCGAGTGTCCATTCCAGAGGCAAGTAGACTTTAGATTCAACTTTAACACAATCTATTTAACATCCACACCATCATCCATGTCTCTTTCTATCATTAATTTTTTCCCTCTTTCAACAGTTCCCTTTTCCAGCCCTGTAGAATATGGAGTGATTGGAAGGATTGTTTGATGTATTTAATCAGGTGCTTTTGATTTCAGTGTAACTGTGTGCTGTTGATGCGTGACTGGGGGATGCCTGGAGAATGAGTTTTGGATGAGTACAAGAGAGGTGGGGTGACAGATATACGAGATGATGAGAGTGGTCTTAGGGCTGTAAAGAGATGGGTTTTGAAGGGGGTTCGACCAGGGTAAATTGCCCTTTACCAGCATATTGCAGGAGCCAATCTTTATTTCATTCGGTGGGTGAGGTCATGTCCACTGCCATTAAATATGTCGTCCTGTATGGCAAAAGTGCTGATGTGGGACACTGAATGGACAGATCAGAACTAAGGCTAATAGTACAATCAGGTACTAAGGAATTAATTTTCTCCTTACATTCTATACACTCTACACATTTGCAGTGGGGATGCAGAGTGGAGTCGAGAGAGAACTGTGGGTTAACCTTCGCCCCGTTAGCATGCAGGATCACCCCCACTCAGTATTGAAATATAACCTCTAGAACTTCCACAGCCCTCTGTAAAAGGGCCAACAGCAAAACATTAATTTATAGCTTATGCCACTCATGAGGCAACTTATCTTTCTTCAGCACCATAACAGACATTTATTATTTGATTTAACTAAAAGATACATGAAACGTATTAATTGTTCATTTTGTCTATAAGGACTATTCCTGTGAGGCTTTGGGGCCCCAACTTCTTTGGAGGCCTCCTCTTGTTGCAATTGCATGATGTACTTTCTAATATTGAGAAATTAAATCTGAAATATAGTCACAATTTGGCATTTACGAGAATAAACGCACAATATGCGTAATAAATCAGATAGAGACAATGGATACGTTTACATGCACCCTCATAATGTGATTACAATGCGATTAAGGCAATACAGCAATTAAACTGTTTCTCATGTAACAGAATATTGCAATTGTGATATTGCAATTATTTATGCTAATAATCAGAGTGATGATAACTGCATTAAGATATGTGGAGTAACTCCTATTTTAATCGCTTATACTGTCATGTAAATGCTTTAACCGCATTTCTTCCAGTCTGACCAAAGTGTGCCTGCGCCAGTGCAGCAGACGGATGATGTTACATAAGGGTGTTCGATTTTGATTTTTTTGGAGTCAACTCCGATTCCCGACTCCAGCTTTTGGAGTCGATGGAATCGTCTCTTTGACTCAGGGATTCAGGGCCATCACTAGGGATGCCCATTAGTGGGCAGTGCCTTTCCAAGTGACATATTTTCACCCCCAAAATTGCTTGTAAGGCATGAGTGGAAAATCAATGGAATTATAAAAATAATAGTTTAAATTTCACTCGTATATAGCTCACTTAACCCACTGCTTATTGCGCCTGATTGCTGCTCCGTGATAAAGTTGATGTTTTTCTGGAACTGCTGGTCAGTTTCTCCAACCCAAATCCAAACACTAACGTTGGTGGGACAGGAGAAGCTTCCTTTAGTATAGATGGCTTCCATGCCGATGGAAAAACAAATCGCACATATTTTCTTGTTCGATTCACTTCACTAACTATTAATAGGCATATTATGGAATGTAATAAAATAAAATAAATAATTAATTTGGACATTTGTTTTTAAATGGAATGTACAGTGTTGTGTGTGAGATCGATTTTTGTTGAAGGTATGGTGAAAATTTTAAAATAGCACCTTTTTAAACTCAACATTCTTGACCCCAATGGATTAAATAGCAGTGGGTTTAATTAAGATATATTGGTGTGGCTATTGCTTTAATAAAATATCACTAGCTTACATGTTAATTTACCAGATAATGTTTCTAATTCTATATGTTGTGACGATGACCCTGTGAAGATTACAGATTGTCTTTTAATCTCTAAAAGACTAAATTTAGTTTAAATTTTCTCTTAAGAGTTTTTAAAATGTGTGACATGAAGACAAACTCCTGCTATTATAATTAGAGACATTGCATAACTTTACCTTAAAATGACTGGTAACAATGTAATTCCCTAGTTGCTGCCCATCTCCAATTTTAAGAGGGAAAATAACAAGAAACAGGCTGGGTCAGAAATAATTTCATTGTCATATAGAAACTAGACAAATTGGGAAAATCCACTTCTCCAACCACTGCCTCTTGCATTTATGTAATACTACACAAACTTCCAAAAGTTTTCAAATCTGTCACACCCTCTCTCTCTCTCTCTCTCTCTCTCTCTCTCTCTCTCTCTCTCTCTCTTGCACACACACACACACATTTTCTCTCACTCAAACACACATTATGAATGAGGTGTTTGTAGAGGATGTGACTGGTTCTTAAGAAAGCCAATTCATTATTTGAGCCAGTCACATCCTGTTAAATTCGAAAAAAAAGAATGGATTCCTGTATCAGAGTCGACTCAGATTCTAGGATGTCAGAATCGACGAATTGGCTCTTTCTTGCACTGTTTTTGCAAGTATGTCTTTCAAACAAGTTTGTCCTCGCGGGCAGAACACAGCAATACTCTGCATGTGTTTTCTGGTTTACAAACAAATGACTCTAAGGAACTGATTCTCTTTAGTGAATCAAAACAGACAGAGCAACCAGTGTAATCCGATAAACTAATTACTATTATGAACCAATTCTTTTTCATTTATCAAATGAGACATGAGCATCCAGTGTAGTCGAAAATGACTCATATTAACCGGTTCTTCTAATAAATAGTTCAAAAAGACTAACAAACTGACTGACTAATTTTCCTTAAGTCAAGCTGTATTTAAAGATACATATTTGCAACAAGATGTTTTTTGTAATGTTATTTTATAAAAAAAAAAAATAAAAAAAAAAGAAGCAATAATCAGAGTATTGGCAAGTGGCATAAACAGGACTGAAGAGGTTTACCCAGATCATATAAACATATTAATCTGATTATTCCTTACACTTGTATTATTGCAATAATCTAAGTATTGGTGTACATGTAAATGTAGCTAATGTGCCTTGTCCATAGCAGCCTGCCGCTATAGACACTGTGCGTACCATGAGTCTGACCTGAGAAATATTTTCCCTTATATTTCAGCAATTATGATGTGATGATTTCAGAGAATATTTCAGCAATTATGATGTGTTTTCCGTATTTCTATCGACTGTTTAAAATCATAACTAGCTATGCCCTATTCTCAAACAAATCATTCTTGATTCGGTTCTTTTCAGGTTAGCAAAACGGTTTGAAAAAATTGTTTATTAGCGATTCAGTCAGATTCGTGCGTTTCACACATTCACCGAATCATTTGGAGCTTTTTCTCACTCGGTAAAACAGAATCGGGATACTTAAGAACACAGAGAACAAACAGAGCACTGGATGAAATGGATTTTCAGCTACAATCAATTTCAACAAAAGGCTATGTTTTAAGTCTCACCTTCTCTGCATTAGGGGAAAGTGTGATGAGCCCCACCAGAGATGGCGCTGTTGTGCAAAATGCGTGGCATCATCATTAACTTATTTTAAGAAATTTCGTAATTTCCACATCTTAAACTTGTTTTATGTCCATTGTACAAGGGGAAAAGTTATAAATCCTTCGAGAAATTCTATTATTATTAAGGGCTGTTGTATTAAAGCCTTTTAATCATTTTCATTTGCTATGCGTGGGGCTAGCCCTTCATCCACAATGTTAATCAACGGAGATCTGGAGAACGTCATGCGCATGTGCGACGAGAATTCAACGATTGCCCGAGGGGCTCGTTTGCCCCTAAACCAATCAAAATCTTTGATCATGTCAAACTGTTGACATGAGTATCGGAAGTCACCTCTCTTGACTGTAGACCTGCAAAGTGAAATTTATTGGTAAGTTTTTAAAGATAATTTTATTCTAATGTGTTGCTGGTTGGATAAGTTAAAGCGCACCACTCGTCATTTCAATGTATTGTATGCTATTGCTTTGAGGAGTGGTGTTGAAGCGAAATATTCAAAGTCTGTTTGTTTTGATTTGATTTGTTATGCTGTTCATGCGAGATCATACGCACAACATTTGATGATTGTCCATTTATGCTTTTCTTTCACTGTCACTTGAGCTTTTTTGACAAGGATGTGTATGTTTTATAGGTGTTTTGTGATTATATTAAATTATTAGAGATGTTTGTGTGGCCTCATGTTCAGGTTGCACTAGAAAAAAAAAAATCTTTATCCATCACTGTCTGTAAAATTTCTGTCATGATCTATTTTTATCTTTCATTCTTAATTTTTTTCTTCTTTTTTTCATTTTAAAAGTACTAGAGCTTCATTCAGGCATTTTCATGGCAGTAGGCTTATATGATCGATTTTTGACTCAACATGCTTAAGTGTGGTGAAACCAATGTGTTATAGGGTGAATGTTCTACCTGCCAATCAACCGCTGCACTAAAATAAGGTTTTTAAACTTTGCCGGTTAAAGCACAAACAAGTTTGCAGAACTTTTTCATTGTCCCTGATTTGAACATAAAGTGCCACAAATAACTGACTATTCTGCTCTGATTGCTCTATATATGGCTGAAATGATGTGCCACTTTTCTCACACTTTCTTTTTTTTATTATGCATTTTTGCACTTTTATCATGCATCAATGTATGCAGTCATGAAATCAGAGACCCTCTAGGCCTTTACTCAAAATCCAAACACAAAAGAGACGCATAAACCAGGTGTTAATGGTGATGGTGCCTGTTAATACGCTTTTTAATGCATCATAATACCAGGAAATAAACAGGGCACACACAGTGGGAATGTGAGAGACAGAGTAAAGTCAAAACTGATGCACTAGGGCTGTTAATATGTTTTTCTTTTTTTATGTCAGTTTGACAGACAGCATTTGGAATTATCCGTTGATGCTAAAATTGGGATTAGTGATTGTTTGTGCCTCACTAGAAATTATGACATGAGGCACCACTGCTTTTAAGAGGTAACTTTTTAAAAACTTCAACTAGTGCTGTGTGCTCTGGCAAACAAGGGGCCTTTCACACCGAACCGTGTTTTCTTGTCTACCTGCACTGTGATTTGTATTCCTATGTAATCGTGCTGGATGGATGTCTTAATATCTCATGGGATAATGCCCCCGGACCTCCCTAGACAAAAACATAACACTTCTATATTGCTCAGGTTTCTTTGTGTACCCTGAGATGAAATCCTGCAGGTGCCCTAGATGACAAGTACACAAGATCAAAGCATCACATGCATAAAGGGGCCATTCAGACCAAAAGATTTCTTGCCATAAAAAAGATAGATGCAGTGCAACAAATAGAACAGAACACATCTCGAGATGCATTATTAAAGTTGGCTTTCTTTTTAACCTAACATGAATTCTAGAAATTGCAGTGCAAGACCCTGAAAAATCAGTGTGATGCGGCGAAACGGTCAAGGCAACCGACAAGTGCGAGGTGTTCATAAGGTATGGATTATGGTGAATATGGGCTCGCTGTCAAAAGAGTATACTTTGAAAGGCTGACCTCTCAACCGCGCGCAAGATAGAATGGTGCATGGAAAAACAAAGTATACCCTAACCTTCAGACTGCACAGCCTGTGGATTGAAGGCCCCACACAGATTGAGACCCCAGAACATTGGCCCCACTAGCCTGGTCCATCATCCAGCTCTAACTTTGGCAATAGTCACTGGCACATATTCAAGCACTGTTCACCTATTTATTTAAATTTTACGTTTGCAGTGGCTTGTTCCAGATGTCGGGTCATCAGTTGGAGGCCCCGCGGGGCACTGGCCACATTGGCCCAGCCGGTAATCCATTTTTTGTCTGTGATGTTTAGATGCTGATTGTGTTGGCCATAATGTGATATTCAAAATGCTGTCCAACTCTCCTGCATTTATTCTTCAATGCTGTTTTTTAATGGCCTGAGCTCTTGGGTGTCATAGGTGTCTCCAAGCTATCATGGTCAGAGTCATCAGGACCCCACAGACTGTTTCTAAATCCAGCCTGGCACCACAAACCAGCATCCCTCCAACTCTTTAGCCACAATTCCTGAGCCTCTCTTCTCAGTGCCGCCAACCTTTTCCCTCCCCCTCCAGCCTTATCTTCAGCTCCTGTTTACCACTGCCTCACTAATGGAAAATTTGCAGCAATATGCAAAAAAGCCACTAAGGCAAATGCATGTTGCCCAGGCAACAAGGAGGTTATATTCCTGTGCGCTGATGGAAATCAGTGTGGTGCGCCTAGCTCTCGCATCCTGGTGAAAATTAGATAGAAGAGGAGAGAATACAAAGAAAGAGATGTGGAAGGAGCAAGAGGGTCCCAGGGGCCAATTCTACTTCAAGCCATGTTGAGTTTCCATCACTGGCAGAAGGAGACATGAGTCAGTTCTCAGTGCTTTATATATTTGTGTGGAAATAAATCCACACAAATAAATCAGAGTTTTAGGGCAAAAGAAATTACTTCAGCCCTACACTGTTTTCACTGCAGTGTGCATCAGGGAAATTAACATCTGTGAGCCATAAAGTGATTGTATTATAAAGTATGTAATAAACCTTACAAAACAGATAGTTCTGACACTAAATTCTGTTTGCATAAGCTGCATTCAAAGTGGTTGTAAAATTACAATAAACACACACATGTTATTGCACATTCTATTTTAATATGCCAAGTTTCAATGTTGCTTGGCAACTGCAAGCAATCTAAAGTACAGTTAGGATAGTTAACTATATTAAGTGGTGGAAGAACTGTTTACTTTATTAATTTACTTTTAACAATACATTTTACAGTTTGTTGAACATTTGTGCGATTTATCATATTGGTGTTGAAGTATATTAATATATAGTTACTTTAATTATGCAGGGTTCGAAAGAATCTTTGGAAATATACAATAAGTTCTAAAAGTATGAAGTAAATTTAGTTGCTGCCATGTCGGATTAAGGGAATACACTACTAAGCAGTTCAACCAACTCAACTTTGAATCTGAAAAAAATTTTGATTTAACTTTTTTTTTTTCAATATTTCAGAGAGACAATATTATTGAAGTCCTTATAAATGTGTTGACACTGTTTCTCTGTTTAAGACACTGCTGTAGAAATTCTACTGTCTCCATACTGTAATCTTGTTTCATTAACTGTCAGGATATGGAATTGCCATCACAACTATGCATTTGTCATTGAAAAACTGTTAATCACACATCTAGTCAAAGAGTAAGTCACACAAGGTAGTGAAGTGAGATAAATTGTAATTGGAAATGCCAAGATGTCCATTGCTATAAATTTCCTTTAACACATATTTTTACAGTAGCTATATCAGATCTAATATGGTAACACTTTTCAATAAGATTCCATATGTTTATAATTACTTCACATTAGTCAACATGAACTAAAAATTAACAGTACATTGTAAAGAGGTTCACCCACACGGGCAAAGGAAGAGGCGAGAAACCATCTTAACGTGTAAATAGCAACAAGGTTTAATGAGAAACTCAAAAGACAAACACATAAGGCAACGGACATGTCCATAAGACTCTCTCTCTGCCGCACCACCCTCTGCGATCGGCCTTTATCCCTCTCAACGGCTTGATTAGCCTGATAGGTGACCGGGTGTGTGGAGTCACGAGCCGGCCCCGCCCTCCACCCTGCCACAAACATTTACAGCATTTAATAATCTTAGTAAATTTGAATTTAAACATATAGTAATACATTTCTTAAATCAAAAGATGTATATGTTAACAATAGTTATTGCACTGTGAACTAACATTGAACAATTTTATTTTAATTAACATTAACTAAGATGAAGAAATGCTGTAAAAAAAATATATTGTTCATTGTTAGTTCATGATGCCCAATGCATTAGCTAATGTTAACAAACTAAACCTTATTGTGAAGTGTTCCCAATAATGTCCTTCATAGAAAAAAAGTCTAGTTTGGGAAATAAATACTATGATAAGCTTTTAAATGTCTATTAAATGTCATGAACTCCCTGAGGTTCAACCAAATAATGTCTTTAATAAAGTATCAAATTTGCATTATTAGGTGCACTGTGGCAGCGGGGGCGTGGTCAAGCGCCCGTCCGGAGAGGGAAAGCGGTAAGGGCACTTGCACCTGAGCTAAATTATGTCTAACACCTGTCTCTAATTCCAGTGAGTACAGGGAGAGCGGCATAAAAGAGCCTGAGAGCCTCCAGTTCGAGAGAGAGTCGCCAGTCCAGTATTGGCAATATAGAGAGATTTCATATCTGTTCTTTGTGAAAGAGTTTATGTTTAACAAGTCCACGTCTAAGTTCTCTCCCGTGTATTGATTAATCTGGAATTAAAATAAGCCTTACTTGAGTGTCGAAACCTGTTCCCGTGTCCTCCTTCCTGTACTGTGAACCTGAACTGTTTACACACCTATTCAGAATATGGTGCAATTAAGCCAAAGGCATCCACTGAGTTGCAATTCAATGGCCAAAAATACCTTGTAGTGATCTCAAGAGATGGGTTGTTTCTGGTTATATTTATTTGAAATTATTATTCTCTAATATCTCAAAGAGCTGTAATTAACTTTCATTTATCCCCACGTTTTTTTTTTTTTTTTTCAAATAATTCCACACATATTAATGAGCTTTTAACTTGTATCCATTTTTAATCTACATAGACTCTATTAAACAAATGAAATAAATATCTATGGGCACAGCCAATTTAACCAATGTAAACTACAAGTTCTGCACTTTATATCAAAAGACGTTTTTAATTAAAACCCAATATTTGACTTTCCTTTTTCTTTGGTTGCTTAATCAAATCCTTTAATACAATTTCTATTTGGCTCAGAACAGTTCAGCTCTTCTCTCAGTTGCAGTCCTCCACTGGGGAAGTGAGATTGCACTGAATTACTGGCATCAGTCTGATCACCTCTTGGTATGAAACAATAAAGAAAAAAAACACCATAGCCAATAGTAGTGCAATGTTTATTTTAGGGGAATAAAGGCTTATTGGCCTTAGATCTGCAAATATGTTTTTTTTTTCTCCTTACTCTGATTGCTTTCCTTCCTGCATTTGTGTTTTTTGTTTACCTTTCTCTCTTGATAATGTACTGTTACCTTCTTGATTTCTTTCAACATGTTATGGCAGTGCCAATTTCCATTGCTGAAATGAAATGGACAGTCAATTTTAAACAGTCGATGATATGTGCAGAGCTATACTGCTAAATTATATTCATTAAGTGAATATTTATAGCTCTAATTTACCACAGAAAAGAAATACAGATAATAGATTAAAAAAATAAAAAACAGACCCAGCAACTAGCCTGACAAGGGTATTTGAGGTGTGAGGACCCTAAGCAGGTGATCTTACAAACAGTGGGAGGTTCATAGCTACCACTCCTCTATGTCTTCCATATTTCTGTGCTCTTGAGCTTTGTGCACACCCTTTCTAATTTTCTTTCCCACATAACTATTTTTTATCTTGGCAATGTATTGAATGAATTCGAATTGTATCCCACCATTGCAAATACAGTAGTAGCCTGTATAATATAGTGTTGGATACAAAGAGGCTTAAATCTTTATCAGATGCAACCTGGTATCATAGAATCATGATACTGTATCTACATTTTTACAAAAAAAGTTTTTATGTGGCTCGTTGTACAAATCGTTTCCTAGAGAAATAAACGCTAGAGGCACTAAAACCACAATGCCTTTTATATCACAAGTAAAATGGCAGAACATTAATTTATAAACATAACATTTTTCATGGCACTTGCGAGTACAAGTCCTGATGAGCATGCAAGTGGTGTCATACAAGCATTACAAAATGGCATAGTTGCTTCAGAATTTGCCTTTTTTTAAACTCACATTAGCTTTTTCTGATATTATCATTTAGGTTTAAGATAGGTAGGTTGGTTTTGTTGATGTAAAACTCGATAGAGCATCAACCTTAATCTGTTTGGAGAAAATTTGACTTGCTTTTAGTACCACACAATGGACATACTCACCTCAAGTAATCAAGCCAAGCAGAGCGATTACCGTCATATGTTATACAAAACAACATTCAAAGGCTCATTGTCTACTGAATGTTTGAAATGAGCAGAGCTTATCCACCTTATTTTGTAACGCGGAAGTAAGAAGCGGCTGCATTTCGGGCGAATGTAACAAAGTTCTGCTGGCATTGACCGCAGTGTAAATAACTAGGTTATAATACCAGAATTTTGAACACAATCCATCAGAATTATGTTCCAATGTTATCTAGCTTTCTGATATCAGCATTTATAGTAAAAGAGTAAGTAAATCTTACTGTTGCTGTGTGTTGTATTGATGAGAGGATAATAAATTCTGCTTCTTTACCAAGATCATAATGATGCAGTCTTTCTAGTCTCCATGTAAACCTCTGTTCATATGTACCTCCGATGATGCCTTTATTTAATTATTTTCAAAGGCAATGTTTCATAAGCCATGCTCAATGCGAGATATGCATGTCTCTTTACTATGCACCACTAAGAAAGAGAGAATGCTCTCTGACAGGAACAGAGAGTAAAATGCATTTATTAATTTGCCAAGATAAAACATCGCCTTATTTAATTTATACTGCCTGCGCACAGTGTGTGATAAAACGATGGCAAAATGCGACAAACGGTATAACTGTGCGCACAAAACCAATGAGTTTATGACAGTTGTGATTAATGTTAATAGTGTTGACATTTATTGCCAGCCTGTAATATAAAGCAGCATAATGTAGTATTTTTGTATAGCTAAATTAGCTGGAAGTGGCTTATACCGGAAGTGGTCCACATTCAAGGCTGATAATGGCAGCGTCCTAGTTTCGCTGAAAATAAGGTGGATTGCGTTGGCTGTCACTACATTAAATACTTTTATTAGTTGGTTACACAAGCATCATGTAAAATAAATGTAATGACAATAAAGTTTGTAATATTAATTAATATACAACAGGTAGTTCCAGTCATAAATCTGAATGGACGAGAGGCATTCCAAGAGTACTGATAACTCACACCATCAGCACTGTGGCGCTTTACTGTTTGTGTCACACTGCTTGTGTCTGTGCTGTTCCAAATCTTTAAAAACAGCGCAGATGTGTGAGAGCAGCTAGATGTGTACATTTTCATTCATATCTGTGACATTAAAGATTTAAAACAGCAGGGGGTGACAAAAGATGTCTTGTGGTATGAACGAGTTGAGCTGACGTTGACAAACTGTGTCAGTCAGTGCTTGAGTTTCTTTGAACTCATCCGGAATTGTCTCTCACTCCATGATCGCTCTGATTACTACTGGACTATAGCTGAGAATTAGAGTTAAACTAACAGCTTCTGCATTACTGCCGATCACAACTGAGAGTCGTGAAAGATGGAATAATCACACATGCTACCTGATACCCGCCGTGTTGGGGAAAATTTCAACATGATGGAGGAGAGTCTGGTTTTTGTGTAGGTGTCAAAATAAAAGTTTCACAAGAAAACAACAAAACACTTGAACACGAGTAGGTATGGGTATTTTGGTAATTTTGTCTACTCGAGTACTCGTCAAGTACTCAAGTGGCAATTACATGTTCATAACAGTATATATAATAGCCTGTCTGATAAACGTGTATGGCTGCTGCATTGAGTCTTGTTGTTCCAGTGTATCATCTATTCATTATTATAGGCTGTTATAAAATAGTATGTTACAAAATGTACCAGGGCTCGACAATAAGGACTGCCCAATGGCCCGGGGCCAGTGTGATAAAGATCCGAGCCAGTTGCTAGAACTGTCACTTGCCCAATTGGGCCAGTGCTGCATTTATAACATTAGTGCAAGCAAACAACAAGCGACATTAATTAGACATGATAATGCCTTTGATATGAAAAGAAGCGAGATGGCTCTTATTAGGCTATTATTATCAGAGCTGTTCAGCTGCAGGGAATATTTCAAACAGTCTACTTCATATCATCCTCATAAAACACCTGTTATATGTCTCATTTCTGGACCATACAGGTATTGTTGTTTTTGTTCTTTGTATATCAGTCAGTTTTGGTCTTGTCTGGGTTGTCTGATTTCATGTTATATACACATTGTTAATTCACAGATTAGGCCTAATATCTACCTACTGTATATTACACATCACAACTGATTTAGTAGCAAGTCTGTTCTCTCAGCCAATAATCAAATGTTTAACTCAGAGTCAAAATCTTTGATCCTTCTTGTGAAAACGCTACACATGGGCAAAAGTTGCATGACAGCATGACTAAACGGGTGACCGAAAACCCATCATCTCCTCCACAGAACTCTTGGCTTAAAAGCAGATGTGTAAATGGCATGACAGCTGAGGTTAATATGATGTATTCATAAATGTATATCTGTAAAGTGCATATATGGGATTACATAAGTCATTAATCATATCTTGCGAATTATAAATGTGATTCAATTTTGGGGGACATAGTATTTTTAATTTTTTTTCTCCACAATTTGGAATGCTCAATTCCCAATGCGCTCCTAATGGCACTTTTCCACTGGGTTACGGTTCGACTCTACTTGCTTTACATTTATGAGCTTGCATTTCCACTGCAGTTTAGTGCCGCATCAACGTGGGTGGGATTATAGGCTGATCGTCATAGCCTCTACTGCTATCATCTTAAACCTGACACAAACTGACCAAAACAATAACCCAACCTCTAGCTGTTAGCTACTAGCTCATTGTGCTGCATAAAATAGTTGTTGCATGGTGATTTTTTTTTACACAAGTGTAACAGTGAAATTTGCCTGGTTGTTTTAGAAGCAAGCTTCCAGTAGCTGGTCAACTAAATAAAGTGAAGCTTTCAAGCAGAGTATAGAGTTAATGTAAGAAAACCTCCATCGTGGCTGAGTCCATGGCACTCTCCCTCCAATTGCTCGCCGGTTTAGATAGCGTCCATTTGGTTGAACCACTTCCACTTTTAAGATTTTTTTAAACTTTTCCCTACACTATTGGTTAGTCCGGTGGTAGCCGTGTGCGGCCAACAGCTGAGAACTTCCTCAGAGTCTTTATCGTCTGCACTTCGTTTATTGACCACAGTGTGGTTTTGCGCACATCCATTTCTTTTTTCACAATTCGAAAGTCACGTGAACAAATGATATTGCTGTCGCTGTTACTAACTTTAAAACTTGCGGATTGATGTCACTTGTTGGAAATCCAGTGACGCTGGTAGTGACGATTCTCCCTGACCAATCAGTGATCTGCTGGAAATAGACGTCACATTTAGTATCGGCTCGGCTCGCTTGGAACCTCGACCGAGGTGCTACTAAAAAAAGTATCAGGTACCAGGTACTATCCACAGTGGAAACCCCCCAAAAAGCAAGCAGTGTCGAGTTGAGTCGAGTTGTACCATGCAGTGGAAAAGCCCCACAAGTGCTTGTGGTGCCATAGTGACTTGCCTCAATGTGGGTAGTGGAGGACGAATCTCAGTTGCCTCCGCGTCTGAGACCATCAGTCCGCGCATCTTACAACATGGCTTGTGGAGCGCATTACCGCAGAGATTGTGCGTGTGGAGGCTTCATGCTATCCTCCGCGGCATCCACGCACAACTCGCCACATGCCTCACGAGAGCGAACCACATTATGGTGACCGCAAGGAGGTTACCCAATGTGACTCTCCTCTCTCTAGCAACCAGGCCAATTTGGATGCATCATATTTTGTCATTATGTGAAGATTTGCTGCCCAACTCTGAAAGAATGTGCACAACACGCGTCTGTCTGTTCTTCCTTCAGGTTACTGCAGTAATCTTAGTAAGTGTGCACTAGTTTTTTTAGTGATTGTCTGAACAGTATATTTTCAAATAACAGGAGATGCCATATCCATTGCGTTTTAATATGCATGTTAAGTTGAAGTTCAGTTTTGAATTGCATGCTGCATTGTGTTCCATTTAACTGTGCTATGTCTAGCTGTTTGAAACTCTCACCTGCTGTACACTGCCACATGCGCCTGGGGTGTATGTGTAAGGGTGTGTGTGTCCAAATGTTTGCTCTTGTGAGGAAAGCCATTATGCTCTGTATTGTTGTTGCAGTGGTTCATGAACCATTCCACTCAATTCGAAGAGTATGAATTTCCACCTTTCAACTGAGGAAAGTTCAACGGAATGAGACTTTATATCGGATATCTAACTTGGAAACTCAAGCGGAAATCTTCATTCATTTATTTGAATGCAGGTGTGTATTACGTCACGCAGGGCAGGGAGGTTGGTGATGATTATTACATTTTATTAAATAATATCCATTAACGAGTCAAAGTTCTTACATTAAATGATAATAAAGCGTGTTTAGCAAATGTTTTACAGAGACATAGATAATTACACTCGCTTTGTTTTGATTATTGTAACGATAGCATTGCAGCGTTGTATCAGTTTGTTTGCCATGAGATGTTTCGAACCAAGTCCAGCCAAGTCCATGGTATTTGATTTGTGATGCAATGAACAAAATAAATAAATAAAAATAATGAAACTGAAATAAATAGATACACTCTCTGCAAGCAGGATAGTACCCCCTGAAGTTGTAGATGTACCCAGATTTTGTTTCACCGTGTTGAGCAAACACACCTGCAGAGCGGGTGTCAACCAATACCCTTGAATGTTACTATGGAGACTGCTGTATAACATTGATTACCTAGGTGACTGGTATGATGAAAACATAAAGACAGGTATGTAGCCAGTGTACTAGAAACTACAAGGCAGTTTCGCATGGCATGGGACCCATGACAACTGGTAAAATCGCACAGTGTTTATGCAGCCAAGACCATGCTTGCATCACAGTTTCGTCGTGGTCAAGACCTTCATTAAGTCAAGTCACCCACATCATGTCTCTCACAATTTACTAAAACAACATATCAAAATAAAAGTTTAGAAACATTTTATTAATATTGGGCTATTAAGTCTTTTTAGGTATAATGTATCCACACATGTATGCATCTGTAGTCTGTTGTGGTCCACGTGGTGTTGTCAACTTAAACTGGTCCTTGATGAATTCACTGTAACTTTTTATAATAGTCGGGAAATTTTTTTTTATAGCTAAAGCAGACTGCAATAATGAAAAACAGATAAACAGCACCTATTTATGGTTTTTCTATTTTAAAAGCATTGACGAGCTGCTTAAAATATGTTCTTTTACCGTTTTTTCCACAATAAAATGCACAATGAAATAAGAAGTTATTTTGGACTGCAAAATGTTTTGTTTATAATTTAATTATAGAATGGGTGACCAGGCATACCAGTTTAGTACAAATGACAGTCCCGGTTTTTGGTAGGGTCACTGATTTTTTGCCCTTAAATTAAATCTCCTCATTGTCCTTCTCCCTGTTGTCTCTGGTATCGTCTGCAGAGTAGAAAATCAGATTTGTTGTGTCGCACGTTGATTTGATGCTACATTTATTCTAGTCTTTAGCAAATCAGCAGAAATGTATCTGGTTACCATGGCAATGAAGTCATGTGCTCTAGCGCTCGCGCTTTATGTTGTCCTGTCAGTCGTGTAACTTCTTTGCGAGTACTAATTATTACTACTGTGTTGACTAATAATTTTTTTCCAAACCATTTAGCAGATGGAGACAAAAAGAAAGTAGAAAAAAGTAGAAATAAAAAAACAAAATGAAAGTTAAAAATAACTGTTTTTTAATTACAAACTTTCACTTTCTTTAGTCTATGTTTGAGTGGAGGGGAAAAGGCAACAAAAAACTGAAATGCCAAGAACAAGAACAGAATGCAATAATAATTGTGTTGAAGGACAGTTTTGTCTTCATACACCTAAATCATATGCTTTCATTCTGAAACCACTTTGAAGTATGTTCTGCAGGAAACTAATTATAAAATATAGAGGTGTTTTTGTTACATTTATATTGACTATTGTGTTTCCTTAGTTGTGAAAGTTATTACAATTTGAATTCAGATTCATAAACAGATTCTTTCTGACTCAGTTTTGAGTCCGACTCTGCTCCTTTTGGACTTGGACTCAACTCGGACTCGATTGTTTAAAGACTCAGAGTTGACTCGAACCCAAATTATTTATTGTTTGTTACATTTTTTATAAAAGCAATATCACACTTGTAATCGTGCTGTATTGTCCATCTATCGTCACGGCTGTGATTACCTACGGCCGAATTACAGCCTTGCTGATAAATGGACATACAGCACTCTTGCTCGTGTGATATTGCTTTTATTTCTATATAGAGTGCCACAGTTTATGCAGTAACACTGCCAGTGTGAAAGCACATGCATTGTCAACAGGCGCTTCTTACGCTCTGCTTCGGTGTGTGGTGTGCAACATGCATTATACTAATCTGCACTCTTGGAGCATTGCTTGTCTGATCTAATCAGATTAGAGAACCAAAACAAACTATTGTATATATAATTTAATTATCTAAACATTCACTCTTCTTAATCTGTCTTTTCCTGAAGTCGTCTTCATGATATCTTGTTCTATGAGAAAAATTACAGAAAAAAAAATAGAATTTTTGGCAATCTGTCCCTTGATAATATCTGTAAAAACATCATAAAACCTGCTGAATGAGGATCAAGAAAGTAAAATATACTCAGCATATACAATTATAGGATATTCCTAACAATTAAAACTTTATCTCATTTATTTAAGGCATTTTTTTGCCCTAAAAGAGCTGTGATGTGCAGACCTTTTAATCAGATATTGATTTGGCTATATTGAGTCTGGTACAGACTGAATTATAGTGTCAAAAACGATTATTATCCTGAGGTGTGATGATCTCTGTCTTCATCTGATAGGCCTCATCAGTGTCAGTAGCGGAAATGTAAATGAAGGAGGGATGATGAATGGATAAGTATAAAATGTTCACTCTGTCCTTTGACTGCCATGACAGGCAGTGCTCCTCTGTCCTGTGTCACAGCCACTCCATTAGAGGAAATGAAAGCCCTTAGCTGGACAGAGCCACAATTACTGGCACAATTACTTCCTCTTCAAATCGCCCCAGATCCCAATGCTTGATTATCAAATTAGAGCTATTAATAAGCTATCCACTGTGAGTGTGTGTGTGTGTGTGTGTGTGAGAGAGAGAGAGAGAGAGAGAGAGAGTGTATGTGCTTGCTCTTCTCTTCTTTCTGTGCACACACAAGCATACACTGAAAATGTCTCTGTAGTAACACTTAAGGTTGTATGCGTTAAATGTTTAGTTCACCCAAGAATGAAAATTCTGGCTTAGTTTCTTAGGTGAAACACAAAAGGAGATGTTAGGCATAATGATAGCCTCAGTCACCATTAACTTTGTGTCAAGTTAAACGTAGTTTAACATTGAAATCCCTGCACTCAGAATTGAGCTGTTTTTTTAACACAACTTGTGCTGTTGCTGGTGTCAAGTAAGCCTGATCCTGTGTCCGAAATCGTGTACTGTCAGAGTATGTACTATATTTAATGAAGGACGCACTTCTCGGCTGGTAAAACAGTACAATCTTTAGGACATCCTTCATCCATAAACTTTGGCAATGTCCCTTGACCCAAATATATGACATGATAATAACAACCACCAAAATAATGTACTCTGGTTTTGTAAAGACCATTTAAGCACAAGGTTTTTATATAGCACTTGCAGTTGAAAAGAGCCATCCGACTCATGGTTCCCTGATGTTTTTTTAAATATAGTGTTTTGAACATGTCATCTCCTCATCTCCCGAGGGATTATAAAATGGTAAATTGCTGCACTACACTTCTGCGATGCCAACTTGCCATACAGCTGGATTTCGCTTACTGCCCCCTGCTGAAAACAGGTGGTACTTCAAGCTTGAATTGCTCTAATGATAGCAATATTCCTTTAGATGGTCCAGAGACATGATTGTTTTTTAACGTGAAATATTTTATATAATGAATCGTACTGAATTCATACTTTTAATCAACAGCCCTACTTTTTTCCATATGGGGCAGGGTTGGTTAAACCATCCCCGTACCTGTGACTTACATCACGTCATTATGACATTGCTGACAGCCTATCAGCCGTCGCGACCTGTCTATTTAAGGCCAGAACATGTCACCTGGGAATGTCACGTTCTGGGACCCAACATTTCCAGTTCCTGGCATGTCCGTCTCTGATGTTGATGTCTCCTGAGAGTGGGATTCGGAGACATCCCTGTGCTTCTTTGCACATTAACTACTGCCTGCTTACTCCCAGCTAGCCGCCGCCCATGGGTTCCCATTAATTTAAATTTTTCACACTTGCTGTTGACCCTATCCATGGCAAAATGAGCAACCAGCTGCTCTGTATGCACCCTTGTATGGCTGGCAGTGTGTTCCTGTTGCTGGGGCAACCAGGCTAAAACTCCAGTTGCCCTCTGCAACTGCTGCTGTTTATTCCGACTTTGTTTTTATTGGATTTGTTTGTTTCTATTTAGTTTCTATTGCTCATGTTTTGTGTTTGATTTTTGTGCTGGTTGGGCTTCTTGCTTACTGTGGTTTGCATTCTTTTATGAAGCCAGTTCAGCTTCATTGAGTTTGCAGCTTTGTTTCAATGCTGTATTTTGCCCACAGGGAAACACACTTCCATCTCCTTGCCCCAGGTTGATTTATATTTGGGAACTCAGATTTGCTTTCTCTTATGATTCTATGTCAACGATGGTGTCTTTTTTCCAATGTGTTTTGTATTTTATTTTCTTAAATTTTGTAATTCTTTATTTTGTAAGAATCTTGCATTTGCTTGATTTTGAGTAAATTTCGCTATAATTTATGTTAGCATATTTTGTCCAAACTGCTGCTTTTGCACTGGATCTGCTTAAGCCTTGCTCAATATTTATAACAAGGTCCTACTCCTACAATGCCAACTGGTTTTGTCAATTTATTTATTTTGTGTTTGTTTTGTCTGTTGCTGGAGCAGAGAGGCTAGCTTTCTTTCCCTTCATTGGTTGATGGTGTCCCTCTCTCACAATGCTGTGTTTGTCACATATATCAGACTTCATTGCGTGTGTGTGTGTTTGTGTGCACGGTTGTGTGGTGGAGTGTATTTTTTTCATGGGACCCCTTGCTTTAGCCTGCTTTCTGCCAGTAAGCCTCAGCCCTTAGTTATATTTTCTATTTGAAAGTCAATTTTTGTGTCATGGACTAACAGCTCTTTTTAAATGTAAATTTTATTGTGTGTGTGAATGGGAACTCTGTGGCTGGATTTCAATACTGCGTGATACATTTAAGTGTTCTTGCTATATTGGTTTGAACACTGATTTTATCAATTTTATTTTTCATACTAAATAAAGATCTCAATTTTTATAATTGGACCCACGTCTCATGCCCTCTGTGTAGAATGAGCCTGTGTGACATGTTTGGTTAAATCTGGTGTTTTCATTAACATTTCCCTGCATGGGTGAAATACCCAGGGTGATGTAGTCAACTTCTTTTCTAACTTAAAACCTCAATTTGTAATTTTACTCTACTCCGTCCTCCACTCCGCTACAAATACAATGAAAGTGAATGGTTAAACTGAGGCTGTAATTCTGTCTAACTTCTCCTTATGTTTTCCACATAAGAGAGGAAGTCATACACATCCATCCATCTATTGTACTGAAAAGGTGTACTGAAAAACATTTGGAAGTAGAAAGAGTAAGATATATATATATATATCTTTCTTTTCTCTCCCTCTTTCTTTCTTTCCTATTGTTTTTATTGAATCACATTAATGCAAAGAGGGTTTTTAGACATATCATAGCAAAACTGTGACTCTCTCTTCAACTAAAGAAGAAAGGGTTTTTAATGTTCCTCAGAGAAAATAAAAGTAGACTTGGAAAGGAAAATTGAGACCACAAACGCGGAATTAAATCTAAGGCCCAGCATTGGTTGGCAGTGCATATATAAATTCACCCCTGACAGCCACTCGAAAGTCTTCCATATCAACATTATGAAGCATTTGCATGGCGGCGCCTTGGAGATTATGCACCATGCAAATGATGTAGCTCACTGGATGAGGTGATTTCAGCTCTCCCCGCACCCCTCCTCGCCCTCACACCCCAGGGGACAAAAGCTCTGCCTTTGTTCACATATTCATTTTTCCTCCTTGTTTTGCATGTCCCTGGTTTTATATGTTCTCCTGCTTGGGCATCTAAAGGCATCAGCGCTCACAGGCTCCAGGGATGCAGTAAACCATTTTTCATTTAAGACGCATGGCAGCCCAGCACTCTGCCCAACCCCCCATTGTACCTTTTAATAATGCCCTCTTGGATATTTCTTTTTTCCACATCTGAGCGATATGCAGAAGGTGTGTTTTTTTAACAATGGCCGAATAGATTAACCATGGGATGATTATAATATTGCACTCATTACCTTGACCTAGGCCTATTATCTTGAGTTTTTACAATACAAACAGAAATCTTGTTCATATTCATTGTGCATTTTATTTTTTAAATCTGATATATTTACATTTTAAGCAGAATTGTAAATTTTCTGCACCACTTTAAACACATAAAGTGGATATGCAAAAATAAATATTGCCAAAGGTCTGCCAAACACTCCTGTCTTCCATTGTCTATCAAACAGCTTTATCTGCCTTAAACTTGCACCATCGGTTGAGGCTCCGATTTTTGGCATCTTGAACAGCCCAACAGAGCAATGTTTTGCTAACTTTTTGGGAAAATCAACCCCAAAAAAGTGTGCTTATACATACATTAAAAGCATCTCTGCATATTAAAAAGGATAACGTCTCGGTTAGGTATGTAACCTCCGTTCCCTGATGGAGGGAACGAGACGTCGTGTCGAAGAAGCGACACTAGGGGTCTCTCTTGAGCGCCGAAAGATACCTCTGATCTATGAAAAAAGGCCAATGAGAGTTGGCGAACAGTATTTGCATACTCCACCTCCGGATACGGATATAAAGGCGAGAGAAATACGCTCGTTCATTCAGGATTTTTCTGAGGAGCCGGGAGTGTACCGGGCACCTCAGCGGCTCGGCTCAGCGACGTGGCCGGGAAGACACGACGTCTCGTTCCCTCCATCAGGGAACGGAGGTTACATACGTAACCGAGACGTTCCCCGTCTGTCGCTCACTTCGACGTCGTGTCGAAGAAGCGTCACTAGGGGTCCACTTCAAAACTCGCCATGCGCTGAGCCGTGTACGTGTACTGATGACACAGAAGCGGGCAGGTATTTGCACGTGCACAAGCGACCAACTGTGTTCAGGCTGCACGTACTCTTCCCCAATGCCCCGAAAAAGCGTCAGCATCCTTTTGGTTACCCTAGGGGGGAACAAGGTGACGCTCCCAACTAGGGAATGGGCCAAGCCTGGCTGGGCCTCTTTTCTCTCTATGTTTTCTCGGCATAGAGCAAGAGCAGCCGGGGCCCTTACCGCATCGAGGGAAGGGGGTCTTATTCCCGAATTCCTATTCTTTTAGGGGGAAAAGACCCTGCGGAGGCCACACCCACCCGAAAGGGGAGGTAAAGGTGGCGAAATACATCACATGGCCTCTTGTTGTGACATGTGGGAAGAATGGCGCGGTGGTAGATCCAACCTCTAGGAGGGGGGAGTTGCTACAACACGGCGACCGGAGGGCAGCAAGGACTGCCTAAGGGAGACGCGGGTCAGCTCGTGAGGTGACTGTACCGCGGAAGTACATACAGGAGGAGTCCCGTAGGAGGCCTGATCTGTGGAGCACCTATTCCAGTAGGGGTAGCCTGGGGTACCCGTAGTGGACTGGACCAGCACGTTCCTCCGCTGAACTGCTGCGGGCCCGAAGGGCTAGGGAGGAATCAACCAGGGACCTAGGTCCTCTGGGACAAAAAGCGCACTGTTTTGCCTTGACAGAGGGAAACGGCGCTGGAACAAGCGATTCACCCGGTCAGATCGTCGACGTGTACCGAGTTCTACGGGCTCGGACCTGAGAGAACACGGGACGAGACTGACTCAACCCTGAGATTGTAGAATCTCGTAAAGGTGTTAGGTGCTGCCCAGCCCACAGCTCTGCAAATGTCTGCTAGGGAGGTGCCCCTCGCCAGTGCCCATGAGGATGCCACGCTCCTAGTGGAGTGGGCTCGAACCCGTAAGGGGGGTGGCACGGCCTGGGTGTGATAGGCCAACTGAATGGCCTCCACCACCCAGTGAGACAACCTCTGTTTGGAGACAGCGTTCCCTTTCTGCTGTCCTCCAAAGCAGACAAAGAGCTGCTCAGAGCGCCTGAAGCTCTGGGTGCATTCCAGGTAGGCACGCAAGGCACGTACCGGACACAATAGTGAAAGGGCTGGGTCTGCCTCCTCCCGGGGCAGCGCTTGTAGGTTCACTACCTGATCTCTAAAGGGCGTGGTAGGAACCTTGGGCACATAGCCCGGTCGAGGTCTTAGGATCACATGAGTGTCTGCCGGACCGAACTCCAGGCAAGTGTCGTTAGTAGAGAACGCTTGCAGGTCCCCGACCCTCTTGATGGAGGCAAGCGTGATCAGCAGGGCCGTCTTTAGGGAGATGGCCCTGAGTCCAGCTGATTCTAGCGGCTCGAAAGGGGATCTCTGAAGACCGGCGAGGACCACCGACAGATCCCAGGAGGGGAACAGGTTTGGCCGGGAGGGATTTAACCTCCGGGCACCTCTTAGGAACCTGACGATTAAGTCGTGCTTACCCAGGGACTTTCTGTCTACTGGGTTGTGGTGAGCTGCGATAGCGGCAACATACACCTTCAAGGTGGACGGGGACAGCCTCCCCTCCAACCTCTCCTGTAGGAACAGGAGCACAGACCTAACTGCGCACCTCTGTGGGTCTTCTGCCCGGGAAGAACACCAATTCACGAACAGACGCCATTTCAGGGCATAGAGTTGCCTGGTAGAAGGGGCTCTGGCTTGGTTGATCGTGGCTACGACCGTGGGTGGTAGACCAGCTAGATCTTCCGCGTCCCGTCCAGGGGCCAGACGTGGAGGTTCCAGAGGTCTGGGTGCGGATGCCAGAGCGTGCCCCGTCCCTGGGAAAGAAGGTCCTTCCTCAGGGGAATTCGCCAGGGAGGGGCTGTCGCGAGGAGTACGAGGTCCGAGAACCAGGCCCGGGTGGGCCAGTAAGGAGCCACGAGAGTGACTTGTTCCTCGTCCTCCCTGACCTTGCACAGCACCTGTGCAAGAAGGTTCACTGGGGGAAATGCGTACTTGCGCAGCCCCACCGGCCAGCTGTGTGCCACTGCATCTGCCCCTAGGGGAGCCTCTGAGCGGGCGTACCAGAGCGGGCAGTGGGAGGTCTCTCGGGAGGCAAACAGGTCTACCTGGGCCTTGCCGAACCGTTCCCAAATCAGCTGAACCGAGTGGGGGTGAAGCCTCCGACCTGACCAGGACATATTTGTCACGAATTAACGGGAGAAACTGCCGCAGGGCTAGAAGGACGGTCAACAACTCGAGGCAGTTGATGTGCCAACGCAGCTGGGCCCTTTTCCAACGGCCTGAGGCTGCGTGCCCATTGCAAACGGCGCCCCAACCCAATCTGGAGGCGTCGGTCGTGACCAGGACGCGTCTGGACACCTGCTGTAGGGGTACTCCAGCCCGTAAGAAACAGAGGTCTGTCCAGGGGTTGAATGTTTGTCGGCAGGCGGGGGTGATTGTTACCCGGTGCGTGCCGCGGCGCCATGCTCGTCTCGGGACTCGGGTCTGGAGCCAGTGTTGGAGCGGTCTCATATGCATCAACCCCAGCGGTGCGACCGCCGCGGAGGACGCCACATGCCCCAGGAGCCTCTGGAAAAGTTTTAAGGGGACCGCTGTGCCTGGCCTGAAGGCGGTGAGGCAGTTCAACACTGACTGGGCCCGCTCGTTGGTGAGACGTGCGGACATTGAGACCGAGTCTAACTCCATCCCGAGAAAAGAGATGCTCTGAACTGGAGCGAGCTTGCTCTTTTCCCAGTTGACCTGAAGCCCCAGACGGCTGAGGTGCCTGAGCACCTGGTCTCTGTGGGCGCGTAGTAACTCTCTCGAGTGTGCCAGAATGAGCCAGTCGTCGAGGTAGTTGAGTATGCGGATGCCGGCTTCTCGGAGCGGAGCAAGAGCTGCCTCTGCGACTTTCGTGAAGACGCAAGGGGACAGAGACAGGCCGAAGGGGAGGACTTTGTACTGATACACCTGGCCCTCGAACGCAAACCGCAGGTAGGGGCGGTGTCAGGGCAGGATGGAGACGTGGAAGTACGCATCCTTCAGGTCTATCGCTGTGAACCAATCTAGATGCCGGACGCAGGTTAAGATGTGTTTCTGCGTGAGCATCTTGAACAGGAGTTTGTGCAACGCTCGGTTGAGAACTCAAAGGTCTAAGATTGGTCGTAAGCCGCCATTTTTCTTGGGTACGATGAAGTAGGGGCTGTAGAAACCCTTCTTCATCTCGGTTGGAGGGACAGGCTCTATCGCGTCTTTGGCCAGAAGAGTCGCGATTTCCGCGCGCAGAGAGTGGGCGTGTTCGCCGTGTACTGCGGAAAAGCGGACGCCCATGAAGGGGGGCGGGGGCCTGGCAAACTGAATTGAGTAACCGAGTCGGATGGTCCGGGCCAGCCAGCGAGACGGGTTGGGAAGTGAAAGCCACGCATCCAACCTCTGCGCTAGGGGCACCAAAGGGACGGTTAATTTGGACGTACCCGGCGGGGCTTCGCAGCGGGGTGGAGCAGGTAGGGCAGCGTTGGGCGGCGACGGGGCGACCCGCGGCTGAGGTGCTGAGAAAAGACTCAAAGCACTTACCTTGCTCCGCACACCCGGCTGGGGGCGGGTTAGCGACTGAGGAGGAGGTCCTGGGTAGGCGTCCTCTAGACTCATCGGAACCGGCCGGCCGGGGGACAGTCGTGGGGCTGAAGACGGGTGGTCCGTGTCCAGGAAGCCAGGACTGTTGAGATCTAAGTGCAAAGTGCCGTGAGAACGGCATTTGCGGGCCAGGTGACCCAGTGACATAGGAAATAGCTCTTTTATTGAGAATGTGGGTACCGCAACCCCGTCTAAGGGGGAGCGGCAAATTAAATTGTTTGAAAACAAAAGATTCTCCTCCCGGCCCTCCACCGGGGGACGGAGTGGTCTTACCACCTTCGGAGCTAACGTCTGTGTCGCTGGGTCGTCCGTCTCAGGACCGCCTAGGAGCCTTCCGGGTCCTCGAGGGAGTCCAGGAGACGGGGGGCGTCTGCTTCCTGCGGTGTGCTCGACGCAGGGGCCGAGAGCTGGGCCCGGGTTGAGGCGGAGCAGGTTTCTTAGCCGCAGGGGGACGCCCTTGGCGAGCAGACTGGGTAGTGGCCTTGGCGGCAGGTTTGTGGCGAGGCAGGATGTGAGAAATAGCCTCTGTCTGTCTTCTCACCGCGGAGAACTGCTGGGCGAAGTCCTCGACGGTGTCGCCGAAGAGGCCAAGCTGGGAGACAGGGGCGTCGAGGAAGCGGACTTTGTCGGCCTCACGCATCTCGACCAGGTTGAGCCAAAGATGACGTTCCTGGACCACAAGGGTGGCCATCGCCTGACCGAGTGCCTGCACGGTGACCTTCGTGGCTCTGAGGGCGAGGTCGGTCGCTGAGCGCAGTTCCTGCAGCACATCGGGGTCAGGGCTACCCTCGTGCAGATCTCTGAGCGCCTTGGCCTGGTGGACTTGCAGGATGGCCATGGCGTGCAAGGCGGAGGCGGCCTGTCCCGTGGCGATGTAGGCTTTGTTGTTCAAGGAGGATGAAGTCCTACAGGCCTTGGAAGGGGGTACAGGGCGTCCGCGCCAGGTGGTAGGGTCACCGGGACAAAGATGGAGCGCAACTGCCCTATCCACCTGGGGAATCGCCGTGTACCCGTGGGCCTCTCCGCCGTCGAGGGTAGCGAGAGCGGACGAGCAGGGCTTTTGACGAATGGAGAGCGGTGCTCTCCATGAAGACGTCAGCTCGTCATGCACCTCCGGGAAAAACGGGACCGGGGGGGGCGTGGCTGTGAGCGGCGCCCAGACCCCAGGAACCAGTCATCCAACCGTGACGGGTGTGGGGAGGGTGGAGGTTTCCAGTCCAACCCCACCCCGACGGCGGCCCGGGCAAGCATGTCGGACATCTGCGAGTCCGCCTCAGCCTGGGCCTGCTGGCCCGAAGGCGGCAGTCCAGGGGAGGAGTCAGTGTCAGATGCCGCGCTCTCCGACGGAGCGGCGAGCTCATCGGCTTCAGGCTCCAGAGGATAGGCAGACCGGCCCGGAGGCGAGTCGCCGTTGCCTCGAGGCTGGACGGAGGTAAACGAGCGTGTCGGGGGGCGGGTGGTCCGCGGGGACGTGCCCAGCGGAAGCGAACCCGCTGCCCTCCCCAAATCGCCTCCAGCGCCAACCGCATCGTCCTCAGTCCCGTGGGAAGAAGGAGCGATACGGGGGGGGCGGCTGGAGTGGCGTGCTTTCTATTGAAAGCGAGCCACGACCACAACGTTACCATGGTCATGTTCTCGCAGTGAGAACATGAACCATCCACAAACGCTGCCTCGGTGTGATCGGCGCCCAGACACACGAGACAGCGCCTGTGGCCGTCAGAAGTGGAGAGCACTCTACTGCATCCAGGAACTACACAGGGGTTGAATGGCATCTTTATAAAGACGTGCCCTGAAAAGGGCGTTCAACACCGCTGTGTATTGCTCTTTTAGAGAAATAAACTCTTTATGAAGAAATATAACTCTTTGAAAAGGGAACTCTTTCAACTCTGCGCTGTCGAAGCGCCCAGGGGCAAACTGCATGCCGGCAGAGAAGAGAAAACAGCCGCTGAAGTGCACCGTAAATCCAACAGCAGCAGAGCGTGAGAGGATCAGAAGCAGGATCAGTTGTGTGTAGCACAGCAGACAGCATTCACACGACCATCGGCTCCGAAGAAAATTACTGAATGAACGAGCGTATTTCTCTCGCCTTTATATCCGTATCCGGAGGCGGAGTATGCAAATACTGTTCGCCAACTCTCATTGGCCTTTTTTCATAGATCAGAGGTATCTTTCGGCGCTCAAGAGAGACCCCTAGTGTCGCTTCTTCGACACGACGTCGAAGTGAGCGACAGACGGGGAACATATTTTAACTGGTAATAGACCAGTATATTGTTGATAAATCGGCTGATATTTGGCCATTTTGAGATTATCGACATCGGGCCTATAACAATGTCCTCTTGGCTGATTGACAGAAGTGTTACCAATAGCCTTGCAAATAGATAATACACAATTAAAACAAATTTGATTTTTGAGTAAATATTGTATTGTAAATTAGTTGTTCATTTCAACTACTTTGTTTAGATCTTATTTGTTGTGATTAAATTGTACTATGAATTGGGGGCTGCACGATTTGGACAAAAAGTCATATTGCGATTATTTTGAAAAATGCGGTTGTGATTTGAACTGCGATTATGATGGTAATGTTTTCCACATGTTCAACTGCAAAAAGGCTACTGGGATTTTCACACTTGAGCCCTCTTAAAAAGACCCAAACTGAGACCTTTTTTCAGTTCAACCACAAACAAATAAATATATAAACAGTGAAACAAACTCTTCTTCATATTCAAATGTTACCATCCACTGTGTACCTGTTTTTGTCCATTTTGTGACAGGGTCTCAGCCCACTAATCATCATCATTAGTTTTTGAAACACAGTCAACTTGAATATTAGGGATGCTCTAATCAGGATTTTAACATCTGATACCGATCTCCAATTTTCTTTTCATCTCATCAATCGATGCTGACCATTTAACTTTTATCAGCAGCTCTGTCAAAACTAGTTATATGTAAGCTTTCTGCTCAATGTCACTGTTAACTGAATTTCCCTGTTGGTAAAACCATAGTTGTTGCCTAGTTTTTGCTGTCAAAAATAATGTTAGTTGATTGAAAAATTCAGTATACACAAAATATAATTTTAAAATATAAATGTTACTCTTTATTCTAGGCCTTAAAAACTAGTTGGCTTATACAAACTATTCTTTACTGTATATAAGATAGTCCTAAAGAATGAGGCTTAATGTCAAAAGTTGAACTGATAACCCATTGGTGTAATTAAATTTAAAGTGAAAATTTTGGTTAGTTTGTCACCATTTCATTTAATTATTTTTATTCATTATTTTATTATATTAAATTTTGCAATGCATTATATTATAGTAACTAAATATTTTATATAGATTTATTCTATGTATGTTCCTTCCTTTTCATTTAGTTCACTTGTTTCCGCGGGGAGTGTACTAAGGGCGACATGCTCTCTCGTGAGATGTTTCTGGACTCTACAGGTGTTACTGTTAATGCTGTCTGCCCAGCAATCATTTAATAAAGATGTTTGAATTATACCCATATTGTAGTCTGCATTTAGCATCAGTTTAGTGTAAATAAAGCATTTAGCGCACGTAAGCAAACAGAGTGGAACTTATGTTACTCTAAGCATGAGGGGGAGTTGTGGAGCACAGAACCGCTCTGAAAACACCAACAATACTCTAACTTAATATACACTGGACAGAGCAGCGCAAATAAACTTTGAAGGGAGCAGACTATTTATTTATTTATTTAATTCAATCGCAGCCCTTCCAGTTTAATAATCACACAAGGTCATATCGCTGTTTCGATTTTATTTTGATTAATTGTGCAGCCCTACTATGAATATCGGCATTATATTGGCCATTGGTCACCCTGTTCTCTAGATATCAACATCAGCTATTAAAAAGCTGTATCAGCTGACCAATAATTTTAACATCATAAATATTGCACACTTCACCTTTAACAAATCTATTATAAATGTTTTGGTTAATCTCTTATGTTTTTGCCTTAATAAAGCTATAACAAGATTCTTATATATATATATATATATATATATATATATATAAAATCTAAAAATTGGTATAGCTGCATCAACTTCTATATTTTTTTATGTTGATAACTTTGCCTCTGGGCTCATAGTGACCATTTCCTCCTTACCCCATGAGATATCTCCCTGACACCTATGTGTTTGACGACAACGATGGCGCTTCATTCGCAGCGCATTAGTCTGCCGCTAATCTACCTACTGCTGAAACAAGTAGATTAGGAGTTATCATCTAGACAGGCAATAGTATCTGATGGATGACACCCTTCACTCTGCCCTGACAAGGGCTTCCCTCATCGCAACAGAAAATAGAATCACAAACAGCTCTCTTACTGTAATGACATTTTTCTCTCTATGTAATAGGATTTTCAACACAGGGTCATACTGGCATGCAAGAGCAGTAAGGCATTGAAATTCCCTTCTGAAGTCATACTTTCGCTGGGTTGTTTGTGTGTGTTTATTCTATATTATGTGTGTACTTAGTGCCGTGGATTGAGATTTGAGATTGACCGATACAATACAGATTATTTTTTAAATGTAATTTTATGAGTTATTCACTTACTAAAGCATGGCTAATTTAGCTTGGTATCCTTAAACAGTAAATTTGATGGGGGGCATTACAGCCCAGGCCTGCTGTGTGTTTGATTAAACTGCTTGAGTTCAGGGAGACACAACAGGATGCTAATCTTAGAAAAGAGATGGGAGATTGTCCTCCATTTCCCCTCAGCACCAGCACTGTCTTTCATTATGGGAGGAGAGGGCTGAACATTGAGAGGAAATGAAAGAGAAAGTCGAAGGAAAAGAGATGAGATAGAGCGTTGATTAATTAAGCCTCCTACACTCATCAGGCTTCTCACATGGGTGAGTGCTTGTGCTGATCAGACGTGAATACCTCAGGGAGCTCGAACAGAGCAAACTGGATGCAAAAGGATGAATATTAATACATTCCTAACACCCAGTTTACTCACAAATGGGCTATGTGTTTCTTTGGGCAAAGTGGGATTGTTGACAACACAGGAAATACTGTATGTACCCTACTAATGCTAATCAGAATGTTGCGTGCTGAATAAGTTTTGGATTCAGGGCAGGGGGGCAATCGATAATGGTCTTGGAGTTACAGAAGATTTCAGATGCTCCCGTAACACTCAGATTATTGTTTTGCACATATTAATGTGAGATGGCAAATTGATTTGCAGAGAGGTAGTGAAATAGTAGTCTAGTGAAAAAGATTTGTCCGCAAATACTGTACATCAGAAGACTTGCCTTATCAAAATGGCAATGACGTACACTGACAAATAATTTTTGATGGAGTTTGGCTGGTAGATGCTGTAAGCATTTTCTTCATTGACAGCTATTCAAAAGTAGCCATGTATTATCATGAAATAACATTTATTTCTAATCAACATACAGTAAAAATTGAAAATATTTTCTTATATTAAAGTAGATGTTGCACCACACATATTTTTCCTCTAGTTATGTTTGGGCATTGTTTGTTCTTGTTAAAAAATCTGCAAACAATAAAAAACAATTTAAAAATGGAGAACCAGGGCATGGCTAATCGGTTGCAGTTAGCTTTACTGAAAATGTGGGCTAAAATAATGACATGTAAATTACAATTAATTTTGTTCTGTCTGTGTAGCCTATTATATCACAGTCCCAGAACTGTTTCATAGATACACGTCAATGGACTGCATCTCAGAGGAGTCCATGTAGGACTAATAAAATCAATAAAAAACAATAAACACTTCATGTTTGCCCAGTATCCTCAGTTAAAGGATAACCTCATCAAACTCCAAATTAGTGGCTGGCAGCCATAACTGTATTGTGGCTATAAATAATTCACTTGAGCCATCTGTTAAAGTGCCTAATTTAATTCCAGTGAATGCAGAGAACAGCCAGTGTGTCTGTCTTATGTGGTGGGGGCATCCAAGAACATGCTCACGTTCAGACAGTCAGACAGTTGTGAGCATTCACTGCATGAAAGTCATTTGATGCTGAAAGCATTGCACAGTCTAAAACAGAGACCTGCTATTGATTTTTTGACAGTTAATTATTCTTACCAGCAGTTTTTGTGCAACTTTGGCAAAGTTGTTTCTGTATCTTTTGCAGTTCAGTGACACTGTGTTGACGCTGAGAGATGGAATAATCTCACTGCCTGAGATTTTGTGTCAGAAATGCTCATGTTGTGTGAGTGTGTCCTTGAATATATGAGTGAAAACATTAGGAGAAGCTGTTGTTAGGCAGAACAGGGCTCTTGGGAGCAGTAGATCTGTTATTACACTTGAAGCCCTACAGCTCCAATTATTTGCCCCCTTTTCCCTGCCCTCTCTCGCACTTTTCCAGCTCAAACGGCAATGGAGTGACAGGCCAATATACCCTGGCTTAGAATGAGATCAGTCCACTGTCAGCACAGACTGAACTCTCGTCCAGGACACAACCCAGAGCAGGTGCATGGTTAAATGAGACTGTGCTGATAAATAGAGAGGGTAAGGAGGGGCCTGGATCAGATGTTGTTCCACTAACAACTGTAGTGAATAAGGTCTATGTTAGGAGGATTTAAAGGCAGAAATGTGAAATCTTATAATTTTATAAAAACTCACAATAATTCTTCTGTTAAAACTTGTGTATGATTTAAGCTCTAAAAATGTTAAAATCATTGTTTACCAGGATAACACGGTTTACAGCATTATGTCATCAAAGCAACAAAGTTGTAAAATTGGCTATATATGTTCAACAAATCATTGTTAATACCTGTTAATACTACAAATTATTTTATTAAACAATAAAATGTAAAGAAAATATTATATGCAATATATTATATTTATTGATTGAATACATGGATTTGTTCATTTTTAAAGGTTAAAATGTGACCAAAATTATGAAAAACTAATAAAATATAATTTATAAAATTAATGTATTCTTAATGTTTCATGATGCAGAGAATGATAGAGGCTCAAGACTCAAGTGCAGTGTTGAAAACAGGGAATTTATTTGTACACATAATTAAGGGAAAATCCAACATAAACTCCCACAAGGGGAAAAAACTAACAAAATTTAAACTACACAATAGGGGAAAAAGGTAATCCAGGCTGGGGCAGAGAAAACGAGGAACAGGACCGACTGGTCCGAAACAACATAAACACAAACAAATTGGAACCGACCAACAGACAAGACCAACTGGAACATACAAGACTGACTGACAAGAACTGGCACTCGACAGCACACACGAGGGGAACTAACATATGTAAGGAAATCAAACAGGTTAATGCAGGGCAGGAGAGACAGATAAACTAATAATGAGAGGCGAGGTATGACGCAAGACAGAGAGACACGCGGTGATACAGAAACAATACAAAGCCACGTGCTCTCGCAAGATAACAAATAACCCAAATGGCATGATCGCACAACGGCAGACAATAAGGCAATATATGCTCATGCTAACCGACAGACCAGACGAGAGAATGCGTAGCAACGGCAAACAAAGTGAAGCCACGCATTTCTACAATAAACAAAGGCTGAGCGTACATCGAGGCAAACGGCACACGATGCGTGCAACAGGCGACAAAAAAAAGACGGGACTTCTGACATCTGAGAGCTCGGCCACACATAATCCCGAAACTTCGGATCAAAGTGACCAGACCTCAGCATAACGTGAGGACAGCTTGCGACCCGAGCGCACAGCGCAAAGCGAGCACAATGCACTGTCGTGAGATACAGACACAGATTATTGATGCAAGTGCATTCCGGCAAGGTGGCAAGCGCAATGCAATCACTCCAATACAAGACAAGACATGGAACATGAGTATCTGGATCCTGACACCAAAACCGAAATCAAACTAAATAAGAAGGGTCAGGATCCAGACACCATGCTCCGGACATGAGACACGAGACCGACTGAAGAGCACACGGCAGGGAACTACAAACCCGAAGCTGTGGGCTCAAACAAAGACGGAAAGAACATGGAGCATGAGTGTCCGGATCCCGACACAGGCCGAAACCGAACCAGACAGGGGAGTCAGGATCCAGACATCATGCTCCAGACATGAAACAAGACAGACTAAAGAGCGCACAGCAGGAAATCACTACCGGATCCGTGCGCTCACATAAAGACAGAACACAAAACACAAGACAGACATAGGATGATGATGATGCCATGGTCCTGTCAGACAAAAACCCAGACTGACAGAGTGACAGAACCATGACATTATGTACCTAGTTAGAAGGTCCCCTGTAAGATTAACAGCATTAGCTGGGAGAGAATATCTTTCATATTTAAGCAAAAGGGACATTATAACTGAAATATACCCATATAAATCGATATCGAACCAAAAAATTGATTTGGTTTCATGCTCTCGGCAGTCAATAAAATCATGTTTCTGAGGGCATGTTGCACAAACTGTTCATGTTGGCATCTAATTAATTTAGCTGTTTCTACAATTTGCAGCAAAACATTGTAAAGTTAAACTGGGTATACGACATTTGATGTCAACAACAAAATATAAGGGAAGTGTTTTCTACTTTTAAAAGTTGATAAGCCTATTTGTTTTGCTATCCTACCTATGTAAAATAAAATGGCTAGTTGCATTTTATTATTTGCATTTAGCTTTGTATTTTCCTTGCTGTTTGCGCACCAGTTGAGAACAATAGTTTATATATCACTGCTACTATAATATTAATTCATAATTATGATCATGTTTAGTAAAATTACTTATATTTATGACTTACAAATATGCACTGTATAATTTTTTTGCTTTTAGTTTACATGTAAATTTATAGAAAATAAATTTCAATTGAGATTATAATATTACTTAGGTATGACTGTAAAACTAACTACTAGATATGATTTTCATGTGTGGTTAACACTTTAGAGCTTTTCATACACAATCATCAGCATGTAATTCTCTGACTTAATTAGCAAAAACTCATTTGCATAATTACTCATTAAAAAGCCGTGCCTCCCACCCAGTTTACTGTGTTTTGTTCAGAGCAATTTTTGAATGTGTTAACTTATTTAACTGTCCCTGAGCGAGCTGATTATAAGATGAGGAGATGAAACTGAAAGAGAGGATGAATTAGGCTTCTGAAAAAAATTTATTTAAATATCAATAGTGGTTAAATTTTCAGAGAGCCTTAAAGAGTGGCCTTTTTGCACCCAGCATGCATTAGTGTGATGAAGCTAACATCTTAACCTGCAGCTGCAGATTGTGCTTATTTTGTGTGAGCAGAAGTGCAGGGCTGGTCAATTAGAAATAACTCTGGCCTGGAGCCTGTTTGATGGAGACCTCTTCCCAGCAAAATTAGGCCATTAGTCCATTGAAAAGAAAAGCATAATTCTCTCTTAAATGAAATACTATTTGCACAGTTAAACCCACAGAAGCCCCCTGCCACTTCCTTATTGAAACTGCTCAGTACATTTGTGTGTGTGCTATGCACACACTGTAAGCATTATCGACATATTTACCAGTGGAGCTGACAATTAAATTGGTTTTGTGTATCTGCACGCTTAAAATCTTATCTTCTTAAGATACATGCATTAATACGATCTGTATTCTTTTTTAGTAATTTAGTCCTATAGATCTATTACATATAAGATCCATATTAGTTTTATGCTATTTATTAAATAAAAATATTTGGATAAAATTATTCATGATCAATTACAAAAATGCTCATTTTAATCTACATTTTATTTTGACATAATTGAAAGTTAACAAAACTATATATAAAGACTTTATGTACTATTTCAATATACACTCACAGACCAATTTATTAGGTACACCTGTAAACTGTTCATGCGATTATCTAATCAGCCAATCAAATGGAAGCAGTGCAATGCATAAAATCAGCACATACAAGTCAGGAGCTTCAGTTAATGTTCACATCAACCATCAGAATGGGGAAAATGTGATCTCAGTGATTTTGACCATGGCATGATTGTTGGTGCCAGACGGGCTGGTTTGAGTATTTCTGTAACTGATTGTCTCCTGGGATTTTCACCCACAATGGTCTCCGGAGTTTACTCAGAAAGGTGCCAAAAACAAAAAACATCCAGTGAGTGGCAGTTCTGCAGACAGAAATGCCTTATTGATAAGAGAGATAGACAGACCGGTTCGAAGCTGACAGAAAAGCTATGGTAACTCAGATAATCACTCTGTACAATTGTGGTGAGCAGAATGCACAACACAGTGAACCTTGAGGTGAAAGGGCTACAACAGCAGAAGTGCTCCTAATAAAGTACTCTGTGAGTGTATCCAAATAATTTCAATTGGTCCATTAAAAAAACTTTTTTTTTAATGTACTTTGACTGGAAGTGGCCATGCAGAATGTAATTGTTCCTTTTGCAGCAATTGTGACTCATTGCAGTGTGACCCTAGACAACAGGCTCTTAAAGGGCCATTGCCTGACTTGCTGCAAATGGCATTGTGACAGTGTCTTCAATGAAGTAAATGTCCTATGCCATTATAGCACGATGAGGGTCAGCTCTGTGGAGAATACTAATTGCTAATTAGTTATACAATGAATGAAAGTTTTTTCCTTGGCACAGTCTGTTTATACATTTTATTTGGAGAATAAAATCAGCCTCTCTCCAGAGGTATTACAATTTTAAATTGTAGTATTTAAAATCTATGCTTAAAGCAATGGGAAGTCGGCATATTGTTTCCAAGAGTTCTGGTATCCTAGGATCGGCCACATAATGCCGGCTCACCGACAAGCACCTTCTCCCATAAGACAGTTTTGCATTGGCTCCAGAGTGTTTACCTTCCCCTGTGGAATGTTCGGAAGCACGTTGCATCAGCAGTGTGGGAGACCTGGGCTCAGATCCCACAATGAAACCAGAAAGTAATCAAATTTGCATAATCTGTGACGACCGCAATTTGGAAGTTGCATTTTTACTCCACTGATGGTTAGGCTTAGGTTAGGGGGTTAGATTGGGGGGGGGGTTAGTTTATAAAATATGCATTCCTCTTCATTGTAATATAGCCTGTACAGCTGAAAACAACTCCCTTCACAACTCGTTTTTTGTGCCCCTCTGTGAACATTACACCCTGAAAATGGAGCTCACATATGCCCATACGCCTAACAACACTTACCAGTTTTGTAACACATATGGATATTTTAGCCAATAGCTTTAATTATGTGACAGCCATGAAACAGGATTTGCTACTGGCTGGTCAGTTGCAAGTGGTATTATGGGGAGGGAAATTCTCATTTTTGAGAGCATTTGATTGGACAAAAATGTAGTGCAGCATGTCATCAATACCCTATTGTAACACAGGGTTACGATGGGCAAGGAGGAGGTGAGAATCGGATTGTCAGTATAAATAATATTTTAATAAAGAACTTAAAACAAAACCACAAACACACACACAACGGACATGTCCGTAAACGATCTCTCTCTCTCGAACCGTCGTCACTGGCCGCCTTTATCCCTTGCGCACCCCATCAGGCCGATTGGGGACCGGGCGTGTGACATTCCAGCCCGGCCCCGCCCCCCTCCACTCCACACCTATATTTGTTCTGTTTTCTCAAAAGCGAAAGACTGCCACTTTTGAATATGTAATTATTCATTTAGTATCACACTGATATATATAGATTATGGATGCACCAATCCGATACCTGGATCAGTATTGGCTCTGATACTGAAGCTTTTAGATGGTATTGGTCCGACGAGCCTGATCCAAATCTGATACTGTGTGTTAGTCATGTTCGTTACTGTCAAGCTCCAAAAATGACATAAAAGAACCATAAAAACACCATTAAAACAGTTTATATGACTCATGCATTTTATTCAAAGCCACTTGAAGATGTGCGATAGCTCTGTGAATCACAAAAGTCTGTTTAATAAGTAAATATATAGTATGCGCAGCGCCAGAGCGTTGTGAATGGTGCAGCTCTGTTGACTGCACTCGCAGCTATTTTTAGCCTTTACAGCAGTGCGCAACATTTGACCGCTACCTAAGAACAGCATCTCGGATGTAGACGCTCAATAGTTCAGTTCACTTATAATGTGCACCTAGAACGGCACTGGAGGTGCATTTTACCAGAATTTGAATAAGAAGTGAATTAAACTACTGTGAACTTGCCTACAAACATACATATACAGGACTTCCTGGAGAGTTCAGAATGTCAAAATAAAAGCGTGAGGGTTTAAAAAGTGCACAATTGAAATATATTACTGTTGTATTTAAAATTAAAAGTCAATAAATATAATATTAATAACAATGTATTATTATTATTATTATTATTATTATTATTATTATTATTATTATTATTATTATTATTGTCATCATTAGTATTTGTTTACAATTTATAACAATAATTAAGTTTAATGGGTTCCAAAAAATAACTGTGTGAATGAAAAGTGGACTGATGCATGTTGAAAAATGTTTGGGGGGAAAAAGGCAAAAAGAAAACACTGGTTTCTTTTCTACTGAAGTCTTGACAGGAACTACTGTTAATTTTGCTGCTACATTATCCAGTATACTATTTAATAATAAAGTGTTTCTTAATAAGCTACACATTTCTATTGAAATAATGTGTAGTTAGAGGTATGTTACATATTAAGGAGTACTCCCAATTAGTTCCACACAATAATGTACAGATATTCTAAACTGATTATGCAATAAAACAACACTGGTATCGGATCGGGATCGGTAGCGTCCGATACTGAGATTTCCGGTATCGGAATCGGATCGGAAGAGAAAAAGTGGTATCAGTGCATCCTTAATATAGATGTCCTTGAAGCTGAAGTATGATTAAAACCAAAACTCTTTTTGTCTTTAACTTTTTAGTATTTCTTTGCAAATCAACAGCACAGACTAGTCATGATGCTAATCTGTCCCTCTCAGCCAAAAGTTGTTTTGTTCTAAAAAATAATCTGCACCAGGCTTTACAGAGCCCCTGCCAATGACCCACTTATTAGATGAGAGAGAAACAGGCTGAGAGGGAGAGACAGTGAAGCTAATTAAGCTGAATAAACATGATTTGTTGTGCTGGGACTGAGCACAAGTGAGAAATACAGATAAATGTTTCTTTCTAAACAGCTACTTTGATATCAGAGGGAAATACAACATTTTGATAGATATTTGCTATTTTTCCAGTCTCTCCACTTTAAACACTTGAGCTAACAATGAATGGACATTACAGTGAGTGAAAATTGTTTGCACTGTTTTGCAGATTTTTGTTTACTTTACTTTTTTATCTACAGTAAAAATAATAGTAATAAAAAAGCCAAATGTGGTTGCCAGAACTTTATCATAAACAATATTGTTATTATATTACAGGCATTAATGGATGGCATTTTGGTGAATGTACTGTCAGTTTCTAACTGTATTGATGGATAACATTTTTAATTTTTTTATTTAACATCATGATTTTAGGTTACATTTTATGTACAAGAGAAAGTGTATTTCATAGGCCCTGGAACTGCTCAGCATTTATATTAAGTTTTTCACTACTTTATAAACTTGTTTCCCTTTACTTGTTCATTTTAAATGCAGTACAAAAAAGTAGTCTCTCAATTTATATGAGGTCATATAAGCTGCCTACATAATATTAATAGTGGTTTAGACGGAGAACAGTATGCATTTCATGGAATTATATACATATTTATTATTTTTAAAAACAATTTAAAAATATATTATAATAAAAGGAATATGTATTGTTTTTTTCATTATAACTTTACAGTAGAGTAATTCATACTTTTTACTTAAAACATAATATGTTTTTTACTTAAAACATATTGTACATTACAATTACATGCATTGTATTTTCAAATATTATTTTTCACTGTATTTGTTACAGCTAACCAATTTCTGGGGGTTTTAATGTAGCATTTTACTGTAGCTTTTACATTCTTTTTCTTTTAAAGTTGCTACTGTTGTTTATAGTGTGGTGTTTAGAGATGCTCGATTGACAAGGTCAGTGCAGAGGATCACACACTATAGTGTAACTGGTCCTGCTCGACCCTCTCCGAGTGGGATTCGAACCGTGGGTCAGTGCGGTGGGATGAAGCAGTGCCCTGCAGAGAGGCTGAATGTGTGTCAGCTTTAGATCAGTGCTGATGAGGAGCAAGGTTGTATGATAACAGTGGATAACATAACAGATAACATGCAGAAGAACTTGTGTTTGGATCCGCGCTTGTCAATTACTAAAGAAGAGAGAAATTGGAGATGGAGAAATTGAAAGTTATGGAAGAAAGAAATAACAAGCAAGCCTGTGTTTGATTGTGTGTATGTGTGTGTTTTATGTGTTTTGTTAAAGGGATGGCTCACCTTAAAATAAAAATTATGTAATCACTAAATCATTCACCTACCTTGTTCTAAAATCTTTCTTCCATACAACACAATTGGAGTTTTTAGGCAGAATGTTAGCCTCAGTAGCATCTATTTAAAAACAAAACAAAAAAACAATGAAAGTGAATGGTGACTGAGGCTGACATTCTGCCTAACATCTCAACATCACAATTTTTCATTTTTGGGTGAACTATCCCTAAGTACAGCTAGACTGAGGCACTCACTTAATGTATATTGCCAGGGCAGACACAAATATGAATGGAGGAGTAGAAGTGTAACTCCAAGTACAAGTAAAAGAATTGGAAAATGCTTTTTAAAAAATGCCATTTAAAGTTGCATTTAAAATGTATTTACTATAGATTGAATTATTTAAAATTTTATTTTTTTCATTTATGAATGTTTAAGTGGCACTCATGTTCCTTAATACATAATGCAATCTTACTGTATGAATATTTTGATTTATCTGGCTTATAGTTTGAAGGGCAAAGGTTTCGGTCCTGTTGTATTTGACAGATTGTAACAAATAGCTAACATTGGTCTGTAAGAAGGGATAACTGTCTTACTCCACTAATCAGCTCCAGGGAGGCTAACCACACATGCACACATGCACATAGCATTGTGTGCATTTACCAAGAAAGAAGAAATTGTCCACATTGTTATTACAACTATGGTTATTGACATGACATTTCATGTCCAAATATTTTTTCCAAATACTGTACTGATTCTGCCAAATTCTCAGTGCTTTGTTGTCATGCATGAGTCATCTCTATAATCCAGTTGTTCAGTTTGTCATACCAAGCAGAGACTTGCCCTGTGAATAATGTTGGTTGCCAAGGAAACGGGCAAATTGTTAGGTAAATTACTCTACTTGGCACTTGACACAAGTGCAATTAGCTCACCAGTGGCCTGAGCTGAAGCACAATTAAAACCCAGAGGAGATTTGAAGGAGCAAAGAGGATCATGGGTATCTGACAGCTTGCTTTTTTCCTAATCTCCTTGTTGCAGGGGGTCCTTTTTTGTGTAGTTTTCTCTAAAGACATACAGTGAGGAGGAGATAGCTTTAAATATGCAGTTTGATCCAGAGTATTCTGCAAAGAACTCTTTGGGCTTTACCTTGTTAAATAATGACTTCTGAAAGAACATTTCTCATAATTGTCATTTTCCTCCTTAAAATTCCTATTTCGACTTAGACTCATTTTATTCAAATGAGACCGACTGATGATTTCTCACAACCTTTCCACTATTTTTAGTCTTTTGCTTCAGTGGTTCTCAACTGGTTTTGCTTTGGACACCAAGTGCTGACCAAACACAGTACCAAAATTGTTTATCCTACAAAATTTCAACCAAAATGTCCTTAAAATCAAACATTGAAATGTATTCATATTCCCATGAATTGCAAAGATCCAACAATATGCAAAAATTTTAAATGAAGCATAGAAAAATGTAAAAGTTTTTATAACGCATAAACAACAGAAGAAGTGCAATTTACCAGCCAAACATATGGAACATACACTTGGTTAAATATTGTATACTATTAGCCACATTACCTGATGAATTTTTGCGTAAAAATATCAAATTTGTTTTTGCTGCACTAAATTTAATGTCAACAACTAAAATAAGTGTTTCCTCCTCCCTTTTAAAAGTAACTATGCCTTTTTCTTTTGCTATCCTAACTATTCACAACATATATCAGTACAGCACAGGGACCCATTTTTGGGTTGCAGCCCACCAGCTGAGAACCAATGCTTTTCTATTTACTTTACATTGTGTATTTGCTAATTTGCCTATGTGGGATAAGTCTTTAATGTATGAACAGCTGATTGTCACCATAGCATTAACTAATGGAATTGTGGTGCATATGAGTCAACCAGTGTCAGAAATTACAGTTGAAGTCAGAAGTTTGGCAATCATTTAGGCTACTTTGTGCATGACATGAGTAATTTTTCCAACAACTGTTTACAGACAGATTGTTTCACTTTTAATTTACTTTTTCACAATTCCAGTATGTCAGAAGTTTACATACACTAAGTTAACTGTGCCTTTAAGCAGCTTGAAAAAGTCCAGAAAATGATGTCAAGCCTTTAGACAATTAGATTCTGATTGGAGGTGTTCTGAACTTAAGTTAGTGTACCTGTGGATGTATTTTAAGGCCTACCTTAAAACTCAGTGCCTCTTTGTTTGACATCATGGGAAAATCAAATGAAATCAGCCAAGACCTCAGAAAAAAACAATTGTGTATCTACACAAGTCTGATTCATCATTGGGAGCAATTTCCATATGCCTGAAGGTACCCCGTTCATCTGTACAAACAAGTATGCAAGTATAAACACCATGTGACCATGCAGCCATCATACCACTCAGGATGGAGATGAATTCTGTCTCCTAGAGATAAATCTAGTTTGGTGCAAAAACTTTTCTGGAGTAAAATGAGTTCTATATTAACATAACCTGAAAGGCTGCTCAGCAAGGAAGAATCACTGCTCCAAAACTGCCATAAAAAGCCAGACTGCAGTTTGCAAGTGCACATGGGGACAAATAACTTTTTGGAGAAATGTCCTCTGATCTAATTAAACAAAAATGTAACTGTTCATCCATAATGACCGTAGTTATGTTTGGAAGTAAACAGGTGAGGCTTGCAAGCCGAAGAATGCTATCCCAACCATGTAGCATGGGGGTGGCAGCATCATGTTGTGAAGTTGCTTTACTGAGATGGGACTGGTGCCCTTCACAAAATAGATGAAATCATGAGGAAGGAAAATTGTGTGGATATATTGAAGCAACATCGCAAGACAACAGTCACGAAGTTAAATCTTTATTGCAAATGGTTCTTCCAAATGGTCTATGACCCCATGCATACCTTGCGAAATTGTTGAAGTACAACAAAGTCAAGGTATTGGTGTGTCTGTCACAAAACCTGACCTTATTCCGATAATTTGTGGGCAGAACTGAAAAAGCGTGTGCGAGCAAGGAGACCTAACACCTGACTCAGTTACACCAGTTCTATCTGGAGAAATGGGCAAAATTCCAGCAACTTATTGGGAGAAGCTTGTGGAAGGCTAACATTTTGCATTCTTAAAATAAAGTAGTGATCCTAACTGACCTAAGACAGGGAAAGTTTTCTACAATTAAATATCAGGAATTGTGAAAAACTGAGTTTAAATATATTTGGCTAAGGTGTATGTAAACGTCTGACTTCAACTGTATAGGGATAGTTCAGTCATTGTGTACTCACTCATGTTTTGTTATAACCCCATATGACTATCTTTCTTTTTTATATTACGAAGGGAGAAATTATAAAATCTAAATGTGCTCAGTGATGTCATACAATGTGCAGTTTATGGTAACCACCACTTCAAGCTTTAAGAGGACACAAAAGTATAACTCAGAAGTCGAATAAATTATTATATGCGACTCATGACTTGCTCTGAATGAATACAATAAGGTTTGGTGAGAAACAAACTGAAATCTAATTGATTATTTTGTGAAAATCTTTGGTCTCCTGTGCACGTTCATGAGACAGACTACACAAACTTTAGAGCTCCTTGCACGAGAGTTGTGCTCTGTGGCCTCTCGTGAGATGGGTCGTTCAAGCAAAAACTCATTTTGTTTCACTTCAACAGGACCACCAGCGATATGACCAACAAAAAACACAACATAGCTGCACACAAACCAAAGAACAGAACTTAAAACATGTCTGAAGTTTCATGTCTAATTTCTATGCATTTCTATGTCTCATTTGTCAATCAATCCATGTCCTAACCAGATGCCAAATGACACATAATAAGTTATCTTTTCTATGTTAATCATAGTTTTTGTTCTAAGCAGCTGCAATAAGTGATGGGACAGTCTGTCGATCCCTTGGTTTTTATATTTGCCATTGCGCTGAGTAACCCAGTCTGCTATGAACGGGGACCGGTCCAAAATCATTATGAAAACATTTTATTGAAGCTTGAATCTCACTTGCCGGTTAAAACTACTTGATTTTGGCCGAGTATGTTACCCCTACCGACTGTTTGTTTTCTGTCTGTTTAGGTGGAGGACTGTCAAGCAAACACACACACACACACACACACACCAGTATTTGATTTTCTAACTATGTACAATATAAACTCTCATCCGATGTGTCAAATATGTTAAAACTATCAATTAATTCATATAAATTCTCAAGATTATGAATGTATTTGCTATTTCTTACCCATGTAACTGACTTAACATTAACTCATAACTAAGATTTTATGCAATAATATATACACTACTAATCAAATGTTTTGAAACACTTGGCTGAAATTTTTCTCATGATCTTAAAAATCTTTTGACCTGAAGGGGTAAATGTTTGAAATTACTTTTGTAGACAAAAATATAATTGTGCCAACATATTAATTTATTGCAATGTAAAAATTAAATTTAATAAAAAAAATAAAAAAAACGCTTTTGAAATTGATGACTTTGACCAAATAATAAAGAAAAGCAGCCAATAAGTGCCCAACATAGATGGGAACTCCTTCAATACTGTTTAAACAGAATCCCAGGGTGATACCTCAAGAAGATGGTTGAGAAAATGTCAAGAGTAGATGTCTACAAATTGTAGGCAAAGTGTGAGTACTTTGAAGATGCTAAAATATAACAGTTTTGATTTATTTTGGATTTTGTCACAACATAATTCCCATATTCGCATTTCTATTATTCCATAGTTTGGATGACTATATATATATATATATATATATATATATATATATATATATATATATAAAATTTACATTTCTAGGGCAATTGAATGGAATGTTGTGGGTTCAATAAAATTTAAGCTCAAACAACAGCATATGTAGCATGATGTTGATTACCACAAAAAATGATTTCGACTCATCCCTCGTTTAAGCAAAAATTGCGGTTACAGTAAAACACTTACAATGGAAGTGAATGTGGCCAGTCCATAAACTTTAAAATACACATAGTTTCAAAAGGAGAACCACAAAATGTAAACATTATACATGTTAACATGATTTTACACTGATAAAATCTCTGTTCTTAATGATTTTAGTTTGATAAAATCACTTGCAGCATTTACGGGTTAGTAAGTAAGTTAGTGATTTTATTACAATAATCCATGTTAACACATGGAACGTTTATGGCTTGCAGCTATATTTTTTAAACTGTGTATTTTAATGGTTTTGTATTGGCCCCATTGACGTCATTGTAAGTGCTTTAACTGCATTTGTTTATTTATTTATTTGTTTGTTTTTTTCATTGACAAGGGATGAGTCGAAAAATTATTTTTTTTTTTTTTGTGGTAATCAACATTATGCCACAAATGCTGTTGATTGAGCTTTAGTTGTATTTAACATGGAATATTACTTTCATTTCTTACCCAGGAGTCAACGTAGTGACATCTACTATTGAATGTAGCGTATGTATTGAGGGGAGACAGTTCAGCAAACTCAAGTGTGATGAAGAGTGGTGTTTGAGACAATTGTATTTAATGATGCTGTTGTCGAGAACAGAAGTAAACAGAGGGAGAGCATTATCCAGCATGAATACGCTGTCTCAGCAAAAATGCACTGTTGTCCATTTTCTCACATAGGTTTATTTAATCGTACTCTCTCTTTGAAGGAGGAAGAGCGAGGGAGGCAATGAGAAAACAAGACAGAGCCAGAAATAAAGACCTGTTAGAAGTCTCCAGAGTCCTGATTAGAAGGAAGCCTCACAGACAATCCTGTTACTACTGAAGACACGTCTGCCCACACACATTGGCTACAACACCATCACAGATAAGACCACAGACGATTTGAAATAATCCCATAAACCACCTCGTTTCTTCTGTAATATGGATTTATTTATTTTTGTGTCTCTGTTTAATGGTTTTCAAACATTACTGTGAAATCCTTAATTGCTTCAAGTTTTGAAGTGTTCATAAGGGAGATTCATCCACAGTATGTTCATAAGTGTTCATAAATTCATAGGATAAAGAAAGTGTCTTTCTGTGTAACCATTGTACTCGAGTGAAAAGTACTTTACTCCAGGTTGTGGTGGACTGACTTTCCCTGTTATGTGTGTAATGCTACTCTCCTAAATTACAAATGATAAGTTGTCTCATATACAGTATATTCTCAATATGAGTCTAAATGGTGTTATCACTGTAGACTACTATGATGTTGTTACATTTCAATCACACAACTGTTGTCTTGTTTCATTATGTATAGATTAAGTTGTAAATACAAACCATAAATGTAAATTAAAACACAACATTTCTTGACCCTCCTCATTTGATTGGAATTATCCTATTAACCTTTTTGAATGAGTGGGACTGAGAAAAAGAAATGATTGCTGGTGTTTTGCACTCAGCCAAACAGCTTGTCAGCAGAATATACAAATTATATTATATAGCAATTTACTTAGGATGTAAGGAAATTTTTCAGGTTAAAGCTCCAAATACGTTCAGAATTTCCATCCAAAAGTGTTTTCAGCCAATATTTGTATGCTTAAAATCTAAAAATAAGAAAAGAAAAGTCAAAGTCTTTGCAGGGAAAGCATTCTGCAGTGACATACATTCTGTTATAAGGGTTGACTGGATTTAAACTCTTGGTTTGTGATGAAGAAATTTAAGTTACATTGGTTTTATAGTAGAAAACACATGGCCATATATTTGGATAGAAAAGTGCTCTTTTAAGAATCATTCATACTTAAAGATATCAATTTACTTTCACTGTAACACCTAACAGAGTAGCATAGTGTAACAGATTAGTATGGTATAAAGTGGCATAGCATATTCTGTTGCATGCTGTTATATATTGGGCCACTTGGCCTGCAATGCAGTGATGAGTTAGTTTTCTGGGAAAGTTTTCTTGTCCATGTGGGTGTGTGTCTTTGTGCCCATGCACTCAAACATGTTCATGCTTGTGTTTGTGCGAGAGAATCTTCTCATTTGAGAGGCTGAAATGTGTCTGTGTGCTAGAGCGGCGAGATCTCATTAACAGAGAGAGTGAGGCAGACTGGTTGAGGCACTCATCCAAACAGTCTCAGAGCAATCATCCTCCCCCGACTGCCTACAGAAGCTCACAGCAAATTAAAACTCTAATGGATATCGATCAGATACCGTCTAATAAACTCACTGTTATCATCCTATCAGAGCCTTCTTTTGCCTTTCTCACACATACAAAGTGTTAATGTGTGTGTGTGTGGTCAAGATTTGCCCACATTGTAGGGACCAAATGATCCCACAAGAATAGTAAAATCAAAAATCACCTACATCATGTGAAAAGTTGGCAGGAAAATTACTTAATTAACGTACTAAATAACGTTTTAATGAAAATCTATGAAAAATTTGCAAGGGACTCACTACGTCTTTAAACTTTCCTTGTTCTTGGCAAACAAGTACCACTGTTGCACTTAGCAGGTCAAATTGACCTGGATTGTTAAATCACAGTTTAACAGTCACAATTTGCCCATTTTCTCCACAACAACTGTTTTATCATAATTTACAAATATAAAATGTAAAAATGTTATATACATTAAATGCTCCAAATGTATTTGTGAGCATGAGTGTACTTATAAATACAATTTATAACCAGTTTACAGCTTTCTCGTAAGTCTTAACATGAACAGGATCGAAGTCACGTGACGCCATGCAAGGACGTGCAGGCGATGAGCTCTGCGCACTTTGCTAGTTTTTAGTTATTTTTGTCTCATAATTGAGTGAGATTTGATACACCCTGCTACCTATTTGCTCTTTGAAGTCAATATGTCAGAAAATTCAAAATCCTCAGGCCCTGGAGATATTAAAAGGCACTTATGTGCTCAAGCTGATACCTCTGACGGGCCTGCAGACCAGGGACTCGATTCAACTGTCCAACATGTTTGTGACGCTGACGAAAGTTGTTGCTAACTGAGAAGATCTTGCTGTAACTCATCGAACGATTACGCTGATGGAATTTGGTTACAAGAGTAACAGATGATGAGAAGCAGATTGATTATCTGGAGTCATCGGAGAGGGAATTATCTGATAATCCGCTGGTGACCAAAATTGATTTGGAACAAGTTCTTGAAAGACTTGAAGATCTTAAGAAGAGGATCCGCAGGAATAACATCCGAATTGTTGGAATTCCTGAGCATGAGGAGGGCAGAGATATGGTGAAATTCCTAGACGAGCTCTTCCCGAGTCTGCTCGACATATCAGGCCATAAGCTGGAGATCGAGCAAGCACACAGGGTTCCGGCTCGTAGATCGGCTGAGGGTGACAGGCCCCGATCAATCCTGGCCAAATTCCTGAGATCATCTGATAAAGATATTGTGTTTGCGAGACGAGGAGCAAAGAAAAGCTTTCTTGGAAGACTCACAACATTTTCTTGTTCCCAGACTTTGCGAATTCGATGAGAGAAACGTGATCGATTCAAGGAATGCCTGAAACCTTTACATCAACGGAAGATCACTTTTGCACTGATGTTCCTGGCCAAACTGAGAATAAACACTAAGGATGGCCGTAAAGTATTTTTATGCCCCAAGGAAGCACTTTCCTTCATAAAAACATTGGAGTGAGTAAGCCATTTGGTGTTTCTAATTTGGGTGGATTGACTCACTGTACATACTCTGGCAGTCTGAGGAAGCTGGGTCCCATTTTTGTGTTGGTTCCACCTAGTGGCTGTAGTTTGTTTTGTGGAATAACACTTCTCCTTCAAGAAACTCTTGCATTGACAGAAGATCGCTTTTACACTTAAGCTCCCGGCTAGTGATAAGGATGACCGCAAAATATCTACATGCCTACAACAAACAATGTCTTTTATAGAGTTCATGGACTGAGGAAATCATGGTGCGTTTCTTATGTGGCCTCTGATTTAACTCCACTCATTAAATATACACTGCATCGTCTGAGGAACAGGAATACCTGTTTTGTTTCTTTTTGTGCTGGTTCTGCCTAGCGGCTGGAGATTGTTTTGTGGAGGAACATACGTCCGGGACAGCTGTGGATAAAACCAGCTGTGGTTTGTTCTTTGTGCTTATGCCTTCTATTGGCTGGAGTTTGTTTTTACAAAGTACTTTATGTTATGTAATTTTGCCTCACAAAATTTGTATAGAATTGAGCGATTGAGCAATGTGACAACAAAGTTGTTGCAGGGGTTCTCAAAGGCAAGCATAGACTCTTTGAGTTTAGAGGGATCGATGCCGGTTGGCGCTGTCGTGCACGTGGTTAATGTGCATGTTTTTCTTTTTTCTGTTTGTTTTGTTCAGGGGGATGTTTGGGATTTTATTGTTGCACTAATGTTGAAATGTGGTCTTTAAAATTTTGTTTTTGACACACAATTTATTTTTTATATTATGTCAAAATGTCAAATGTTAATCTCTCCACATGGAATGTGAGTGGATTTGGGCACCCCATAAAAAGCAGGAAGGTTATTTTCTTAAACATAAGATATATTATTTATATTTCTTCAAGAAACGCATCTTTCCCCTAAGGAAGCTGAAAAATTTGGGAAGATATGGGGTGGACATTTCTTTCTTCAGTGCTGGCTCAAGTAAGAGCAGGGGAGTCATTATATTGATAAATAAACATCTACAATTCATGTTTCTCAAAAGATTAATGATAAATTAGGAAGAGTCATCATTTTTTTTAGCAGAAATTCAGGGGCAAAGGTTGATTTTGGTTAATATTTACGCACCTAATGCTGATAATCAGGGCTTTTTTTATAGATCTGGAAGGAATGTTTTAAACCGTTGGCACCCCTCATGATTTAATATTGGGAGGAGACTTTAATCTATTGATGGACTCAGTCCTTGATCATAGTGAAGCAAAAGTGTGTAAGCCCCCTAGAGCAACATTGACGCTTCACAAGATGTAAAAATCTTGGTCTTGCAGATATTTGGAGACTTTTGAACCCATCTGGTAGGGACTATAATTTTTTTATCAGTCCATAAGATTTAATCTAGAATAGTTTTTTTTTTTTAATATCTAAATCCCTCATTTAATCTGTTGTGAATTGCTCAATTGGAAACAGCTTAGTCTCAAATCAAGCCCTGGTGAGTTTAGAGGTGTTGTCACATATAGAGAAAAATAAATCATATAGTTGGCACTTTAATATATCCCTTTTGTTTATATCCAGATTTCCAACAAATGTTATAGACTGAAATCAATGCTTATATGGAGACCAACTAGTCCTCAGTATCTTCTGTGGGTGTGGCTTGGGAGGCGTTTAAGGCGGTTCTTAGGGATCGGATCATACAATATGCCTCATTCACCATAAAATCCAAAGCGCGTGAAGTCGTGGAGATGGAAGGGAATGTTAAAAGTGCAGAGGCAGAGCTGAAGCGCCAAATGTCGTCTGATGGCCTCAGAGAATTGACCTATTTGAAAGTGGAGTTTTGGTTATTCAGAACAAGAGAGTCAGGAGACAAAGCAGGAAAAATTCTGGCTAGATATATATAAAACAGTGAGAGTCTTTTTCTACCATTCCCTCAGTGAAATCTGCTGGTGGTGAAATATTTACCTCAGCCATTGATATTAATAATGCTTTTAAAGAATTCTATTTTGATCTTTATAAAGAAACTTTGTGGAACAATTAGAACTCCCTAAACTGATGATTGAGCAAAACAATTCTCTTGAATCTGAGATAAACTTGGAGGAGCTTGACAAGGTAATTAAGGCCCTGCCTACTGGCAAGCCTCCAGGGCCAGATGGCTTCCAAAGATCACTTGACGCCGAAAAGGCATTTGATATGGTAGAATGGGATTAACTTTTTAAGATTTTGGAAACATGGGTTTGGAAATACCTTTATTGGGTGGATTAAGTTACTTTATAGACACCCTGTAGTGGTGGTACAAACAAATTGATTAATTTTACTCTGGATAGGGGCACTCAGCAGGGTTGCCCTCTTTTCCCATTATTGTTCTGTCTTGCCCTGGAACCATTAGCAGTCACGATAAGAAAGGAGGATGATTTTGTAGGGGTGACGGTGGGAGGTGTGGCACATAAGCTTTTACACAGTGTGGATGATATATTATTATTTGTCTCAGAACCCACTAGATCAATGCCTTGCCCCCACAGAATTATCAATTCTTTTTCAAAATGTTTGAGATACAGAGTTATACAGAGAATTGGTCTAAATCCGAAGTTTTGGCCCTGACTGCGTACTGCCCAGTAATGGCTTTTCAGCCGGGTGCCTTTCAATGGCCTAAACAGGGGATTAAATATTTGGGCATTTTATTCCCATCAAATTTATATGACTTAGTCAGAGTTAATTTTGACCCTTTAATAAAAAGTTTTTTGAGGGATGTGATTAGGTGGGCTTCATTACATTTATCGATGATTGGAAAGGTTAATGTTATTAAAATTAATTGTATTCCAGAAATACCTACTACAATCTCTCCCTGTAGATGTCCCCCTCTCTTATTTCAAGCAATTTGATAGCATAGCAAAGTCCTTCATTTGGAATGGAAAGCGTCCCTGCAACACTTTCCATGACTGCGAAGCGATTGACATTTGGTCCAACATTTCAGGATTCCTAGATTTCAGTTCTTCAGGTACTTACAGCTGCGCTGCCTGCTCTGTACTATTTTTGTCAGTTGCAACTTCTCTCAAGAGATTATGGGAGAGAGGTTTAAACTTGGAATTGGAGGTGGGAGTGTGGGCTAAGATTCTAAAAAGTCTAAAAAGTCGATTATACTGGACACCCTCTAGATTGTTTAGACTTGGTCTTAAAGACACATACACCTTCTGGCTATGTCAATCAGAAGAAGGGGACACAACCCATGTTTTTTGGGGATGAGTTAAAATACAGGAATTTTGGTTGAAGATTCAAAGATTTATGTGTGATGTGTTGGACACAGTTTTCATTTTGCCCCAGACTCTGCATTTTGGGTGATGGGGAGGTCATTAATTTTGGGAATAGCCACTTGAAAGGTCCTGGCTGGCGTTATGGTGGCCAGGGTAATAATTCTCAGGGGGTGGAAGATGGCTGGGGCACCCTAGTTTCGGGAGTGGTGCAGGCAGATGGGTAAAGTTGCAGGATTTGAGGAGGCAATCCATAGAAGGTTGGGAATGTGGGATTTGTTTAATAGGAAGTGGGATGGATATTTGTAATTTTTTGGAGGATTCTCGTGGAGAGGGATTTTAGATTTTTAATTTTTATTTTAATGTGTATGTGCACTCATATTTTTTGAAAGTTTCTATTATGTAATGCCTGTTTGTGTCGTGTCGGGGAGGGGTTCATTTATATAACTGATTCCGTATTTAATGTTATGTTTAATGTTTTTTGTGGATGGAATCAATAAAAATGTTAATAACAAACATGAACAGGGTCAAATTGGCCTGTAACAACAGATTAGGTCCTTTTTTAAATAGTTTTTTCTTTTTTTATATAGTTTTTTCTCACTGCTGTCAGAGCAGTGTATCAAGCTGTTATGTGTTGATTTTGAACAGCAAGCTTGAAAACAAAACTGGAAAGACAGAATACTAGAAAAGGGATCGGTAGAAATGAATATTTTTTTCCTGAGCCACAAAGGTGGAGCAGCTCTACAAAAGGCAAAGAAAAGGCTGGCAGATTTCTAAAGCTTTCCATCTTGTATTCACAATAGGAGCTTAAGTTTGAATGGGAGATTCAGATTTCCCAATTTTCTTATTCAGTCAACTGAGCATAGGGTCGCTAATGATTTTTAGAGGTGAGATGAGTCATAATTTTTCAATCTGTTTGCATTATTCCATTTAGAGCAGTGAAGAGCAGTTTTACCAGTAAATTAATGATTGGGATTAATGGGGTAAAAGGGTAGCTTTGGGTCAATTTGGTCAGCCAGAAGCCTTGACCTTTAACCCCTGACTTACAAGAGCTCCCCAAGAGTCTGGCATAACGGTCAAGCATTAATTACATATATGAGCGTATCTAGCCAGAAAGGTCCATCAGAACATGCAGATAACATAAAGGTTTGTGGACAGAATGGTCATTAGTGTCTCAGATTCATATTTGAAGTGATTGTATGATGTATTTTTTGGATGGGTTTTTGTGCCCTACATGTCCATGCTTTTAAATTTATTTCTGAGGAAAATCCCTATAGAATAATTTGTTTGCAGACAATATTAGTTTGATATTTTATATCTAATGCAATGACATCCATACATTTTCAAATGGAGTAAGTGCTCAATTATATTAAACAGAAATGTAAAGTGGGCTATTTTTCAGCTGTCTAGGGAACTAAAGTCTCCATTGCCTGAACATATGATTGGCATGCGTGCCCGCACCAGAGCCTGCAGTCACTTCAAAATTAGAGAATCTGGAATAAAGCTCTTTGATTGGCATCTCTTAAAGTACAGCTTATTTGGACTTGATTGGATGGCTGCAAAATTGTTCAGGCATCAATTGCCAATCAGGGCTTTGATGCTTGCAAAAAGAATACTATGCTCCCTACCCTACAAGTGCTCCCTATTGCCTCTCCCTGCTTTAGAAGTCTTGAGGCTATGTGTTGATGATGGATAGTCACTTCAGATGTTTCCGACAGCCAATTCACAGATGTGTTATTATTTAAGCTCTGTCTAATGAACCCTGGTAAGCATTCTTAGTTAAAGGCATCCGTAAAAGCGCAATTTAGATTGCCTTAAAACGCACAGTTAGTAGGCCATGAAAATGTAAGCCTGCTTGTAAATTGGTCTGCATTTTTCTAAATGTGCACCTACCATTTTTGCAAGCCTTAGTTCATTATTCACATTTACATAGCTTTCAGAGGAATCTTTTATCAGCTTTTAATTTAATTTTGTGTAGTTTGTTGTGCTTCCCTAAACATTGAAATTGCAGTTACAACTACATTTATCTTTGCCTGGCATTGTATTCAAATTCCCAACGGCCTCAGTAAAACTAAAATTAGCAGACTTTGCAAAGCAACTGATTGTCTGCTAACTGGAACTCACTGCTTAAAAAACATCTTCTTCTCTTTTCTTTTCTTTGCTTATTTTATGTTACTTGATATAGAATATCAATCTGACATAAATTAAATCCACATCCATTAAACTGAATGTTTTATTTCCCTTTTTCCTCCATCTGTTTTTGTTGTTCACATGTAGACAGTGAGCAGTCTCTGCTTCCAGAATAATTCAGTGAAATTTTTATTGATACATGGAAAATAATCTTTGGGTTTTTGCTTAAATGTTAACTAATCAAATTTCTGCACTGCACAAAATAATTTTCTTATAGTAATACATATTGTGTATCTTGTTTTCAGTATTACAGTTTGTCATATTTTCATTAAAAATATCAATACTAAACATCCTTAAAACAATAAACATTTACTTGAGAAGCCAGAGAAAAGGGAAATATGACTTATGTAGCATATGCCTATATTACCAGACTGAGCTTCTCACATTTTCTTAAAACCAAAATGTTGGCTATTATTCTCCTTGTAATATGCCCCTACCAAATTTCAAACCAAACCTACTCCCTTATTTGAAACAAGATACCTTTACTTGAGAAGCAAAATGGTGCAAGATTTTACAGTAAGTCTTGTTTTCTGAGAGATCTAACAAATTTGAGCAAAGTTAATGCTTTAAAAATATGCCAATGGGGTAATATAAATAAACACTTTTTCTCTTTGAATTAAGTCAGATTTTTCTTAGCCCATTGGCATATACAGTAGGGTTTTTTTTATCTTGTTTAAAGCATTCATCTGACTAAACTTTGTTAGATTTCTCAGAAAACAAGACATAAAATCTTGTACCATTTTGCTTTTCAAGTAAATGTTTATTGTTTCAAAGATGTTTAGATATTATTAATGGAAAACAATATTGAGAGAACATGATGATCATTTCTACCATTAGTCTTCATATTAATGGAATAATGTATTTCACCCAAAATTAAGAATTCTGATATTTACTCACCCTCATGTAATTCCAAACTGGTATGCTGCTATTTTTTCTGTAAAATAAAAAGACACATCATCCTTTTACCTTGTGCGCTCTATTAAGCTAGTCTTCTGAAGCCATAGAGTTGTAATATAGCTCTTGAGTCATTTGGACTCCATTTATGGTGTTTTTGTAGTGCTTTTTTTTATTTATTTTTTTTTTTACATTTTTGGAGATGTTGTTGTATGGATTAAGGATGACAATTACATTACAAGTCCGGAATGACATGAGGGTGCAAGGTGAATAAATAATGACAGATTTTTTATTTTTTTTAGGTCTCCAATGTAGATGGCTACAGAGAGCTTGAGAGCTATAAGCACAGCTTGTTCTGTGGCCTGTACAGCAAACTGCTATTTGTTCAGACTGTCTCCTGGAGGCGTGTCGCTGCATTATGTTAATTGGATTATCTGAGACAGAAGTGCTCAACCAGAGTTTACACAAACCAGCTAATAAAATGTGTGTGGGAATTAGGCATACTATTTGCAGGGGAATATTAAAAGATATTAAGTCTAGATTAAATAGGTACTACCCACTGAGAGCTAATAAAGATCTTTCCTGTGCTGTGTAACAGGTACGTCAACCACTACACATGCCATGGTTTGCATAAGAAACCTCAAAGTTTTCCAGAGCAGTCAGATAATAAACTTTATGGGTTGTTGTATCTAGGGTTAAAAAAGAATATCATATTAAATGTGTAGACATTAAATGCATTTGTAACATTGTCACATTACATATAATAATGGCCATAAGATAAAATTTTACATAAAATTAAAGCAGAACACATCAGATGCCATTAAAAATATTGTTTTTTTTTTACACTTCACACTATTCAGTTCTCTTGCTGGCCCACCCTAGAGATAAAATTTGTATTACAAACTCCCCTTTGTCTGAGGCTTTGTGCTCGTCACATCATATTTTGTATGGATAAATAGAAGGGCCCTTCGTGAAAGTATTTATTTTCTCACTTTCATTTGGAACAACCAGGGATGGATTATAGTCCTGGGAGGCCCTGGGGCACCAGCTTCCTAGAGACCCTCCTCCCTCAACATATTCACCATGCTTTGGATGAAATTTGAAGCTAATCTAGAAATTCCATGAACGCTGCATTTTGTGTTGCTTTTACCAGTGATATTGCATTATGTGACACTCCAAGTGAACTCAGACCATCTCACCGAGCCGCACCACGAACTGCAGCTCCTGAAGAGCATGTGAAAAATAACAGATTCTGATGGACTCCAACTGCATGTTGTCTGCAGAAGATCATGCCAAACTCACGCAAAAATATAATCGAGGACTTTGATAGTGAACGCAAAGTGCTCCCATTTCACTTTAATGCACTAACAATTGTATAATGGTAAATGTTCTTGGTCATTGCGGGTTTATACATGCAGTGTTAATGACATGCAGTGACACAAAGGAGATGCTCGATTACTCTTTTTCTGTGATGATAATAGAAAAAAGATGATGAGAGAATTAATAAACATATTTTCACACAGAATCTCAATGGTTTCCCCATAATGAAAAACTGGTGGTTTTATTCCGAGAGCCTTCACAAACAATTGTGAAAGTAACAAACTGAGGAGAGAAAGAAATCACTATTGCATAATGTAATAAGTTTAGTTTGGCTGGGATCCAAAAATAACAATGTAAATGTACTGTAAATTTCACCAAGGCTAAAATGTATCAAAAAGTGTGACCTAATAAGCATTTGGAAATAATGTAATAATTATTAGTGTATATTTCCAATGTTTTTTAAAGCCTTAAAGGAAATCATACAGTATACACCTATTTTATCATGATTTCAATAATAAATAAATAAATATGAATCAATTATTTATTTTGTGTGTATATTATTCTCCCCTTTTTCTCCCTAATTTAGAATGCCCAATTTCCACTACTTAGTTTGACATCGTGGTGGTGCGGTTACTCACCTCAATCTGGGTGGTGGAGGACAAGTCTCTGTTGCCTCCACTTCTGAAACCATCAATCCACGTATTTTATCACATGACTCACTATGCATGACACCACAGAGACACACAGCATGTGGAGATTAATGCTACTCTCCGTGATCCACGCACAACTTACCACATGCTCCATTGAGAGCGAGAACCACTAATCACGACCACAAGGAGGTTACCCAATGTGACTCTACCCACCCTAGCAACTGGGCCAATTTGGTTGCTTAGCTGACTCCTGGAGTTACACAGCATGTCCTGGATTAGAACTCACAACTCCAGGTGTGGTAGTCAGCATCAATACTTGCTGAGTTACCCAGGCCCCCTTCTTTTGTGTGTATTAAGCACACATACACCTTAAGGAGTATGACATTTTTATTGTTAATCATCATATAACAATTTATCGTCATACTATAATTGTGAAAAGTAATAATACAGACAAATCCGGAGAATAGCATAGGATTTATAGACAATTGGAAGAGTTTTTTTGGGTAGACTTGACCTGCTAAAGAGAGACGGACTCCATCCCTCTAGGGAAGGTGCCACTCTTCTCTCTAGTAATTTGGCTCATAGACTTAATAGTGATAGTATCTGACTAACTGGGGCCCAGGACTGGAAGCAGACAAACTGGCTAATCTGAACATCTGCTAGCTCCCTCGAGATGTCACACAGGTCACATAAACTACAACACATAGAGACTGTATCAAGTATACATCATATAGATACTGTGTCTTTTCCACGAACTACCAAACACAAAACTCTTCTAAAATTATTTAGAAAACGTTTCATTAAGGAAAAACTTGAAAATGTTGTGTAAATTCAGCAAAAAACTAACACTTGATTGCAACCGCATTTCAAACATTGCACACTTGCAGTGTAGAAGTCATTCAATGTTTACTTTTTTTTAAAATAAAGAGATTAATTAGATTAATCACTTTGAAAATATACCATGCCATGTTTTGAACATGTACTGTAGGTTACCACAGAGAGTCTGGTTGCTCCCGATGTAATTTTTTCCATTAACCAACATCTTGTGGAGTTTTGTGTTTCCTTGCCACAGTCGCCTTCGGCTTGCTCACTGGGGTTCTAAATACAATTATTATTTAATTACTTATTTTTCTACAAAATGTAAAATCATATTTAATCAAACTACACAATGATGACTCTAAGACTTTATAGATATTACAATTTTCTCTTAATGCATGATTTTCTGTAAAGCTGCTTTGAAATGACGGGGTGTGCTGAGTGACTCCAGCCAGGTCTCCTAAGCAACCAAATTGGCCCGGTTGCTAGGGAGGGCAGAGTCACATGGGGTAAGCTCCTTGTGGTCCCGATTAGTGGTTCTCGCCCTCAATGGGGCATGTGGTAAGTTGTGCTTGGATCGCGGAGTGTAGCACGAGCCTCCACATGCAGGGTCTCCATGGTGTCATGCAAAATGAGCCATGTGAGAAGATGCAAGGATTGATGGTTTCAGAAGCGGAGGCAACAGAGCTTGTCCTCCACCACCCGTATTGAGGTGAGTAACCGCACCATCACAAGGACCTACTAAGTAGTGGGAATTGGGCATTCCACATTGGGAGAAAAAGGGGATAAAAACAATTAGTCTGAGTCTATAAACAATCAAGTCAGAGTCGAGTCCGAGTCCAAAAGGGTCAGAGTCTGAGTCTGAATGAATCTGTTCATGAATCTGAATAAATATTTTAACCATATACTCAGCATCAATATTTTAAGATTATTTTTACCTTCAAAACTAAGAAAAACTATGTTGTTGTTTTTTTTTGCAACAAAAAACTCTTTTTATATACAGGTGCTGGTCATATAATTAGAATATCATCAAAAAGTTGATTTATTTCAGTAATTCCATTCAAAAAGTGAAACTTGTATAATGTATACATTCATTCCTCACAGATTGATATATTTCAAGTGTTCATTCCTTTTAATTTTGATTATTATAACTGACAACTAATGAAAACCCCAAAATCAGTATCTCAGAAAATTAGAATATTGTGAAAAGGTTCAATATTGAAGACACCTGGTGCCACACTCTAATCAGCTAATTAAATCAAAACACCTGTAAAGGCCTTTAAATTGTCTCTCAGTCTAGTTCTGTAGGCTACACAACCATGGGGAAGACTGCTGACTTGACAGCTGTCCAATAGACGACCATTGACATCTTGCACAAGGAGGGCAAGACACAAAAGGTCATTGCTAAAGAGGCTGGCTGTTCACAGAGCTCTGTGTCCAAGCACATTAATAGAGAGGCGAAGGTAAGAAAAAGATGTGGTAGAAAAAAATGTAAAAGCAATAGGGATAACCGCACCCTGGAGAGGATTGTGAAACAAAACCCATTCAAAAATGTGGGGGAGATTCACAAAGAGTGGACTGCAGCTGGAGTCAGTGCTTCAAGAACCACAACGCACAGACGTATGCAAGGTATGGGTTTCAGCTGTCGCATTCCTTGTGTCAAGCCACTCTTGAACAAGACACAGCGTCAGAAGCGTCTCGCCTGGGATAAAGACAAAAAGGACTGGACTGCTGCTGAGTGGTCCAAAGTTATGTTCTCTGATGAAAGTAAATTTTGCATTTCCTTTGGAAATCAAGGTCCCAGAGTCTGGAGGAAGAGAGGAGAGGCACAGATTCCACGTTGCTTGAAGTCCAGTTTCCACAGTCAGTGATGGTTTGGGGTGCCATGTCATCTGCTGGTGTTAGTCCACTGTGTTTTCTGAGGTCCAAGGTCAACGCAGCCATCTACCAGGAAGTTTTAGAGCACTTCATGCTTCCATGACTTTGCATAGCATGTGTGAGTCTGATAAATCATGTTTTCTATTTAATAATTTGCAGAGTTGGGCAACATACTTTTAAAAGTTTACTTAAGTTATTGATGTTTGGATGAGAGTGAAAGAGCACATCTGGCAATCTTTGTTCTGCACACACATACACCATGTGCGCATACTTTTTAAAAAAGTACTTTGAAAGAGTGTGCACTCTCAGCCAGAATAATAACACATGTAAGGACATATACACTTGAAAACTGATGCACAGTATCAAATACACATAATGTATGAAGAGAGAGCCAAATCCTGGACATTTAGAGGCAATTTTGAAATCGCGGCCAGACATTTCCATGTCCTGGAATAAGAGGATGTATGGTCACTTATTTTTGTTTGTTTTTTTTTATGTTTTTTCGGACTCAGCCTCGAGTCCGATCTCGAGTACCCCAACTCTAATCCAAATGCTTTCCTTCTGGATGCACCAATCCATTGAGATCCATTCATTTATCATGTTAACAATTTATTTTACTCTGTGCAAGGGATGGCTAATAACTAACAAATGGCACTTAAACTTTAGCAAATAGCCACTACACATTTGTTTCATGTAGAACACTTAAAGGGGGTTTTTAAAGGGACTTTCATTTAATTTTATCGTAAAAAAGGGTCATCATACATGACCAAAACACACATAGACACACATTCACATATTTTTGCATATCTGCTCTTGGCTTGCTTACATTCACAAGTGTCAAACGTGTAAGACTGTGTTTTCCAGTATCTACTGTGCATTTCATGTATGGATACACATCACACTCTGTTATATCAATATAGCAAGTGCAGAAATGCCAAAATACATGTACATAATTGTTTTTCATATATGATAGCATTATATTTAAAAAGAATATATACTGTATATATATATATATATATATATATATATATATATATATATATTATTAGGGTCTCTGATTAGGGGCCCAGGGAGATTTAACATGGCTGTCACACATTAAATTCAGTGTTTGTCTATTTATGTCAATTTTCTATTTGGAGTGCTTTGTTTCTTAGTGTCGCCTCTCAGCCTGAGGCCATCCGAGCCACCAGGCAACCTCAGGCACTGGCAACATTAGCCGGGTTCATAATCCGTCCTTGGGAACAACCCTTCAAGTGACGTCCCCTTCCTGCAGTGCCCTTCAAGGGTGAACAGTTCCCAGGATCATTGAAGTGGTGTTGCCTCTGTTGAGTAACAAGTCAGATAAAAAGTCTACTCTATGTATTGTTGTGTAAATTCATCCAAAAAATATTACTCGATTGCAAACACATTTCCAACATTGCACACTTGCAGTGTAGAAGTCAGTCAAAGTTTACTTTTTGTTTAAATAAAGAGATTAATTAGAATAATCACTTTGAAAAAATACCATGCCATGTTTTGAACATGTACTGTAGACTACCATGAAAACCATTCAGAACCATTGTATTACTTTATTGACACCATTTGTACCATGGTCACAGGCACCGATTTATGTTTCTGCCTGTGGGTGCCCTAACTGCTAGTATAGACGAGGCATCTCACGAACTGCTCCGTTTCTATGCTTTATTGCCATCTGCAGTACAGTAATACAACATGGGGTGCATGGCTATCGCTGGGCTCACTCAGACTGCGTTTTCTTGTATCTACTGCGCATTTCATGTATGAATACACACTATTTACTATTTACAATAAAAAAAAATGGCATTACCATGGACCATGTCTAAAAACATAGATACCATGGTACTTTTTATGAGAAAGATTACAGAATAGGACAATATTTGTGATGAAGGAAATAATGGAAAAATATTGTTATGTATATAATAAAAGAAAATGCTTAAAAACAGTAAAAGCAAAGAAATAAGTATATGCGTATAAGTACTAATCATTAAAAAAATATCCGTGCCCTTTTTTTATCCTTCCGCCCCAGCACCTGCTGATGTCTGTGCATGCCACTGAAGAGGACATATGGTCACGATAAACTAGAGATATACATTTGATTAAATTATGATTCATAAATAAATTATAAATTGGATCATAGTTACGATTTATTCCAAATCAGTCATTATAGTATGATTAAAGGTGATGTATGTATTTTTTAAATACTTGCATCCCAACCATGCTGCCATAGCAACATTGGCTCAACCAATTGCATGAGTTTGGGACGGGACTATCTGTCTGTCCAACCAATGGAAAAGTGTACAGGAAATCCATTTGAAAATGGTGGTTATTTTTGCAAATCTGTTTGGTGACACTAGTGGCACAGAAATAACCCACTTAAACTTCCATCATTATTTAAAAAATCTACTTAAGACATAAAAGTAGCACAAGGGACAATTTAACACTATCTGAAAATGAAAATAAACAATTAATGCTATTTATAAAGGATTTTCTGTCAAAGGCCACTTTCAGTGATGTGCATCTGTGAAATGAAGAGCTAGTTATGTGTTGCATTTTTTATCCAGGAGGGCATTTTGTATAATATTGTCAGCAGTAGGCCATCAGTCGTGGAAATGCCTTGCTGCAGATACATTAAATCACGCCAGTTCTATGTGCAATGTGATGGAACATTAATTATTGTACACCCTCACAGTGCCTCAGGGGGTGGATGTTGCTGCTGTATACATGCACACATGCACATGGCTGATGCCTGGAGAGGCAGGTGCCACAAACACATACACAAACAAGGACCTTTACTTTTACACACATTGGTAATTGACGCAAAACATGTCCCTATCTTATTTTTATGTACCATCATCAAGATTTTACATTTAAATTTATATAAATATATAAGGTAAAGTGTATATTTTAGCTGCTGTTAATGGTCACCATTAATTTTACCCTTTGCTATGTAATTTTAAATGGGACTGCGGTATGACAAATAACATAGTTTTTGTGTGAACTATTCCTTTAATTGAAAGACCACATGGACTATTTGAATGTAATATATTAATTTGTGTGCATGTGTGTGTGTGTGTGTGTGTGTGTGTGTGTGTATATATATATATATATATATATATATATATATATATATATATCAAACTGCATGCTTAATAATTACAAATTAATTTGCATAAAGCAGTTTAGAATAGATTTAGATTGAGTATAGCATGTCTCACCACAGGACATGTCAACTTCCCAAAAGTATTTCATATCAGCTAGCCATTTACTGAATCTAGGTTCATTTCCGCAAGCAGCCTATTTTACATTTCACACTTTTCTCATGGCCGTTTCTTCACCACATCATCAGTTCTCCTTGACCTTTTCTCTGTGCCTTTGGCAGAGCTGTATTCAGACTGGGCACCATTGCTGCAGCACACACTCGCTATCGTTCCATGATTTATTCACCAGCACGACTCTGTCTGCACAGCCCCCAACCCCACACACACTTGCTTTCTGTCCACAAGGGCCTGCATGAACACACACATAAACTCAGACCGACAAACATCACACTACATCTCTCCCCTCCTCCTCTTTTAGCAAGCAGACCATAGATCACGTCACTGCTATGCTCAGCTTGGGTTGTTTGCATTTCATTAGCTGAGCTGGGGGAGCAAGCGTTGCAAACAGCATATGCAATCAGACACACACACACACACAGGTTAAGTATTTGCAAACCACAAAGAGTAAACATATAGACTGTGGCATACATGTGCAAGCCACACAAGTGCCAGTGTTTAACATTTGAAGCAAACATGATATGATTTATGTTCCTGTTTTTGTATCTAATTTGTGTAGTTGAAGACTGCAGACGGTACATGTATACCCACCTCTATGAACTTGCCAAATTTAGCCATATTTGTCTGTATTTAATTGACTTGGCATGTGAGCGAGTCCAAACTCCAGTGCAGGGGCGGTTCTAGAAATGTTTTTTTTATGGGGTGGCTTGAAGACTATGAGGGGTGTGGTAACAACAAACCAAATGCCGTGCATAATCTTTATGTATTAAAATGTCAAACTTCATTGCAACAAGTACTAGTTCATTTGTTTAAGTCATCTATTTAAATAATTTATTTAATATCAAATTACATATGTCCATGCATTTGCGATACAGTTGCATTTCCACAGAGACCCCTATAGTAACCATTTTTCTACTGATTTGTAAAAAAATTAAATGTGTTTCGATAATGGTTTAACAGTGTTTTTTGAACATTCGTTTACATTAAAGGATTTTTTATTTGTGTTTATTTATTTATTGGCATTTTTGCATTACAATAAAAAAGAAATGAAAACTATCTATCTCCAGAGCACCAAGACATTGTCTATTAAACACAGCAACCAATTCAAAAACTTACTTAGCTTGACATATAGAATTTCAAACTTAAGTCAATAAATAGATCACACTTATTAGGCATCATTGTGGTAGTAACAGGGAAAGGCACAAAAAGAGAAACAAACAACAGTGCTTAATATTGATAGGTTATTTAGAGCAGGGTTTTAAAAGCATGAAATGGAATTTCTCTCGCCTTTTGCCTTTGAAGGCACAGCTCAGGATAGTCGCAAGAAGAAGAAGTTTATTTTATATAGCGCCTTTTGCCTTTAGTTGCAAGATAAAGTCTTGTAACTGTGCATTCTTGTGGTGCCTTTAGCCTATACACATTGTTATTTTCATCCAGTTTCAGAGTGATTAGTCACATGCCATTTATGGCACAGGTGATTTGCTCAAAAAAGGTTTCTAGAACTGAGTATGGCAGCATGCTAGTCATGTTCTTCCAGGGCTGCATGCACCAGCCAAGCAACTGTAATTGAGATGAAAAGGAATGCTAATAGATAGCTCTCTTGTGGTATTATAAACCTCCTTGGGCATAATTGAACTACTCAACCTGGTTGGCAGACATAGGACAATGGTAATAAGTACTTAGATTCAGAATTTATTATTAATTTTATTTTAACATGTTTGGCAGTGATTGATGGGTGATTGAGGATGATGCTAGCCATTATTTGTATCAGAAATAATTATGCTAATTTCTGATTGGTAAAATGCTTCAGCACAGGCTATCACTTTTTGTTTGACAGAAAGAACATTGATATTTTGTTTTCTAAGTAGAAAAAAGCATAAATCATAAAATTTAGCAAAAAAGGCAAATCAAGCCAAATCATATTTATTTGTGTATTTTTTTATTTGTGCTTTTCCCAATATGAATTGTTCCAAAGCAGCTTCATAGAAAACCAGCTATTATGTCTGTAACATCTTAAAAACCATTAATAATCAACACTTCTAGAAATACAATAAACAATTTTGAAAAAAAAAGTTGACGTTCTATAGTTTGGTTTCATTTACAATTTTACAACTTAGTCCCACTGTCCCTATATGAGGACGTCAATTTTTAAGAAAACTCTTTGCTAAAATGAGTTTAGTTTTATTTATTTTTTTGCTTGTTTATTAGGTGCTACTAGTCACAAATCAAAAAGGGAAATGAAAATGCACACAGCAGTCATGCTCGGTTCTCTGTTTAAAGAACTGTTGTATAAAATCATCCGGCCTCATGCCTGTGGCCGATACACTGTAAATATTGTTAATATAACAAGACAAAAAAAGTGACAGATGACTGAAGCTTGATTTAACAACCTCACTGCCTGAATATATTAGCTGTTTCGTAGTCTCTTGGTTGTTGATTGGATGCTGTGATACAGTTTGGAGGAAGGTGCTTGGTGTGTAAAGAGTCATGATTGGGGTCCTTTAGTGTTAGGTGTTTTTTAAAACCCATAACCCTAAGTACAAGCAATAGTAATAATGATGCTTGCCTTAGCAAGTACCAGTAAGTAAAAAAAAATAGAGCTTGCAGGATGGAAAATTACCAAGAAGACACCATGTTGTAGAAAAGATTTTAAACACGTATAGAACTCCCTTCCACCAGCACACACACATTAAGATTTCACTGTCTTACAGAGAACACCCTGCCAATCTTAAATTTGCTGGTGACATTGATGTTTGCCTGAGCGCACTCTGTTCAGATATACGACAATAATGAACAGAGACATCTTTCTCTGTCACCGCTGGCGACAGAGGACGTTTGCCTTTAAGCACACAAATTACACTTTACTGCTCACCCCCATTATCTTTTTAAAGATGTCAGTCAGGTCAAGCTAAGTGACTCGTCTGATTGGAGCCATCTGCATCGCCAGGCCATTTTTCTTGGGCTTAAGCCCCGAATGTTTTGACTGTAGCCCCGAATGTAATTTTAAATGTAGGCAACATAAGTTTAGGTGCAGCTCAACAACAACAACAAACATATTTCTGTATAAATATGCAATAATCTTTATGACGCAGCCTGTCTCGCAGGTTTTCGAAGAACATAGGCTACTCGCAAAAATATTACTACATTTTGTTTGAAGTTCACGTGACGTGACACCCTCCCCCTCCTCCTCCTGCTACTAGAGAGAGGCAGCTTGTGTCACTTGACCATACGTCATCTTTTTCCCAGACATTTCCTCTTTTTCGGACCTAAAAAAGCATCATTTAGAAGAACACATTAGCTCTGCTATGTATAAAGGGTCACCAAAAGGTGAAAGTTCATCAGGTATGTTAACAGACTATGTTTTGTAACCAGGTAAAATTGTTATCACATTGCTTCATTTTCCATAGCCATTTAAAATAATAGCAATACTAAATGAAGGTACACACATGGCATCAAATATTTTATTTTAGTACATGGACATTCAAAAGAATGTTGGACATTTATATTTATTTATATATATTTATGTTTTGCTAATAGTGTATTTTTCACTGTATTAAAGTTTGCATTCATAGTAGCACTGTTTTGAACCCTATTATAAATGGTCTGCATAGGGTGTGCTAGTCCACTTATACAAGTAACCAGCAACTGACTGACTTAGATGTTCATATTAGAGTAAACTAATGTTACATCAAAATAAATTGTTTTACTGTTTAATAATAAATCAGGAAATGATAAATTTTTGAGATACGCTTTGAAATTTCCAATGAACAACACATGTACTTCAGAGTTTCCATTAATTGACTAGATTCTGGCGGCCCGCCACAGTCTCATTTGCCCCGCCACGTCCTCATAATGAACCAAAAACATTTTTACATTTCTCATCTAAAATATTTTTGCACTTCTCAGTTTCATAATAACAAAATGAAAGTTATGTTTTGCGCTATCTCTCGCGCACCAGTCAGCTCCTCACCCGCTGCTGTAAACTCACGGGCTCACACACACATGCAGATATATGCACTGGAGTATTCCTGGATCGTTATTTGGTTGAGGAAGTAATCTTTGAGGTAGTTAACTTTAACTAACATTAAATGTATCCACTGCATTTATACACTACTCCAAACACAATTTATCATCATCAGTGTACAAGAGCAAACAGATAATATTATTACCGAAGTTACAATCATGATGATTAACGTAAATTAATGTTAGTGTTACTAGGTTAATTGGCATAGCGTTACACTACTTAAGGCTTCACTAGCTAGCTATAGTTAGCAGTCTGAGGTAACATTAAAAGATAAAAAGCTGAATCTGACATCCATAGTTTTTACCCTGCTTTTCAGAATGAGCATACAAACATATTTTAAGAGATGTCAAACCCCAGATGAGGAAGAGACATGGTGTCTAAGTTAAATGAGGTCCTGTGAGAGATTAGTTAGCACCACATACTCCAACTCTGAGTGAAAATTGTGGGTCGGGTAGTGTCAATCCAGCTAATCGTAGCCAATCGTTTTTGGCGAGACAAGCCTTGGCTCTGTCAATTAAACCCTGGCTGGGGTTGAAAAGAATCATGTATATGGGAAAGTACTGGGGGCGCTGTTTCACACAATTCAATTTATTTCAGTGTTGCCTACTGCAGCTTTAAGAGTACAAAATTGTTTACAAGAGCACAACACTAGCCTCTTAATTTTGCTCTCAAAGTGCACCAGATGGAAGTATTTAACTTTAAAATATACAACATTTTCTTACTGGGGAGCATGCCACTGAAACCCCCTAGAGGATCGGAGGTCCGCCCCCCCCTTACTCTCACAAAATCCTGTGTGAATCACTGTACATTAATTGTAAGTAATATGCCAGAGAGCACAAACAAAAACATAAAGGTATAGCGTGTTTATTTAAAATAGATGGGGGGGGGGGGTCACCTATAGTCATGCCCACTTTAATGGGGCCGGGGTCACCTATAGCCATGCCCACTTTAATGGGGCCGGGCTAAGCCCAAACCTCATCAAGTCCTAGAAATGCCTCAGATTGGAGCTACAACAGGCTCAGCCAAAGATTGATGTGTTTGAAGGGTGCTTTAATTGCAACTGCATATGTGAATCAATCTAAACAAATGCATATTTAAACTCATATATTCATGGACATTATGCATGTTAGAAATATTGGAATTCTCAAAAAAAATACAAATTCCATCAATAAGTGTGTTTACATGCACAATAGTACGCTGATAACTAACAAAAATAATAATGTGTGTGTGTGTGTGTGTGTGTGTGTGTGTGTGTGTTGTGCATTTCTAGTGTTTGGTGCTGCTCTATATTTGTGTATTGTGTCCATTGAGATCGCATCCAAGCAGTAAACATTGTGTTACCTTCACCAGAAAGTCCCAAGAGATGGTTTGTAGGAGAGGGCCAGGTATATTGTACCTGCTCTCATCTTATCCCCTCTCCTCTCCTCTAATCTGCAATCCCCCCAGAGGTTAATGCCTGCATTTCATTGTCAGCATTGATCGACAGTCTACAGAAGGCTTGTGATCAATATCTGGATTAAAGGAATCGAGTGTGCCTGTGTCTGCCTCACTGTCTTGTCTTGCCTCGCCTTGGTTTCAACCTTATCCCCAGAACACAAAACCTTTCACCAGAAAAGTGTAATTGGAGCAGGAAAAGAGAGTTATATATGTTACAGCTTTTCTGAATTGCTAAAACACTAAACCCCATTCTGTGAACCAAAACCTCAGAGACCTAAACCCATTTGTTGAATCAGTCACTGTTTTGGCAAAACTCTAAACACATCCTCACTCACTAAATCACATTTTGCACTGTGATGCACTTGTGTTGCAAAACAGTAAATATGGGCAGTAAAAGTTTAACACAACTACAACACTTTTGTCATAATTTACACACAATGACTCAAATATGTTCACACTTGTTTCTAATGATGTGAAAACGTGATGCTGCTGAGGCAGAGTGAATCTCTCATTGACTTTGATTTTGCAGTTGCACAACATTTTTGAGAGAGTGGAATGTAGTGTTTTTCATTTAAAGTGTTCTTTGAGCTTTTGAAGTTGACTACTACATTTTTACAGTATGCTGGTGCTCAATATACAGACATTAAATTCTGTATTACTTGCTGTACTTACAGTATACACAATATTCACTGTACTACTGTAAGTTGTGATTACTTTTATTGACAGTAATTGCAAAATGTTTTTACTGTTCTCAATAAAAATAAAATTATCTAACTACATGCCCTGTACACTGTGTTCTCCATTTTCTTTCAGAGGTGATTGTTTGATTTGGCCAGAAGTGTCAAAGGTTTTGTGAATGTAGTTTGAAGATTTGGTTTTGTGTTTTGTTTTGTGTTTAAATTTGTGAGAAAATGGGTGAAGGTTTCAAGAAATGTCTTTTTAGCAATTAAGAAAAACTGTAAGAGGCAAAGGAGGAATCTGCTAAATGACATCACTTTGTTCTCTCTGTCATTGCTTAGTACTGTATTCACTCTCTCATCACTCTTGTCTATTACGAAGACATTTACAGAACCTCCACAAACACATTTTGGCTGTCTCTATGTTCACAGCCATTACTCTTTATCTACATATCTATGATAATTGATGTGTTCAGTTTTGCTAGATTCTACAGCTCCTGCCTGCCGTTGCCATGGTTGCAATCACAGGGCCTCAGCTGGCGAGTTAGTGCTGCCCCATAGGCCCCATAATCTCACCCGCTCATTTCTCCTACCCTGACTGCAGCCTCAGCAGGACTTAATGGTCTTTACATTGCAAATGTGTGGACTTGGAAAAGTCTGCTAGTATTTAAAGACCCCATGAAATCAAAATAGTTTTGAGGATTTTAGTCAATGTCTATTAGCTCTTATGCCATCAGGGCCATTTTTGAGCAGATGGGGTCCCTTAGCAAATTCCGACTTGGAGCCCCCACCCAAGAGCGAGAGTCTTCAAATAAATTGAAAATATTACCTTATAATTTGAATATATTAATTACACAACATGCATTTTTTAAAAATAAATTAATAAATAACTATATAAAACAATAACAAATGACTATAAATAACTATTAATTACTATATACAAAAAATTCAAATAAATAAATACTTATAGCTAGAAACAGCCCTGAAAGCCATCTGTGCTAGTGTACTTAAGTACACTTTAAAAAAAATTGGTCTCTCTCTTTTAGGACAATTTACCAAAAATATTAACATAGATTTTTGTCCAATCAAATGCTCTCTCCTGATACCATCTGAAACCAACTAGCAAGTAACAAATAATGGTTCATGGTTGAGACCTCACTAAAGCTTATTAGCTATTCCAACTTCCTGTTTACATCAAGTAAATCAACACAGAAAATAAAACTTCTCCTGTCAAGTCATTTCCTGAAGTCTTTATTATAATATTGAAGAAGATCTCTGTTAGGAACACAGCTTTTGTGTTTAAGTCGACTTGTGTTTCTCTCTATGTCAGGCCTCTCCTTTTTTCTCTCTCAGTCAGAGACTAATGTACTCTCACCTTTTCACCTGATGAGTTCAGGGTGCAATTACACAGGGTGGGAGCCACTAATTCCATGTTGAGTTCATAGATATTTTTTGTGTGAAGAGGGTGTGAAAGTGTGATATGTGAAGGTCGGATCATTACTCCTTTCTCAGAGTTCTCACAGTCTCACAATAGGAAAAGTACTTGGCTAAAGAACTCCTGGGATTGTGTCAGGGATGGTCTGGCCATAGAGAACAACAGGAATTTTGCTGATGGGCAACCAGTGGGCCAGCTTAATAAACCAAGTTTATATACACAGTAAATATACAACCATTTAAAGCAAGAAAAAACTCTGACATCATTAGGCCAGCCCATTTAAACTAAGGATCATGGTGTACAGTAGGTGATATAAAGCAGCACTGTCTTGTCACCTCACCACTGGTTAATTATTAATCATTATTATTAATAACCCCACCATTTGTTTATTAAAAAGTGAAGTGTAATCAGCTTGGATTCCAACCCTGGGCTTTGTGATTGGCCAGATGTCTGTAACCCTCACCAGTTTGTGAACTCCTTTTGAGTATCGTCAGTGTAATTTGTTTTATGCTGTACAAAGTCATTAGTTTTCCTGAAAGTGATGTACCTACATTTCAGATTATGACCACTGGGATAAACTTTAAAAAAAATATGGAGAGGCTAGCACTAAAGTATCTGTTTGCATTTACATCATCCTATGTAGTAGAAAGTAAAATGTGTCCTCTCCATCCTTTTTCTCCCTCACACACTCACGCTGCACATAAGCCTCATTTGCCATGATTATCCTGTAGGCAGAGCTGTTCAAGTGTGGTCCCACACAGAGAGATCCTAAGGCGCAGGAAAAACTGAGGCTCCCAGCATATGGCCAACTAAATGCTTCTATGACCTAAAATGACCTCAGATTAGAACACAGACTCCAGACTACTGGCTGCTAATACATTAATAATAACTGTACCTTAAATGGAAGAATATATAATTGAACAATAAAAATAGATTACTATCTTAAAATATTGTAAACAAATGTTACTCATATAGAGGTAGTTTTTGCATAGATATATTTTATATATCTTTTAGTGTTCATGTTATCATATTACAGTATAATTATGCATAAGTATGCAAGAGTATACTACATAATACTAATGAACATTATGCAACACTTAATTATATTAATTACATGTGTTCTCTAACTTACTCCCCTGCAAAAAAAAAAAAAAAGAAAAGCAGCTTTAACCATTCTTGGGTGGTTTGCTTGTCTTAGCTGATTTTAGGTGGTCTAGCTGGTCTCCCAACAGGGCCAAGATGGTATTTAGCTGGTTTTGCTGGTCGAAACAATTGATCTCACAGCTGACAAGTGGCCAAAACCCTTCTAAAACCAAAATTCCTTTAGAAAAACACCAGGACATTAATCAAAAACTGAATGTAAATTAACATTTCAAGCAACTCTTGATTTATTGAGGTTTTAAGCAGTCATGTATTCAGACTTTGCTATATAGTGCCCTTGCCGATAACATGTCCTTGTCATTGCTCCACTGTCCAATGTCCTTTGTTTTGGTTAAAGTAATTAGTTAACATAGCGAGTAATTGTCAAGGTATGAAGAGTAGGAAAGAGAGAGAGATGGGTGAACTGACATGCTTTTCAGTGGACTAGTGGCTAAAGAGGCTCCTCATTAGCCAATAGCTGACCCCAGCGCTCTTTTGTAGGTTGAGTTCTCCACTCTCTCTGTGGCCTTGTCTATTAAACAATCTGAAGGAGGTTGTGGAGGCTGGCTCTGTCCCCCAGGCTCCTATGTGTATATGTGCAATTATGTGCTGGAGAGCTCATCAGCCACACAAAGCACAGAGACACTCACACGCTCTGCCTGTCTGCTGCCCATCCTAATAGATACTTCTCTTTATGCAATGTTCCCCTCTTCAAATGGAGACATCAAAGATAGGAGATTGAAATATGGACAAAAAGAGAAATTTGCAGAGGCAAAAATATTCAGGAAGTAAGGAGGACAGCCCATGCTTTTATCAGGAGGGCGTAAATTGGCTTTCATTTTCACATCAGCAAAGGTTGATGGAAATGTTTTGAACCCAGCAACCCAGCTATAGGGAGAGGTTTCCTATGAATGCTTAAGGTCAGTCTCTCCTCCAATCTCAAATTTTTCTGAAGCAGTTGCACAAAATCTGTTGGTCTGTCCATCTAGGACATCAAAATCATAACATTGTTTATCTTTGTCAAAGTTAAAGATTAAGTCTGTAATTTCTTTGCCTCAGGCAGCACCAAATGAAATGCAAGAATAATGATTTTTTTCCCCAAAACAGATTTCCTGAATCTCCACTCATTTACTATTGGCTGGAACAACAGATACTGTAGTCCCACCCCAAACTCACTGCATTGGATGAGCCAATGTTGCATTGTGTAATCCGTTGGGATGCTCAAACAAACAGAGCAATGTTTTGATAATGCCACAGTTTTAACACTTAACGGGAATCAACATATGAATTAATTACTTATAGTTGTCTCTGCATATTAAGCTAGGGTGAAGTAAAGTTTTTTAACACTGAAATAATTACCCATCTATTATTACAGTCACCGTGATATTGTCAAGTAGGAAATGCTCCTGTATCAACAATTTTTACCTGTAACTGCCCTCTGATGTCATCAACATGTGCCGACCAACAGTGTTGCCTATCCATTTTAACAATAAAGCTGTTCAGCCTTGCCGTCAATTTGTAGGCCAACACAGAAGGCTAATTTGTCATGGGTTCCCTTGGGAATTTAATATGGGATTTTATAATGGGGTTTTTACATTTATAAATAAAATTAGGACTGTGATAAACATTACTTGAACATTTTCTTTTAACATAAACTACACACAGTCTTTTAATGAGTTACAAACATTAGTCAATGTAAATGTGTAGTTTAATGTAAAGTGACCACATGTGAACATTTATTAATGAGTTACAAACATAAGTAAATGAAAATGTGTAGTTTAATGTAAAGTGACCACATGTGAACATTTATTAATGAGTTACAAACATTAGTAAATGAAAATGTGTAGTTTAATGTAAAGTGACCACCTGTGAACATTTATTAATGAGTTACAAGTATTAGTAAATGAAAATGTGTAGTTTAATGTAAAGTGACCACCTGTGAACATTTATTAATGAGTTACAAGTATTAGTAAATGAAAATGTGTAGTTTAATGTAAAGTGACCACCTGTGAACATTTATTAATGAGTTACAAATGTTAGTAAATGAAAATGTGTAGTTTAATGTAAAGTGAACATCTGTTAACCATTTATTAATGAGTTACAAGTATTAGTAAATGTAAATGTGTAGTTTAATGTAAAGTGACCACCTGTGAACATTTATTAATGCGTTACAAGTATTAGTAAATGAAAATGTGTAGTTTAATGTAAAGTGACCACCTGTGAACATTTATTGAGTTACAAGTATTAGTAAATGAAAATGTGCAGTTTAATGTAAAGTGACCACCTGTGAACATTTATTAATGAGTTACAAGTATTAGTAAATGAAAATGTGTAGTTTAATGTAAAGTGAACATCTGTTAACCATTTATTAATGAGTTACAAGTATTAGTAAATGAAAATGTGTAGTTTAATGTAAAGTGAACATCTGTTAACCATTTATTAATGAGTTACAAGTATTAGTAAATGAAAATGTGTAGTTTAATGTAAAGTGAACATCTGTTAACCATTTATTAATGAGTTACAAACATTAGTAAATGAAAATGTGTAGTTTAATGTAAAATTAACACCTGTGAACCATTTATTAATGAGTTACAAGTATTAGTAAATGAAAATGTGTAGTTTAATGTAAAGTGAACATCTGTTAACCATTTATTAATGAGTTACAAGAATTAGTAAATGAAAATGTGTAGTTTAATGTAAAGTGAACATCTTTTAACCATTTGTTAATGAGTTACAAGTATTAGTAAATGAAAATGTGTAGTTTAATGTAAAGTGAACACCTGTTAACCATTTATTAATGAGTTACAAACATTAGTAAATGTAAATGTGTAGTTTAATGTAAAATTAACACCTGTGAACCATTTATTAATGAGTTACAAACGTTAGTTTGTACTTTCTAACACTAGTAACCTCTGAGAGTGAAACAATAAAGTTTCCAACTCATGCACTCCATTTATTAATGAGTGATATTTAATGCTTCAGGATTACATAATTTATCATATTTTATATTCCATTCATAAATGAACATACATCATGTAATATAGTCTGATGAACATTAAGCCATTCTGAATTTTACGTAAAGCAAATAAACAGTATAACATGCATTCATTAACATTAAAACTACAACATAGAAATATAGACAAACTAACATAAGATATAAACACATGCATATGTATATATGCTAAGGCTTTGTTTCTTATTATTTCATTAGCATAGCCTATATTTACTATAAATAGTACATTATTATAAGCAAAATAAATAAATAAATACATTTATAAATAAAGTTCAGAATGCATTTCAATCAGGTCATTGTTTATCTAAAGCATAATTAACAAACACAGTTTAGCTACAGGATGCATAAAGAGTAATTCAATAAATATACATCCCATGTTGTTTCCAATTACCTGCACTCCTCCAAAGGAGATACAAGTTGCTGTTTCTATACTGTAGCATTAGCATTGCTCTTTCCAGTACAGCAGTTATGTTTGCACACATCATTGCATTCAGTCTCACAATCTGAGCACTTCCACATTAAAATAAACATCTGCAAAGTATGATATATTTTACTTAATTTGTTCATGCATACCATATGTCTTTTAATATTTTTTTCTTGCTTCTCACTGCAGCTCCAAAGTCCCTCATTTCTATTACCTGTGACCCTCCATTAACAATTAAACTACTCATATTAATTTACTAACATATGTAACTCATTAATAAATGCTTCACAAGTGCTCACCTTACAATAAGATACACTTTCAGCTTACTAATGTTGGTACCTCATTAATATATAAAGTACAAAGTTTCATAGGTTAATAATGTTATTAGCAAATGGTTCATGGTTAACTCATGAATAAACAACATTGGTGTATATTTTGCATTAAATACACTTTCTGAGGTTACAAGGTTGATATATTCATCTCAAAGCTTTATAAGGTACAAGTTAGGTCATAAATAGCCAATAAAATTAAATATTCATGAACAATCTTTCTATAAACAATAAATTAGAATGGCCAAACTATGCTGTGTGTGTGTGTGAGCACGAAGACCTGCAGAGGACTGTGTAAGACACCACTCGGAGTAGCATCATTGTTTTTACGTTAACATTACCAGTAAAGAGTCATTGTCATACATATTACAATAATGAATATAGACACAACACATTTTAATCTCTATTCTAGTTATTTTTGCTGGATCATTACATAAATAATGGATTTTGATATTTCATTATTTTGATTCAAATAAGTACGAACAAGTATCTTTATTAAGCATTTATAACAAGTGAGTTAAAATTGGCTCACTATTTGACAGGTATTGCATGAAAGTTGCCCTTTATTATCATGTTGTTATAACTGCACATAAACGATTTAGAATGCATTTGAAGATGAATTATAAATCATTAATGAACCCATCTATAAACACTTTACAAAGGGAATGTTAATGTAAAATGTTACCGATAGTTTAATCATCATAAATACACACATACAGTATGTTGCTCTTTCCCTCTTATTGCAATTGTCATAGTTGAAGTGTTCTGTATGTTCAGCCTTTTTTGAAAGAGAACACAACATCTGCACAATGCTAACAGTAGAAGAGTGCACACCTCTGCTCTGGACCTCCGCCCCTTGTACGCTGCCATGCTAATTAGCCGGATGTTAAATCAAAAGCAGCATGCCACTGGAGTTAATTGATTTTTATTCAGTGAATATGTAATTACATTGTTGTCTTTAAGTGGATAAACCTCCCTTGTGCCAATGAGCATTGCACAGACCCCACAAAGCCAGACCAGGATCCTACTGTACTCTGCATGACATTCTCAACTGAGACTCTTCAAGAGTGTCATTAACTGAACAGCGAGATGAGAGGAATCATGTTCATTTCCACTGTAAACACATAGATGCCTTCATTAAAGTATTGCTTTGTCAAGGGCTGCGGTTCATATGTGCTATTTTTATTAAGCTGCCACGTCACAGTAAAAGTGTGGTCAGTTTTCTTTCTCTGTTGCATACATCTCATTGAAAATGAGAATGTATCATACTTCTGTACATATGTATATTAACATACCATATGCTAATTTAAAGATGATGTGTGTAATTTTTGCATTATACTGCAAATAATAATAATACAGATTATTTTTGGTCTTAATTTCAAGTAAAACATTCCTTAAAACAAGAAGAAAAAAAAATGACTCAAAGCAGATTGGCATAAGATATTAAATCTTGTTTTCAGAGAAATCAATCAAAAGTTGGTGAGGGTTATACTTAAAAAATATTTGCCAATGTGGTATGAAAAATACAAGTTTTCCCTTTGAATCAAGTGTTTTTTCTTGTTATACACATAAGCATTACTACATTTCGATTTAGTTTTTCTGAAGACAAAATATCTTATGTCAAAACAAACAAATTTCTAAAGTGCCACAGAGACACAGTGTTTACAGTTTTCGTGAAAACGAACCTACCAATAGGTACACTGTAAAAAAAGGTATACTAAAATTACAAACCTAAGTTCAATTGCTGCCTTAACTTTGTAGGAAAATTCAAAGCAATGCCAGGTGTAAGTTACAAACTATTAAAAGCACTTATTCGGCCTCTTTGAAATTAATCAATAATATTGAAAATCAACTCTGAAAAATACAAATAAAATTGAGAAGAAATGAGATGAGTGGAAACAGGTACTGTTACAACATAATGATAACAACAATTTAATGGTATGTATATGTTGATATAAGGTACAATGTAGAAGCTGACAACATGACAGTCTAAATTTGATTTAAGGTTTATTGTTAAAGAGGGAAAGATAAATAAGTTTGTGAGGACAGTAGACATAAAAATGTGGTCTCACTATCAGGCTACAGTCCAAATACAAAAAAGCATAAAAGGCTCTAGGAAAGCAAGAGAAAGAGAGAGAAGGGAAGTGAAGTCCAACAAAATGACTAATCCTTCCAATGCATTATTAGCTCAGGTGAAGGCCAATAAAGATCTGAGAGATTAAGATTTATCAGCCAGTGCTCTCTGAACTGTGTCACTTCACTGTTTCACTCTTCTGCTTTCTACCTTCAGCTCTTTCACCTCCATCACCTCGTTGCTAGACAACTGGTAGCTCTCCAGCTTCATAATCAAAGACTCAGCGGCTCAGGCGCTCTACAGCTTCTCTCACATTGAAACTGGCCTTATTTAAACCTTTAAACACACATACATGCACACACACAGACCATACATTTTTCCCCCTGTTATTTTTTATATATAAAGCAGAATGTTTTTATTTCGTTTTAACATATTCATATATAAAAGATATAAAGATATAAATTATCATGTCTTAAGTGAACATCATGCCATTAGTTGAGGCAGAAGTTGACATGTCATAGCACAAACAGCAAGCTTTTTTATTAATGATTGGTCCATTGAGGGAGACAAGGTTTTGTGACACTTTTCCTAAACATGTATATATTCTTTTGACATCTCTATATTTCATTGTTTGCCCTGCATTTTTGTGCTGTTTTAAATCATCCCACCTTATTTTTCAGTCTCATCCTTAACTTCAGAAAAAACAACTTAATACATACAGCACAAACCAAAAGCAGTCACACATTAAAATTATCTCCCGTTCCATCAATACGCATAAAAATGATCCAGCCAATGAATAAATGCACACTCCTTGTTGACATTTTCAAATGAACTGCATTTGATGTGGAAAACTGAATATGAGTTGTGTTTGCTTTTAGTTAGGCTTTAAAGTGTCCCTTGTTAATGACTAAACAGCACACACATACAAATAGTCGTGATCTGGCATTTTGTCATATAATTCCTATCTGACCAAAAAAAAAAAAAGAAAGACGTTTAGCTCTATTGGAGATTTTTGGGCTCAGTGACACAAATATGTGGTTTAGTACATCAAGACACTAATGACATGTAGAAGTTCAGAGTGCCGCAGGGAATGAAGTGGAAAGCACCAGACTCTCTCGCTCACAAAGAGTTTGTTTTATTCTTTAAGGACAAATAAGGACAGGGCAATGTTATGGAATTTACCGAGAATTCAAATGATACATCAGATTATTTAACCAGATAAAGCTATTTAACACTGCGCAAATATTTTTGTCTGTAATTTTGGGGGGGATTCCTGTTAGATTTATGCTTAATAATAATCTTTTCATCCGAACTGATTACTAAAGTTCATTCTGTTTAATAATATAGTTCCTTCTGGTCCTCTAATCTAATGGGCAAGCAGTGTTCCAAGATTGCTGATATTTAGTAATAACAGCACTGGGACGATTCGCTGTTTGAAACTGCTGGTCTGAATCCACGGCAATCCAGACAGGCTGTCAGTGTGTTTGTTGCTTGGTGCCTTAGTTTAGAACTATTTTCTCGATATTAAGATTCTTCTCATAGAACTGTTGGATGAAAGTATTATCCCACTCACAGTTGTGCTGTTGCACAGAATATTCTGAGGCCAAATCACAGCCATACTGATATTCAGTACACAAAAGCTCTCTTGCTTCTGTTAAACTGATTAATTAAATATCATAATGGTTTGTCAGGTGATTGCATGTGCATGTGTGTTTGCATCTGTTTTAGAGAGGCAGGTTGTGAAATGGCTACCTGTAAAGAGTGCAAAGAAAAAATTAAAGGAATTTAAATAGATTCACTCAAAATCCATTCTCTGATGCTAAAAAACAAAGATTATTAAGAAAGTGCATGCAAAGCCACCTCATTTAAATGAAAGCCACATTTGATCTGTCAGTCCTGTCAATTGCAATCTGTGCTATGAATTGAAACTGATCTACAGAGAGACGGCCCATGATCTGTGAGGACTCTATGATATGATTTTTACTTAGTAGGAAGGAAATGAAACAGTCTGGTGTGAAAACGAGACCAGCAATAGTTAGTAGAACAGATGCTGTGATGGAGCTTGGCAGTCTGTTTTCTGAGAAAGACTGCAGCAGTGAGCTGTTTCGCCTCGTGTTTAGCTGTAACGGCTCATTGAAAGGAGACTGAAAAACAGAGTGTTTGTCAGAAGCATGCTGTGCTGCTTTGGCTGAATTCTGCAGGTCGACACAGCAAGCAGAACACACACATTCACATGCAAGCACAATCAGAATGCAAATATGCTTTCTCTCTTTCTCCTACATGCAGTTCACAGAAAATCTCAGTTAGTGGAAGCACAAAAGCTAAACAAAAAAAAAACTATATATACTTAGACTTAAAATGTAGCTTTGAGGACACTAAGGCTGAAGTGCTTTCCCATTACTGATTTGATAGACAGCAACTTGACCATTATAATTTTTTCTGGTATGCCTATGTTATTTGTGAATAAAGGCCAAATATACTTCATGCTAAATCAAAGAATGACAGGTGTGACATCATTTAGAACAAAATCTGGTAAAAAAAAAAAAAAAAGAAGGTGTTTTTGAGTTCACTTCAGTGGTTCGTGAAAGCTCGCCAAGGCAAACATTTAGGAAGACTTCTTACCAGCTGCTAAACTCCTTACTGCCATTGGTCCATGTCAGCTGTGGGTGTGACCTGGAGCTCCACCTACTTTGAGGCTGACAGCTACAGTAATTCTGTTTACGTTCTTCAGTCAGTCAAGATCAGTCAACACAGTTAGGCGTGCAGATATTAGCAAGCTGCTGCAAATTTACCTACATCTGTACGATTGTTTGCGTAAAGACATTATTTTGTTTTGTTTAATTAGTCTGCAAAAGGAATCAGATCTACTCAAATACTCAAGTGCCCATTCACTCATGAGCCATAAGCAGCGAATGCCATTCACACATCTGCCTATTACATATGAGCCCACATCTGCCTTATTACAGATAAGCCTATTATCATTCCTTTGTCTGTATTTTGCACATTAACACTCCTTTATACACCCATCTTTAATCAGTGCATATTATGGCTGCATAGAGTAAGTTTTACATGTAGCCTTGTACATCCTCATATTTAAATGTACTTCTAAATGCCTCGACACAGTGGTGTGGCGGGTGTTAAATCTTCGCAAACAGTATACCGTTGCTCATCTGTTTAGAATAGACCAGAGCACTGAAGAAAGCTATGCACTGAAACGTCTGCGTACTGGTCTGTTTTTATTTCACTGCACATTGCATTTTTTCACTATACAAGTCTAAAATAAAAAAAAATATTTCTGATAGTCCGTCTTAGTCTGTTCTTCATTCAGTGTGCGGACAGCATCTGTTGTGGATTTTGAACTTCTTTTTAACCGCTGAACGAAGAACGAAGAAGAACTTCTCTGGAAGGATATCAGGGCTTTTAAGCTGTTACTCTCACTTTACTGAAAAAATGAAAATACAAGACTGAAAACAATATAAAAAGACAATGAAACATGAACCAATGCCATAACAGAACTGATAACAAGTTAACAATACAATAAACCAATGAAAACAAGACACATGAACATAGAGAGAAACAGGACATCACATGACTAGGGAAACAGGAACTAAACTTTTCATATCAAAAGACATTAAAAACAGGAACCAACAGAATAAACATGACAGTTGGACAGTTTGAACGAAAATAATTTGATGAATTCACATGCGTTTCTGATAAATAATAATGCTGCACAGTAATCTCATACCGCACTGAACATAGGTTATATGTGATTGTGGTGGATAAGCAGATTTTATGGAGCTGTTAGTATCATTATTATTATTATCACAGTTCTGGTGATTTTGCCACTTTTTGTATGGTTTGTTATTTTCTCTCCCTCATGTCTCTCAGGCACGGCCAGCATGCATGATCAGCATTTGCATGGGAACATTGATTGTTCCTGGAGGAACGCTGATCATGCCACTGATTAGCATGCCGAACAACACCTGTTCTCCTCTAATTCACTCCCTTCTTAAGCCCTTTGTGCTCTCAGTATTTTTGCTAGATTGTTGTTTGGTGTAATGTAACTAGACTCACACTCTCTGCCTAGGTGGTCCTGTCTCGTGTATCTGTTGGTTGCCTGCGTGTCAGGTGTTTGGTTGCCTTCCAGTTCACTGCATGTCTGCTGGGTTTCCAAGGAGGATACATTGTCTTTGCCCACGTGTTGGGAGCTAAATCACTAAGCTTTAATGGAAGATTCCACAAATCTATTCCTGACTTCCACAAGGAACACACTCATTCTACGAACAAGATTGCCCCGGGCATGACCACTGTGCCTCTCTGTCATCTCTAACCGCTGCCTGTATCCTCGACATCCACAGTGACTGCTCACATTTATTGTAAATAAATCCTTTGAACTGTTCTTCTGCATTTGGGTCTGTTTTTCTCACTATCACTTGTTACACTATCATCATCATCATCATTTATTGCAAGGCCTGCATGCATCTATATGTCTTTGCCTTTTCACAGAGCCAATTTTCCTTATCAGTGCCACAGATGATCAGAAATTAGTCATTTTCTAAATCTTAGGATTTATTGTAATGGAAGATGCTGTGTTTTATTTGTAACAAGCCACATCAACATTGCCCAAATCCTTTCAGTGTATTTATTTTTTGGCTGTTGGTCACCTCCTTCTTTTTCTCCCATCTGAACACTCGTTCCTTCTTATTTTCTACACAATTCTCTCACACTAATATTTTCATCATCATCATCATCATCTCTCTCTCTCTCTCTCTCTCTCTCTCTCTCTCTCTCTATGGTTTAAGGTGGAAGAGGTGCTTGTGGGTTGTGGGGAAACACGCCTAGGGATTATGTGGACAGCTTTAAATTATTCATGGCTCTCTGTAGAATATATATATGTTTCTGACTAGAAAAAGAGAGAAGAGAGAAAGTGAGGCAGGGCGAATGAAAGAAAGAGAGATCTGTACACTAGTTGTGAGAGAAATACAGGAAAGATTCAAGTGGGAAGGCTTGATGTGTCATTATGTGTGTGAGTGTTTGTCTCACCTCATATAGTTTTTTTCTTTTTGATAGATAATATTTTTTAAAGGTGTGTAATCTCTGTACCTCTGTCTTCAACAAACGGAATCGCAAAAGTAGTGATTGTTGTCAAGCAGGTTATGTGTGCCATTGGTAAAAAAACAAAAAAACAGATAGCCCTGCCCCAAACTCACGCTAATGGTTGCTGTGTGTCAGAATGGTTGGCCACTCAAAAAAAAATTTTTTGTTATTGCTCCGCAGAGCCACAAATATTTATTCTTTTTTAACAAACCAAACTTTTAATTGTCTCTGTATAAACTGCAACCAGGAATAGGACAAATTATTGTAAAATTTGGTGGTAGAGACACAAAGGGGTCTTTCCTCTCACATGTGCATGCATTCAACTGATTGTTCAACAGCACATGGCTGGTCGACACTTGATGTTCAATGTAAAATCTGTCCTGAATCAAAACCAGTTGAGAAGCACTGAGTTAAAGCTACAGACAGGAGCAGTATATGTTCATTATTAATAATCATAGGACATTACTTCAAAAGCTCACACAGCTGATGTTATTTTTCATTTAGTAGTTCATTTAACATGCTATGCTAACATGTAAACTAACATGCTTTAGTTATATAACATGTTATAGTTACATGCTATTTTTATCATGTTTATAATTCGGTTTATTATTATAATTCTGTTAGATTTCTTATTCCATTTATTTTATTTATTTTCAAAAGGGAGAATTTTTTACACATACTTAAATGGTTTCAAGTTTCAATTATAATAAAGTGTTTGCTCAAAAATGAATAAATAAAATAACCCTTCTGTTTTCACTGATAATACTAATTGTATAATACCGTATACCGTGATACCGTGAAACCGTAATATTTTCGGAGACGGTTATCATACCGTGAAAATCTCATACCGTTGAAACCCTACTGCCTATATGACTTTTAGACCGTCAAAGTGCTGGCACCCTGACACGTTGTCTCATCCTCATAGACTCTCTCTTTCGCGCGCGCGCTCTCTCTCTCGCGCTCTCTCTCTCTCTCTCTCTCTCTCTCTCTCTCTCTCTCGCTCGCTCTCGCTCTCTCTCGCTCTCTCTCAAACACACACACACACACACACACACACACACCAGGAAGTGCTCCTTCCCTTCACCATTATTGTTGCACATTGAAATTTGTCTCAGACGGCAGAATCATAGCAAAAATCAAACAGTCTGAACCAGGAACTGTGGGTTTGATGAAAATGAAAATGAATCACCATTATTCATTTTCAACCTGTCGTGTTCTGGATTTCGGTAGGTTGTAAATGTGAAGGTGGCTTGTGAATGTTTTGGGGAGCACAGGACCAGAGTAGCAATGGCCATTGTGTTCTGCCTGTTCCATTTTCTTCCCATCATGGTCAGTCATGCTATTGTGGTCCTTTTGTCAGCTCATTAATATATGGTTCTGCTCTCCTGCCAGCCTTCCCCGATCTCCTTTCTCCGCCACCCCACCCCCACCCACCCATTCCAGAAGTCAAGGTTAGACAATTTTACCTTTGGTTTTTCAAATGTGAAAACAGATTCATATCACCACTCCCCCCTCCTCCAGTTCCATTTTCCACAGCCATTGGCAGTAAAGAGAGATATTGAGTGTGAGTGTAAATGTGTCCATTTCTTTGCCCGGCAGAGAAGTTTAATAAATTTGGTGTCACATTGCAGTGTGGCATGTGCGATTGCTTGGCCTGCTGTCTGTGACACAGGGGAATGCTTTTGAATGGCAGACATCTGTAAATGGACTGCAGAGAACACACAGGGTCTGAGAACAATACCGAATACCATATGGAAACTGCTAATGAAGTCGCCTGAAAAGCTTGTTTTCATTCAAATTGCTGTCAGACTGCATTAGTCAGATATCGTTTCCACGGCACTCATTTATTACCAAATTTAGCTTATATTTCAATGCCTCTGTGTGCCTTTGAATGTTTTGTTTTTTTCATGAATTTAACCTACACAGTATTCGTCGACCAATATGGATTTTTTTTTAATGGCCAATACCAATGCTGATAGAGCAGGGTGGCCAGTGGCTGATATATAAATAATTTAATCATGGAAAATTTGCTGGAATAAAACCCCACATATTTCAAATGTTACTTGGTATACTCAAAATGGTAACACTTTATAATAACAGTACATGTATTGGGGACTAATACACAGGACTAATCACTGAATTCATTTGAATTCATGCATTAATAACGGTCAACTTAATTACATGCTAGTACATGTTTTATAGTTAATGCATTAATTAACATTAGGGAATAAACTAAATCAAACAGGCTTTATAAGAAATAATGTGAAGCCATTCACCCTTGAATTAAATGTGTATAATTTAGTATGGTCATAATTAAAAAAAATTTAGAACATTTGATGTCTTCAGTTTCACCACAAACATCACTGGATGACTCAGGATTATTCTGCATTATTTACACAGATCATCCTTATCAAATATTGAACATATTAAAGGGATAGTTCTTCCATCATTTACTTACCCTCATGCCATTCCAGAGGTGTAAAACTTTGTTTCGTCTGCAGAGCACAAACAAAGCTTTTTATAAGAATCTCAGCTCTGTAGGTCCATACAATGCAAGCGAATGGGGACCAAATTTCTGAAGTTCCAAAAAGCACATAAAACAGCATAAAAGTAATCTGTATGACTCCAGTGGTTTAATCCATGTCTTCTAAAGTGATGTAATTGGTTTTGGATGAGAATAAACCAAAATGTAACAAATTTTTCATTGTACGTCTTGCCATTGCAGTCTCAAGGCACAATCATGATTTGAAGCTCAATTACACTTTCTAGTGCTTGACGCATGAGCAGAGTGCTAGATGGTGAAAGAAAGTTTAATCGAGTTTGAAAACTTAATGGCCAAGGAAATGTATTGCGAAAAAGGAGTTAAATTTTGGTCTGATCTCAGTGAAAAGCAATAGGACAGCTTCAGAAGACATTGATTAAACCACTGGAGTTGTTTGAATTACTTAACTGCTGCATTTATGTACTTTTTGAAGCTTCAAATTTTGGTCACAATTCACCATTTTATGGACCTACAGAACTGAGATATTCTTCTAAAAATCTATGTGATCTGCAGAAGAAATGAGAGTCAGTCACATCTGGAATGCATGAGGGTAAGTAAATTATGAGAGAATTAAAGATTTTAGGTGAAAATTATGATTGCCAACAACAATTATTCTTAATAATAATAATTGATCTCAACCCCTTCTGTGTGATTCTCCATTTCTTTCCCTTCATACTCACCCTACCAATATAGGTCCTACGACTCGTCATCCACACGTAGACCATGTCCAAATCTCAGCTTTTAGCTTTTTTGATTGAAATCTCTTTTAAAATACATACAGACTCAATAGAATAACCAAACATACCTTTAAATATCATACAAGATATTTCTAAATGATTTATAAGGCATGTTTTATCTCTCTCTATCTCTCCTGATTTCCAGTCGGAAATGCTAAAAATGCTAATGTTGGGGGAGTCACGTGACGCTATGCTAGGATCGGATGAGTGGACGGTGAGCTCTGCGGACTTTGCTAGTTTTAACACTTTTAATAACATAAACCGGTGAGATTCGATACACTCTGTTCCATAACTGTTCTAGGAGGACAATTTGTCAAAGAATTCAAAATCCTCCGGCTCTCGAGACATTTAAAGACACTAACGTGCTCAAGCTGACACCCCTGAGCAGACCCTGAGCCAGGGACTCGATTTGGTTGCAGAAATATGGGAAATGCAGTGAGACATTGAACATGTCGGTATTGCTGATGAAGGTCATTGATGACTTGGAGGAGTGATATGTCGATCGAGCACTGCCATGGAGACTAAATTCTCTGAGGTGGTTACAAGGGTGGGGGATGTCAAGAAACTGAATGATTATCTGGAGTCATCGGAGAGGGAACTATCTGCTAATCCGCTTGTGACAAAGGAGGATTTGGAGCGTGTCTGGGAGAAGTTGGAGGACATGGAGAACCGTAGCCGGTGGAATAACGTCCATATTTTCCGAATTCCTGAGGACAAAGAGGGCCAGGATATGGTGAAATTCCTGGATGGGCTCTTTCCGAATATGCTTCACATAACAGGCCATAAGCTGGAAATTGAGCGAGCTCACAGTGTTCCTTCTCGGCGAGCTGCGGAGGGAGGCAGGCCCAAACAATTCTGGCCAAATGAAATCATCCGATAAAGTTATGTGTTATGCGAGGCAAGGAGTAAAGGAAGGCTTTCTTGGAAAAACCACAGCACTTTCTTGTTCCCAGACTTTGCGAATTCGACTAGAAACGCGATCGATTCAAGGAATGCAAGAAATTTTTACATCAACAGAAGGTCACTTTTGGACTGATATTCCAAATTGAGAATAAATTGAGTTATATTGTGGTACTCACATTGCAGCCTAGTGGATCGACTCACTGAATGTGATTGATCAAGGAAACTGAATGCCTTTTTTTGTGATGGTTCCACCTAGCAGCTGGATTTGGTTCTGTGGAGTAATACTCCTTCAGGACAGTTTTGTGGATGAATCTGCATGCTCTTTGTGCTTATGCCTCCTATTGGCTGGAGTTTGTTTTGTGGAGTATTTCTTGCAAGACATTGGAGTGATTAGGTAATATGTTGCACTCATGTTGCAGCTGAGTGGGTCGGCTCACTGAACATTAGTTTGACTGTTCAAGGAAACTGTGTGCCTTTTTATTTTTGGGCTGGTTCTGTCTAGCGGCTGGGGTTTGTTTTGTGGAGTAACACACCTTCGGGACAGTTTTGTGGATGAATCTACGCTCTCTTTGAGTTTATTCCGTCTATTGGCTGGAGTTTGTTTTATAGGTTATCTTTTGTTGTGTATATCACATAATATGTATAGAAACACCAGACTTAAGCAATCTGTTGACAAAATTGTTGCGGGGGCTTTCGTGGGCATATATGGACTTTTTGAAAAAACACCAGTTGGTGCTGTAATGCAGATATTAGGTTAATGCACATGTTTTTCTTTTTTTCTGTTTGTTTGGTTCTGGGGGAAGTTCAGGGTTTGATTGTTGCACTTATGTTGTAATGTGGTCTTTATAATTTTGTTTTTGACACACAACCTATTTTTTTCTTATATATCAAAATGTAAAACGTTAACATGAGTGAATTGCCTCTCTCCATGTGGAATGTGAATGGGTTGGGGTACCCCATAAAAATAAGGATGGTTATTTCTCTTCTTAAGTGTAAGAAATACGATATAGTGTTTCTTCAAGAAACATGTTTTCTTTAGTGCTGGCTCAAGAGCAGGGCTCAAGAGCAGGGGAGTCATTACACTGATAAGTAAACATCTACAATTCAAATGTCTCAAAAAAGATTAAAGTTATTAAAGTCATTATTGTTTTAGTTGAAATTCAAGTCTTATTTTGGCTAATATTTACGCACCTAACGCTGATGATCAGGGCTCTTTTATAGATCTTGAAGGGATCTCGCAAGCAGCTGGCACCCCTCATGATATAATATTGGGAAAAGACTCTAATCTTTTGATGGACTCAGTGTTTGATCATAGTCAAGCAAAAGTGTGCAAGCCCCCGAGAGCAACACTGATGCTTCACAGGATGTGTAAAAATCTTTGTCTAACAGATATTTGGAGACTTCTGAACCCAACTAGTAGGGACTATACTTTTTTTTCAGTTGTCCATCAGATTTACTCTAGAATAGATTTTTTTTAGATATCCTAGTCCCTCATTTCATCTGTTGTTGATTGCTCAATTGGAAACATCTTAGTCTCAGATCATCCCCTGGTGAGTTTAGAGGTGTTGCCACATATAGAGAAAAAGAAATCATATAGTTGGCTCTTTAATGTATCCCTTTTGCAAAATCATGATTTGCAACAAATGTTAAAGGCTGACATCAATGTTTATATGGAGACCAACTGGTCCTCAGTATCCTCTGTGGGCATGGCTTGGGAGGTACTTAAGGCAGTTCTTAGGGGTTGGATCATACAGTATGCCTCATTCATCAAAAATTCAAAATCACAAGAACTCTTGGAGGTGGAAGGGAATATTAAAAGTGCAGAGGCAGAGCTGAAGCGCCAAATGTCGTCTGTTGGCCTCAAAGAATTGACCCGATTGAAATACAGATATAATACTATTTTGTTGCGGAAGGAGGAGTTTTGGCTATTCAGGGTAAGACCGTCATACTTTGAGTCGCGGGACAAAGCAGGGAAGCTTTGTTTACTGGTGGTGAAATTGTTACCTAAGCCATTGATATTTATAATGCTTTTAAAGAATTTTGATCTTTATAGTTCCATGTCTTTGTCTACTGATGAAGATATTAGAAACATTGTGGAACCTTTAGAACACCCTAAATTGACGTAAGATGTTGCCTCGAGCTTATGGATGAACCCTAAATTATGTATTAATAAGTCCCCTTTCTTCTTGTCAGAGTGGATTGTGAGGGGGGTTACTACACTCTGTGACCTATATGAGAGTAGTGTGTTGAGATCTTCCCAGATCAGTTTTTTAGGTAATTACAGCTGCGCCACTTGCTCTGTACTATTTTTGGGAATAGCTTTCACCCCCTAAAGCAGCAGATACTTTGGGAGTGGTGATTACAGCTTTTGGAAAAGGTCATGAGGCATCAGTGTATTACTCCTTGCTAATTCAGAGTCTGAGGGATGGAGCTTCAGCCTCTTTCACGAGATTATGGGAGAACGTTTTAAACTTTTAAAAAGGAGGGAGAGTGGGTTAGGATTCTAAAAAACATCAAGTCTGCATCTAGAGATGCAAGGGTGCACCTTATGTAATTCAAGATTTACATTGTTCTATTGGATCCCCTCTAACAATAAACAACAGCAATGGATGTGCAAGTCAAGAGCGCTTGTGTGATGAGGCCTAGAGATACCTGCATTTGTATTCCTCGAGTCTAAAGGAATATAAAGACTTATGTATGGGTCTAAACTCATGAATAGAAAGTCTGTTGTCTCAAAGCAGTCTTAGCGTGCATGCGCCAACCACCTGTGTATGCTTGCACAGTTATATGGAGTATACTTTGACAAGCTCGCTTCTGACTGTACGCAGACACTGACCGTTCGCTTCAAAATGGAAATATACACAGGGCTTCAGGAATAGGGGTTAGGTTAGGGTTAAGGTTAACAGTGTAACTACAGATGACATTAAATGCAAGTATTTTAAATGTAAGTACAATGTTGTACATAAAAAAATACATTGTATCAAATGCTTGAGTACATAGAAGTTAAAACATTTCAGTTGAAGGTTTGGTTTGTTAGGTTTCAGATTATAAAACAATGTATTGTTCAAAATGAAGATAAAAGTATTTGGACACTTGTTAAAAAATGTTATTGGAACAACCTGTGTGGACACGCGTGTTAATATTTAGGGAACTTATTTCCTACATACTCTAAGAATCCCCTTATCACAAGTTAGATAAAAGTAATTGCGAAAATGAATTTAAAAGGTTAGTTCTTAGAAAAGGTCCTGCATCATTTGCAGATGCCACTTTGATTTGATGTTTTCTCATCAAATGCAATATAATTCATACATTTTTAAATGTGGCTTAAAATTCCAAATATTTTTGGGGGCCATTGTATCACTCAATCACTTAACAGGATGATTTTACTGCATGCATCTGCAGTTGTGTGTGTATATGTGTGGTTTAACCCCTCTCTCATTCTGTCTTTGTCCTTCAATCTCCCACAATACAGTTAAGCCAGAACACATTGCATTAAAGCAAGTTTGATTACATTGGAGATTGGTTCTGCAGGGAGCCCGATGGCTGGCAGAACAGAGTGAGCTATGCTGCTGTTACCTGAGTGGGCTGCGGCTTGCAGCATGGTGCAGAAGCTCAATTCCACTACTCTGTTCCTATGACCTTGGGGGTCATTAAGTGGACAGATGCATTCATCACTGTGACGCTGGGAATGGGGAAAGGGGAAAAGGGAATCTGTAGGAATGAAACTGTGGCATGCTCATTACCAACGTCTACACCCAGCACTCTGCTTCACTCTCAGCTGTGATAATGTGCATTTGTATATGAACAGGGCTAGTTGTGGGGCTAGCCTAGTATATCCTTTGTTAACAGTGCTTGTGTTTTTATGTCATATAGTTTTATGGATTCATTCATCTACATTCACCACAAATTTTAAAAATAGAAGCAGCAAATCTGATATGTAGCGATTTCTACCACAGCATTTTAAACAAACACCTTTTTTTACCCATAATAATAAGGCAAACTTAATTTTCAAAGATACACAAGTTGTATATAAAATCAACAAAATCTGTCTGAATGGGCATGGTGTTTCTAAGTACCACAATAATCCCATCACAACAGTTTCCCACCCTGCACATACATCCCAAAATGCTTCTTTCTGCATCACATAACACATACACACTATTCTCCATCCATCTCCATCAATAAAGTGTAATAAATAAGAAATGGTGAGGAGGATGTACCCCATCCCTTACAATATCAGAGTATTGATCAAGAAGATAAAGGTCATGCTCTTTCTCTGATTATTGTCTGCCAAATCTAGTCATATTCTCAGGGCCGGAGTGGATAATCGGGAAAATTCCTGCTGAGCCGGTCAAAAATTGGGCCGGTTAGGTCTGCATATTTATTGACAAACTTTCATAATGTGTCGCATAACAGTTGTCAACGGTCTATGAAATCCAGTATTTAAGGGATCAGAATTACATTCCGTATTATAGCGGACACAGTCTGTATTTTGCCATCTCGTACCCAAACAAATGAGGGAGTACCCTGTGAGAGACGAAACTGATGTTGCTGAAGCTAATGTTGCGCCGCTTCACTTGACAGCACAGGAACGATCACAGAAAATCCACCGAGAACAGATAGGCTACTAATAGCTGAATGGATGAACATGCTTCAGGTACGAGATCATCACAAGTTTAATACTGACTGTAGTTTGCGAGTGACGTGATGCCATGCGAGGAGCGGATTTGTAAACGTGAGCTCTAGGCACTTTGCTAGTTTTTAATAATTTTTTTGTCATAAACTGGTGAGATTTGATATACGCTGCTACATATCCGTTCATAATAAAGAATTCAAAATGGCTCTGGAGATATTAAAAGACACTTACACGCTCAAGCTGGTGCCTCGAACAGACCCGCAGACCAGGGACTCGGTTTGGATGGTGCGGCATAAGAAATCAACTGGCGAGCATGTCTGTGATGCCGACGAAAGATGTTGCTGAGGAAAGAGTTGCTTACAAGAATCGGGGATGTCGAGAGACAGCTCAATTATTTGGAATCATCGGAGAGGGAATTAGCTGCTAATCCGCTAGTGACCAAAGTAGATTTGGAACGTGTTTTGGAAAAACAGGACGATTTAGCCAGTGAAAAAACGTCAGAATTGTTGGAATTCCTGAGCATGAAGAAGGTCGAGATATGGTGAAATTCCTAAACGAGCTCTTCCTGAGTCTACTCGACATAACAGGCCACAAGCTGGAAATCGAGCGAGCTCACAGGGTCCCGGTTCGCAGATTGGCTGAGGGAAATAGGCCCTGATCAAATCTGCAATGTCTTCAACCGAAGTTCACTTGTCACTTTTTAGAATCCTAAATTCTCTGCCAAATTGAGAATAGATACTAAGGATGATGCCAAAATATTTACATGCCCACAACAAGCGATGTCTTTCATAAAATCAATGGACTGAGGAAATCATGGTGTGTTTCTCACATGCCTCCAAGTGAGCGGTCTCGCTGAACATACACTTGACTGTCCGAGGCTGGTGCTTTTTTTGTTTTTTTCTGGGTGCCTTTTTTGTTTCTTTTTGTGCTGGTTCCACCTAGCGGCTTGAGATTGTTTTGTGGAGTATTTTTTGCAGGACATTGGAAGGATTAGGTCATCTCTTGCACTCATGAAACTGCCGGCTCACTGAACTTTCGTTTGACTTCAGGAAACTGAACAGGTTTATTTATTTTGTGTGCTGGTTCTGCTAGCGGCTGGAATTTGTTTTGTTTTGTGGAGGAACACACCTTCGAGACACTTTTGTGAATGAAGCTACACGTTCTTTGTGTTTATTCTGCCTATTGCCTGGAGTTTGTTTTATAGATTATTTTCTGTTATGTAATTCTGTCACACAAAATTTATATGGAAGCAATGAACTTGAGCAATCCGTTGGCAAGAGTTGTCGTGGGGACACTTGTAGGCATACATGGACTGTTTGAAGGATGGACGCCGGTTGGCGCTGTCATGCGCGCGGTTAATGCACACGTTTTTCTTTTTTCTGTTTGTTTGGTTCTGGGGGAAGTTAGGGGTTTGACTGTGGCACTAATGTTGGAATGTGGTCTTTATTATTAATTTTTTTTGACACAATCTATTTTTTCTAATATGTCAAAATGTCAAAGATTAATATTCCACGTGGAATGTGAATGGGTTGGGGCGCCACATAAAAAGGAAGGAAGGTTATTTATTTTCTTAAACGTAAGAAATATGATATAGTGTTTCTTCAAGAAACACATTTTTCCTGACAGGAAGCTGAACATTTTGGGAAGATATGGGGTGTAGACATGTTTCCCAATCGACATGGGAGTTATTGCACTGATAAATAAGCATCTACAATTCAAATGTCTCAAACAGATTAAAGATAAATTAGGAAGAGTCATTATTGTTCTAGCAGAAATTCAGAGGCAAAGATTGATTTTGGCTAATATTTACACACCTAACGTTGATGATCAGGGCTTTTTTTTATAGATATTGAAGAGATGTTGCAAGCCGCTGGCACCCCTCATGATATAATATTGGGAGGAGATTTTAAACTATTGATGGATTCAGTCCTTGATCATAGTGACGCAAAAATATGTAAGCCCCCTATAGCAACATTGACACGTCACAGGATGTGTAAAAATCTTGGTAGGGACTATACATTTTTTTTATCAGTCCATAAGATTTATTCTAGAATAGATGTTTTTTATATCTAGGTTCCTCATTTCATCTGTTGTGGATTGCTCAATTGGAAACATCTTAGTCTCAGATCACGCCTTGGTGAGTTTTGAGGTTTTGCCACATATAGAGAAAAATAATATATATAGTTGGTGCTTTAATGTATCCCTTTTGCAAAATCCTGATTTCCAACAAATGTTAAAGGCTGAAATAAATTTTTATATGGCAGCCAACTGAGATGGGGAGGGCGACAGCTTTTGAAGAAGGGTTATCTAGAACAAGATCAACAGCACCAATGACACTCACAGCTTGTATAGAACATTCAACACACTTCTCTGCCCTCCCCCTCCACCACCTGACACATCACTGACAGCAGATATTTTTGCCACATTTTTTTATTAATAAGCATACAACCATCAGCAATACATATACAACCATATCAAACACCTGTATCCTGTATGCAACTCTTCTGTCTCTATGTTCTCTCCTCTGGCTGACACTAAGGTTTCTCAACTCCTCTCCAACCAACCCACCACCTGTTCCCTTGACCCCATTCCTTCTCACCTTCTCCAGGCCATCTCTCCGTCCATTCTACCTGGACTCACACACATAATTAACATGTTTCTACTTACAGGCACTTTTCCCACTACATTTAAGCAGGCTCGAGTAACCCCTCTGCTGAAGAAACCTGCACTTAACACCACACAAATAAAACACAATAGACCAGTCTCTCAAAAAGTATTGATTCTGTTTGTATATGTTTTTCTTTTATTTGTTTAATATATGAATCAATAAAAATGTTAATCACAAAAATACTGTAGTCTCACAATCTAAATCAGTTAATCTCTGAAATCCTCTAACCTAGCTGTGCAGAATGATAATATCAAAATTCCTTTTTGTCACAAAATAACAGAATACTTAAAGTAAATGAATACATATACAACAGCACGGCGCTGTATGAAAAAAAATGGGACTTTACAGCTCTCAAAAGATTAAACTTATTTCACTCTTATTGTTGTAAAATGGCACATTTTTGAATGGCATGTAAAAACAATCACTCAACATTCATTGTTTCACTGGATCTGTGGCTATTTTAATTATCTAAAATATAAAACTTTGACAATTTAAAGTGTGAGCCTGTACATATTGAAATATTTATAAACAGTTACAGTTCTACAGTGTTATTATTTGCCTAGATAGTTTTTAAAATAAACTTGGTTTACCCCAAAAATAAATTTCTCTCATCATTTACTCACCCTCATGCCATTCCAGGTGTGTATGTTTTTCATTCTTCTGCTGAACACAAACTAAGATTTTTAGAAGAATTTCTAAGTTCTGTTGGTCCTTTCAATGCAAGTGAATGGTGACCAGAAAGGCAGCATAAAAGTAATCCGTACAACTACAATGGTTTAATCCATGTCTTCAGAAGTGTTATGGATATGAAGTGTGGTTGAGAAACAGATCAGTATTTAAGTCTTTTTTTACTATAAATTCTCCTCCCTGCCCAGAAGGGGGTGATATGCATGAAATATATAAATCACCAAAAACAGAAGAACTCTTAAGAGAGCACTTATGAAAGTGAAAGTGGAGATTTATATTAAAAGACTTTATTATTGATCTGTTTCACACTGCTTCTCATTCACTTGCATTGAATGGACTAACATAACTAAGGTATTCTTCTAAAAATCTTCATTCATTGTGGCAGGGCAGAGGGTGGGGCCGGGTCGTGACGATACACACCCGGTCCCGAATCAGGCTATTCAAGCCTCCGAGAGGGATAAAGGCCAATGGCAGACGGTGGTGCGAGGAGAGAGAGATCATTTACGGACATGTCCATCATGTGTGTGTTTTGTCTTTTAAGTTGATCATTAAAATATTATTTATGTTGTCAAGCCGGTTCTCGCCTCCTCCTTTCCCTTGAACTACGTTACACTCATGTTCTGCAGAAGATGGTCATACACATCTGTGATGGCATGAGGGTGAGGAAATGACGGGTAAACTATCCCTTTCACATTCACTTATTTTTACAACAAATACAATGAAGTCTTATGTCAGAAAGTGAATATCTTAGTGAATGTCGTGGTTATAATGACATGGAGAGCTTAATTAATTTTCAAGTAATTGCATATTTTGGCTGTGAATTTTTTTCTATTGTTATCGTCTTCACCGCCAAGCCTCACCCCCCTTTGGGGTATGGGCTGACTTGGACATAGCATCCTGTGCTGAATATGAATCTCACTTCGGCCCTGCATACACTTACATTACACCGATACTTGCCTTTGCATTTCCAAGAACTCATCTTTTGGTTTATGTAATAACAACTGAACATAGAATGGGGGATTATGTGATTATGTGATCAAAATAATGTTTTTAAAGATACTCTCTTCCACTCTCTATCTTTGTTTCAAGAGCTGTCGTGGTTAATCTTTACTGTCTTTGTACACTGTTTCTTTCCTTATAGCCTGAAAGCTTGAGCTGATTGTAGTCAACATGCTCTTATGGCAGGCTCCAATCTCTTGAGACTTGAGACTCTACATGTATGTGAAGTAAGTATCCCTTGACACATCCTGGTATTCTGTCCACACGGATGTATCATAAAGCATGACAGCTGTTAAAACTGCTCATTTCAATGCACGGCTGAGGTCTTTTCTCTATCATGAGCTATTGGCCTGGGCTCTTCATCATTTTATTGACACGTGGCCGGGGGGGTTTGCTTTTGCTGCTCATAGTCAGGGGTCAGATTTGTTTTGAGTGCTGACATAAAATCTGCTATTAAAGAAACAATGCCTTATATGACTGTATTAAGTGGAATCTGATTTGTGAGTGTTTGAGGTATTGGTATTTGGTATCTTCCATGAGGGAGTCATGTTAAAATTAAAGATAAAGATCCAACAAACTATGCTGAGTGCAAATTTAGGGGTGTGCCGTGAAGCCATTATCTGTATTTACATCTGTATCTGTTCCTATGACAAAATTATCTGTCTTTGTATTCGAATAGAACCGGGTGAGGGCTGGGCTTATACTGGAAGTGCTTCAAAACTAAATGAAACGCCTATTTTAAGTGTTACTCTTACATATAAAGTTTCTATTAATAAAATATGCCTTGTATATGCCTTTTCATAATAAAATCCTAATAATAAAATAATAATAATTATTATTATTGTTGTTATTATACAGTTATTTATTTAATATTATTTATTATTTATTTTCTTACCAGATGAAGCTTAATTTGTAGGCTACATTAACTGTGGAATATTTTGTGGTTTCTCCTGGTATTTCAGATATTAATATCTGCATGAAACAGAATTTTCATTTGTCTGTACATGTGTAACAACATTATTCTGGAGGCAGGAGGTATCAATTGAATGTGAAATGTCAAGCACACATTTTTCAGTGAATAATAAATACAAATTCAAAGAAAATAAATTTAAATAAAATCAATATAGCCTTCAAACAGATGAAATAGCATAAATCTTATTTAGAGAAATCCCATTAGTCTATCTAGAATTTTTATGATAGGACACCATTAATTAGTTAAATAATAATAATAATAATAATAATAATAATAATAATAATAATAATGTTACATTTATATACCACCTTTCCAGAGTTCAAGAACATTTAACATTTTCAAATTTAACACAGTTTAAAGAAGAAGAAGAAAAAAGACGGAGCATGTTTCAGTTTCTTTGTTTTAAATAAGGAGGAATATTTCTAATAGATGAACACTCTATGGAGCATTTGAACTTTTTTCGGAATAAAGTCTTAACCAGATAATTTTGTTAATAATAAATAGATAAATACATAAATAAATAAATACATGAGAATCACACGTGAATTGTGTGATACATTAACATAGATAATTCAAGAAGTGGAAAGTGGAAATTATGTCGTATCTTAGTTACTGCTACACTTGACAAGCTCCAGACGCCACCAGGCACAATTAACAGAGACCGCAAATGTAGTCGAGACCGTGCCCATCCGATCTGAAATCACAAACTGTGCATTTTCAAGTTTAAACTTTAGAAGTATTAGCTGCACAGATTCATAAACTTGTATTAATTTTGGATATGCTTCTTTATACTGTCGCTTTATCCTTAGGATAATTAGTCATACAAATATTTTTTATATTATTCAGATGAATCCGTTTAATTATTTGTACCTTTCTGAATAAGGTATTCGGCTTCGGGCACATCTCTAGTGCAAATGCCCTAATATTCTTTAAATATTTACACTGTAAAAATATTTTTGATATTTAGTAATATCTAACTAAATTATCCAATCAACTTAACATATTAAGTTGTGATATCAACATGTACTTAAGTTGATTTAACAAGTATATTTGTCATCTCAACTCGCTTAACAAAGTTGTCTGAAAAACACAGATTTGCCAGCCCACAGCATACATTACAGCATGAATAAAGTTTTTTTTTTTTTGCTATTTGTACTTCTGTTGTTGTTTATATCATCACTGTTGATTAACAGTTGTGTGGTGGTGTAAAAAAACAAATCTTTTATTGAATAATGTTTGTTGAGTATCACCATTACTGAGGTTTGTGTGTCAAGTGTTGAGATCTACAATATGCAAATTAAAAATTGTTCATGTAGCTTGTGCCTCAAGATGGGACCATCCAGCAGTGCTAAACTTGCAGGGTTTACTTGACAATTAAAGTAAGGTTTATTGAACACTAACTCTACAGTGGCAGGCCTTTCAGTTCAGTAAACTAATGTGAAGTTGTTATAACTACATGATATTTAAGTTCAGCTAACTAAATCGAAGTTTACACAACTACATTCAATCAGTTTGGACTACTTTTTAATCTGAGAGGAAAAACTCATACAATTAAGTCAGTAAAAAAAACAAAGCATGTAAATTTCAAAAGTTTAGACACACTTCACTGACTTTTTAAACCTGTTGATCTAAAGGCTCAACATTAAAAGCTTGAAATTAGTTCTGTAGACAAATATAAATAATACTTATGTAAGAATTTCTTGAAAAAACTAACACTTTTGGAGTGGATAGTGGAGGAAAAGAAGCCAACAAGTGTCCAGCATACATGGGTGGCATCCCAGTTGTCCAGTGTGCAGAGCTGTAATGTAGGCAAAAGGTGGCTACTTTGAATAATCTAAAATACAAGTTTTTATGTTTTTAACATTTAGTGGACACTATATATTTCCTAAAATATGGAGAACAATAAAAAAAAAAAAAAAAAAGAGTAGATGCATCTAACATTTTGATGGTAGTGCTATAAATATTTGTAAAGCCCAATATTCATGTAAAATTTAGCTATAAAAGTAGGACTGCTCAGATGTATTAGAGGAAGATCTGATTGCCTGTGTGGGCCTCTTATCAAAACTATTATTGTGACTCATTCACAGGTTTCCAGTGAAAGTAAAGCACACAGGCTGCTTGTAGTTAATTGCTCATTTGAATATATAAAGGCAGCCAATTATGGTTATGTGTGCTGTAAATCTGATTAACCTCTCTGCACTGCCCCACAAACACCATGGAGACCACAAGAGTTTAATGCTTATTCATTAAGCGTGTGTATATGGCAACATAAAGGCAACTAGTGCTAATATATTGAAAATAAACATCATTATACAAGCTGAATTGCTGGATTCTTTGTTTCATTGCACAAGCAATGTTAGATGAACAGATATGGGCAGACCAGGGAAGAATCTAGATACTAGATGCACTGAACCTGGATGAGCCTCTATGTTGCCCACTCTGCAAGCTCTTGTGCTGAAGAGGTGACACTGTGAATAATGGGTCTGGACTATCGCGACTAGCAAGATTAATTGCCATCAGCCATGATTAGTCCTCCTTGCCAAGCCGAGATTTTATGCCTCTATACATACTTCATCATTAAACGAACTCAGTAATCACGTTTTTCCACTGTCACCGCATTACATATCTCAGCTGTAATCCATATGCAGATGACATTAGGGCGGATTGTTATTTAATTGGCCCCTTGAAGGTCTGTCAGCACATCTTTATCAGCGAGCCGTTGTCTTTTAACTACCTAAAGCGACTCAGCCATCCCTTCATTTTCATCTGGCCAACAAACGCGGTCTGGCTGTTATTGGTGAATGAATGCTAATGAGGGTGAGAGAAATGCGTCTTTAGTGAGATCGGGTTTTGGCTCATTGCTCAGCTAAATGTTTGGCCAGCTCTCTGATCATATTTGTCTTCTTCATTCCATGCTGGGATAAGGCTGTAAACAGGACAGTGGGGGATCAGTGCTGAAATGTGAAATGCCCCCAGTTTTGCTGTAATAGAAGTTATTGACCATACTTGCATGCCCATATAGTCTTTTTATATGCCTTTCAGTTTCAAGAGTAATTGCCTTTGGAAAGTTATGCATGATAATACTGGATGATGTGTCCTAAAAAGTTTGCGGGGTTTGCGGGATTGTCTGTGGTAGAGTTTCTTTTGACACAGAAGGAAAACTAGCATTGTCAATAATTTACAAAGGTCCAGACTTTAAAGCCCTTGATACTATTTTACATTTGCCCTTTTACCATATATTTTTTAATAGTTTTAACAGTGGTTAGCAAGCCCATGGTAACCACAGGTAAAACCAAGCATGGATTGTCACTACACTGGTTAGATGTAAAATTATTTTAATACAAATTGAAAACTATAAATACATATTTATGAAATTCCCTCACACCCCAAATGTAGCCTATTATAAATCAAATAGCAGTAATATGATTATATTTCTCATGAATATATTTCTGCCTAAAATACTATACTAAATACATGGTAATTCTTTAAAGGGCGCTGATGTGTGAAAAGTCTTATTTAGGCTATATCTGTGCTCCTGTTCATCCGGTCAATGGTGTTCAGTATATCAGGCTGTTTAATGTGAATTTAAATTAGTCTACTTGTAACAGATACCCAGACTCGGAGTTAGAGTTGAACCCGGAGGTTAAGTTTATTGAGCTGATGTTGAGTTGGATATAACTGAGCGAAGGTGTCCGGGTGAAGTCGTCAGAGCAAAGGGGAGTGGAACATGGAGACTCAGAGACGAAGGAGAGTTAGTCTTGGAGGAAATAGGAGCGAGGAGATTCCAGGACGATGGAGAGGAGAAACTTGGTTGTCGTCGTTAGCGCGAAGCAGCGTAGAGACAGGTAAGTGAGTCGGGGATCGAAATCGAGACCAGACAGAGAGTGAAGGGAGAGTGGAGTTTATATGTTGTGGAGCTGATTGGGGAGGAGATGAGTTGCAGGTGTGGATGATTAGTACTCGGGGGAGATGGGTTGAGGAGTATTAGTGCTGGGAGTTTCAGGTAGAACTGTGACATCACCCCCCCCCCCCCCCTCCACGGACCGCTCCAGAGGGACGTGAAAACCGGCGCCGTGGGCGACCTCGACCACGAGGAGCTGGACGATCCGGGTGAGAATCGTGGAAGTGGGAAAGAAGGGTGGGATCAAGGACGTCATCCCGAGGTACCCAAGACCTTTCCTCAGGACCGTAACCTTCCCAGTCAATGAGGTATTCGAGGCGACCTCTGCGGCGTCGAGAGTCCAGGATGTCTCGGACAATGTAGGCCGGTCCGTCTTCTAGGAGTAGAGGTTGGGGTGGAGAATTAGCAGGATCTGGTTGTGAGGAGTGGGGAGAGAGGGACGGGTGGTAAGGTTTCAAGAGAGAGACATGGAAAGCAGGGTGGATGTGGAATTCGGGTGGGAGCTGGAGTTGGAAGGTGACGGGGTTAATTTGTTTGGAAATAGTGAAGGGGCCAATGAAACGGGGACTTAGCTTTTTGCACGGGAGGCGAAGTCTGATGTCCTTTGTGGAAAGCCACACCTTCTGTCCAGGATGGTAAGCTGGAGTGGGTGCTCTCTGGGTATCAGCGGAACTCTTCTGGCGACGCATAGCCCGTAGCAAATGGTGGTGGGCCAAGTCCCAAACTTTCTCACTCTCCTTAAACCAGTAGTCAACGGCAGGTAATTCGGAAGGTTCACCGGACCATGGGAAAAGAGGTGGTTGGTAGCCCAAAATACATTGGAAAGGAGTAAGATTTGTGGAGGATTGACGTAGGGAGTTTTGTGCGTATTCTGCCAAGGAAAGGAAATGGCTCCAGCGATTCTGGCGGTGATGGCAGAAAGTTCTGAGGAAGCGACCGATCTCTTGAATCTTCCTTTCAGTTTGCCCGTTACTTTGAGGATGGTAACCTGAGGTGAGACTGACTGTAACCCCGAGGAGCGAAAAGAAGGCTTTCCAGACTCGGGAGATGAACTGAGGCCCTCGGTCAGAGACGATATCCTCAGGAATACCGGAATTGCGGAAGACGTGATTGAACAGGGTTTCTGCGGTTTCCAGGGCGGTGGGAAGACCCTTGAGGGGGTGTAATTTGCAGGCTTTAGAGAAACGGTCTACTGCTACCAGAATGCAAGTAAAACCCTTGGAGGAAGGCAAGTCAGAGATGAAATCGACTCCCACATGTGACCAGGGACGACGAGGAATGGGCAGAGGGAGGAGTTTTCCAGCTGGAAGTTGGCGCGGAGTTCGGGAGATAGCACATTCAACACATCCCTGAAGAAACTTGCGAACATCCTGTTGCATACGTGGCCACCAAAAACGGTCCTGGAGAAGTGAGAGGGTTCTATTAGTTCCAGGATGACCTGTGCCTAAGGAGGAGTGTAGAGAGTCTATGAGAGTAAGACGTAAGGAAGAGGGGACATAGGTCTTGTTAGGAGGACAGTTGGGAGGAGCTGGCTCAGTGGCGGATGCTTCAGCAATGTCATCATCCAGAGACCATTGAATCGGACTGACCACAATGTTGGAAGGGAGAATGGTATCTGGCGCTTCCTGAGTTTCTTCAGAGGTGTAAAGACGGGAGAGAGCATCTGCTTTGACATTTTTATTACCTGGACGATAGGAGATAGTGAAATGGAAGCGAGAGAAGAATAGCGCCCATCGTGCTTGGCGAGGGTTCAGGCGACGGGCCTCGCAGAGATATTCCAGGTTCTTATGGTCGGTGAGTACCTGAAAAGGGAATAGGGCCCCCTCCAGCCAATGTCGCCATTCTTCTAGAGCTAACTTTATGGCCAGAAGTTCGCGGTTACCAATGTCATAGTTCTGTTCTGCAGGGTTGAGTTTCTTCGAGAAGTAGGCGCATGGGTGGAGTTTGGGTGGTTTCCCCTGTTGCTGGGAAAGAACGGCTCCTACCCCCAAAGTAGAGGCGTCTACTTCTACTATGAAAGGTCTATTAGGATCAGGATGTTTCAGAAGGGGAGCTGTGGTGAAGGCGAGTTTAAGTTGTTGGAAGGCATAAGAGGCTGTGGGAGGCCAGGCTAGGGACTTTGGTTTAGATTTGAGTAGAGTGGTGAGAGGTGAAGCGGTGGAACTGAAGTTTTTAATAAACCTGCGATAGAAGTTGGCAAAACCCAGGAAGCGCTGGAGCTCTTTTATGGAGGTTGGAGTGGGCCAGTTTCGTACGGCTTCTATTTTACCCTCGTCCATCCGGATTCCCTCTGGACAGATGTTATATCCGAGGAACTGGAGGGACTTCTGGTAGAAGGCACACTTCTCAGCCTTGAGGTACAGGTGATTATCCCTTAGTCTTTCCAACACAAGTTTGACATGTAGATGATGATCAGTCTCATTCTGGGAGTAAATAAGAATGTCGTCTATGTATATGAGGATTGAGGTACTCACGGAAAATCTCGTTCATGAAACCTTGGAAAACTGAGGGGGCACTGACCAAGCCATACGGCATAACTTTGTATTCATAGTGGCCAGTAGGTGTTACAAAGGCTGTCTTCCATTCATCTCCCTTCCGGATCCGAATGAGGTTGTAGGCGCTGCGAAGATCTAACTTGGTGAAGATATTTGCTCCTCTCAATAATTCCAGTGCTGCAGGGACAAGAGGAAGAGGATATCGGAACTTCACGGTTATTTTGTTGAAGGAGCGGTAATCAATGCAGGGACGGAGACCTCCATCCTTCTTAGCCACAAAGAAGAAGCTAGAGGCAGCAGGGGAAGTGGACGGACGGATGTATCCCTGGGAGAGAGCCTCCTCGATGTACTCCTCCATGGCCTTTTGTTCAGGAATCGAGAGGGGGTAAATTCTTCCCCTGGGGAGAGGTTCACCCGGAAGAAGGTCAATAGCGCAGTCCCAGGGTCGGTGTGGAGGTAGCTGTGAGGCCTGGAGGGGGCAGAAAACATCCTGGAAGTGTGAGTAGCAGGAAGGGATATCTAAGGACTGTGAATAGGTTGGGCTTTCGACTGAGGTGGTATTAAGGTTGACAAGAGGTTCCTTGTTAGATTTTAAATGGTTAGGTGTTGGCAAGTTTGGAAAACAGGTGGAGAAGCATTTGACACCCCACTTCTGGACTTCACCAGTAGACCAACAGATTACCGGGGAATGACGGACCAGCCAGGGGCGTCCCAGGATAATATCGGAGGTGGAGTTTTCAAGTACTAGTAAAGTGATTTCCTCTGAATGTAGACAACCAACCTGAAGTGTGACTGGTCCTACCCAATGACGGATATATCCCTTTCCTAGAGGTTCGCCATTTATGGTCTGGATTTGAAGGTGGGGTTCACAGGGCCATCTTTGGAGCTGGAGCTGGGTGCAAAGCGTGTTGGAGATGAAGTTGCCGGCTGACCCGGAATCGAGGAGTGCTGGTACTGAGACAGAGAAGGTTGAAGCAGTAAGTGAAACAGTGGTTAGCAGAGGTGAGGTGCTAATTCTTGGAGTATGTAAATAACTCACCTGTGGGCGAGGAGGTCGGATGGGACACGCAGAGATAACGTGTCCCTTTTTTCCACAGTACAGACACAACCCCTGGGTCAGCCGGCGCTGGCGCTCGGTAGGAGATAATCGGTAGGCGTCCACCTGCATAGAGTTGTTGTCGGCTTCTGTCGTAGGGGCTGAGGTATGCTGAGAGGGGGAGAAAGGATGTGAGGTAGGTAACTCATCTAGGCAGGACCGCATTCTGTTAGCCACCCTGATGGAGAGTTGGATGAAGCATTCTAGACCCATGGCATCGTCAAAGGAGGAGAGGTGTAATCGTAACTGAGGTTCTAGTCCCATACGGTAAACGGTGAGGAGTGACGACTCGTTCCAACCGCTGGATGCTGCTAGGGTCCGCACCCTAGGGCATATTCATTGACCTTACTCTTCCCTTGACGGAGGTTATATAGCTGTTCTCCAATTGAAGAATCACCAACTGGGTGACCAAAAACATCACGGAAGTGTCGGGTAAAAGAATCTAAGTTTTGGGTAACTGGGCTATTGGAATCCCAGAGAGGTTGAGCCCATTGAAGCGCTTGACCGGTCAGCAGAGAAATAATGAAAGCTACCTTAGCATGTTCAGAGGGGAAACGATGTGGCTGCATCTCCATTACTAGGGAACACTGGGTTAAAAAACTACTGCAATACTCCGCCGATCCAGAGTAGGGCGCTGGGTTGGCCACGGGACTTGCAGAATAAGCAGGAGAAGAAAACGCTGAAGCGCCAGGCTGGTAATGGCGGTGAGGAAGGATCGGCATTTAGAGAGAACACTGCCTGGAGAGCATATACCAGAGTCTGAAATGGGTCAGGATTCGCCGGATTCATGTTCTTAAAATTATTGGTCTGGTCTGCTGTAACAGATACCCAGACTCGGAGTTAGAGTTGAACCCGGAGGTTAAGTTTATTGAGCTGATGTTGAGTTGGATATAACTGAGCGAAGGTGTCCGGGTGAAGTCGTCAGAGCAAAGGGGAGTGGAACGTGGAGACTCAGAGACGAAGGAGAGTTAGTCTTGGAGGAAATAGGAGCGAGGAGATTCCAGGACGATGGAGAGGAGAAACTTGGTTGTCGTCGTTAGCGCGAAGCAGCGTAGAGACAGGGAAGTGAGTCGGGGATCGAAATCGAGACCAGACAGAGAGTGAAGGGAGAGTGGAGTTTATATGTTGTGGAGCTGATTGGGGAGGAGACGAGTTGCAGGTGTGGATGATTAGTACTCAGGGGAGATGGGTTGAGGAGTATTAGTGCTGGGAGTTTCAGGTAGAACTGTGACACTACTCACCGAGGGTTTTCGTAAAGGTTTGCACCAGAGAATTCTGTGCTGAAGTCAAATGGTTTCCACGACACGCACCGTGCTTTTCACAGTGCTGTTCTTCTTCTTTCTTTTTAATGGCAGATTGTAAACCAACGTGTATAGGTGCATAATGCCACCTACTGTACCGGAGTGTGTAACATCAGGGTTTTACATACACATAAAAAAAAAACAAACAAACAATATTTTATGATCTAATCCTGTATTTTTAAGAAAATGAAAGAGAGCATTGCTGCGTTCCCTAATTTTCTCACTCATCCCTAAAATCCCTTCCAAATTCCATCCTCGTTCTAGTTCATATGTCTTATCACGTAAGATGTTCCTCTCTGAATTATATTTACAACATCACATAATGAAATGCCTAAAATTTTCAGAAATATTACAAACATCACATGTTGAGAGGTCGAGACCGGATCCCCAAGAAAAAGCACAATTCTGTGCTCACATTGTGCTTCTCATTGGTCCTTGTGGTGGTGTATCACGTTTCGTGAACGCACTTGTCTGCACTCACGCTGCTTTGTCCTTTGAGCCATGCTGATCATTGGTCCGGGTAGCGGATAGCGCTGATTTGTTCTCCAACCCAATAGCTTTGACACCATTCAAACACTGAAGATGGGTCTTAGTCCAAAGTTTATTCTTGCAGTGTACTAAATATAAAACATAAGGGAAAAAAAAAACCAACAAACAATGAGAGAACAAAGCAGTACGTCTATGCCATTCCCTTCTTTTTAAAATGATCTGTTAGTGATAGATGAATACATTGAAAATGGATTGCCTGTGTATATGGGCTGTAATTTTCAGCTGATTAGTCTCATGCCATTAAAGGAATAGTTCACCCAAAAATAAGATTTCTCCCATTATTTACTCACTAACATGCCATCCCAGATGTGCTTTGTCACTTTCACATTCTTCTTTGTTTTTGGCATTCTTCATTCATATCTCCACCTACTGGGCAGGGGGGAGAATTTGCAGGAAAAAATTATTTGTTTCTCAAACCACACCTCTCATATTGCAAAAGAACACATGGATTTAACCACTGGAGTTGTATAGATTATTTTTATGATGCCTTTATGTCCTTTTAGAGCATCAAAATTTTGTCCATCTTTCATTGTATGGCTCTACAGAGCTGAGATATTCTTCTAAAAAAACCTTTGTTTGTGTTCAACAGATGAACGAAATTCATACACTTTTGGGATGGCATGAGTGAATGATGAGGGAATTATTTTTTGGGGGGGTGAACTTTCACTTTAAGAGATCGTTTTCAGATTGTTTCCAGTTGTTTGTTGAAATTGTGCCCCCTGCTGGTGCATGAATGTCTACAATACAACAACATTTGAGGCGAGGTAAAATGGATGCACTCGCTTTTCTACAGGCATGCAGAACTCTCTAAAAAGAACGATGTATTTAATGTACTTTTAAAGTATTGCTGACAAAGCTTTATTTGGCCTAATTAGACAAGAGCACACACGAGGGGGCTGGCTGCACAATGTTGTTCGTCAGTATGTATGCGTGTTGTTGGGGGAGGGAGGTAGTACCTCAGTCCTCGTTGTCATAGCAACTATAAAAGGTTGAGCTATATTTTAACATAGGGGTTGGATTATTTGTCAGTGGAAGCCACGTGACATGTCGCTGGGGTACGGGGGCACTTCCTGTTTTACTCGACTGAGACTTGAGAGCTGTTGTCAGTTTTAACAAAATGGCTGCTGGAGCGCCTCAGACGAAAGCCCAGTGAACGCTTCACGTCAGTGCATTATCATTTTAAATGGATGCATTGGAATTTTCCTACTCGCTAAGCATCGGGACATTTGCTCGTTTGGACTCGTTTGCATGCATTTTAGCGAATTAAAAGCATGATAACATATTTCCCTTTACGCACTTTAAACATCCAAACATTGACTTTCTCGATGTGAAAACGTCATTCAAAAAAAGCTCAAACTGCCCGTGTATGCGTGTGCTCGCGCGTGCGTCTGTGTGAGAGCGCGCGTGTGTAGCTGCTCCTAAAAATCGCCGAAATGTCACAGCTGATCAACCTCAAGCTTTCTAGATGATGCGCAAAATCGTCGTTCAAAGTCCTCTTCGCTGTTTGCACTGACATTTTAAAAGAGATTTCCTCCTGGATAAATTCCACTGTCTTGCATATTGAGAGGTGAATTCATCAACTGGAAAGTCAAGCTCGCCATTGCAGCTCACTGCATGAGTGAGTGTCTTGACTGCGACTGAAGAAGAATATCTGATCAGTGTCAGTTCGGGTATCGACACCATCCTCCTCCACCATGCAGCTCGCGCATCAGATTTGAACAGCAGACCGCAATTGCTCCGTGTGCAAAATAAAGGTAAGATGCGCTATTATTTAAAGCGCTTAAAAATATCTCAGTGGGCGGGGTTGTGATAATTTTTGTTTATAGTGTTAATGCGTCATTTTAGGATTCTCTTTTGTGCTATTTTGTTTCTGACAGCATTGACATTGAACGGGGTCACCGAATGAGACGAGATCACTAAAACTTATCGTGGTCCGTTTCCATGGTTGGCAAAGACTGCACATTTAATTACACGAGTCGCTCTTTTCTATTTTACCAGGGCTTTTCTGTTTTGCTGGCTAGAAATACCTTGCATGTGCAAATGTTTACTCCTCAAACAGCAACTTTGCCTAATTTTTTATACAGACGCTAGATAACTTTCTATCCGTCACAGATTATAGTCGTATTTAAGATTGATACGAGCAGGTTGGATGTGGATAATGCATGGCAATGTGACCAACATATAATTATTTTATTGCGCTTATTCCATGCTGGAGTTTGACAATTGTCACTCGAATTGTGTTGTGTAAATGCATGTGTCCAGTATTTGCAAGGAGTCATGTGCATCTTATAGTGCCTGTGATGCTCAAAAATGTGCATCGACTTACTCGCTTGGTTTTGAGACATCCCTGGTATTTCCCTGGGAGCTTGACATTGATCCGATTGGTATGGGGAATCATGCCACAGTTCTGAAATAATATTGAGCCTTCGCTTTATTCAGGTCAATGAATGTCAGTGAAAGCACCACTATGGTGTCTTTTTTGCGCGATTTCGATTAGAAATGTTACACATTGTTCATGCACCGTCTGCTCGAGGCTGTTGCTGCAGGCACAATCGCTCACATGTCGGGAAGATTCAGATTCCCCAAACCAAACACAACAGAAGGATTACAGTTTATAATAACAGGCGATTGGTCTTTATCAACGGAAAATGAGACTAAAGAGTTGATTTGGTTTATTTAATATAATTAAAGCTTACTAAGATAATAGTTTCCGACAATTACATTACTACAATTATTGTTACTACTTTAAAACGATAAAAGTCAATACGATTAAGGGGCCGTTCACACCGAGCGTGTTCTTGTGCTAACAAAAATACCTTGACCCCACGAACGCAGATGTCTCGAGAAATGCGTTTTAATGAAAAAATAGATAGACGCGACGTCCTGTTTAAGCTTTTAGAATCCGTTTTATTGACGAGAGTGGCGTTTTTGTACTGAGCTGAATAAAACTGCTCGGCTATGCAGGATAATGCCAACACGCTTTCTGTCTGAGGACGGCACCAATGTCAAACTGTTCATGTGGTGCGGTTGCTAATTTGGCAGCGGTAACTTTTGCTCCATTCGCAGGGTCAGGGGCCCCCTGTCAGAGCAATACCTTTGAAAGGGGCTGTGTTCTCCAGGAGTAAAAAGGGTCAGACCAAAAGAGGCCACGTAATGTTCAGATTACCATAAAGCTTAGGTCACATTGTTCTTATGAAGCCTTACCAGCATTACTCTGGCTAGGGATTTGCACCGTGTGGCTTCATATTTGGCAATTTGTAGCTACTGGTTATTGGAGTAAAGTCAGTTTATTTGACTCTGGTTTGCTTTCCCTTGTGAAACTTTACCATAGTTCCTGCATAGTAATCAGGGTTGGGGAGTAACAGAATACAAGTAATGGGATTATGTATTTAAAATACAGAGTATAAGTAACTGTATTGGACTTCAGTTACAATTTAAATAATTGGTAATTAGAATACAGTTACATTCAAAAAGTATTTTGATTACTGAAGAGATTACTTTTCATTTTATTGTCATTTGTTTCATTTAATATTTAGTGCTTTCAGACGGAAAACATTTATACATATAAATGATGCGATCCAAACTGCATTTGAACAGCGGTGAAACACTTTCTTATGATGTTACATTCATACGAGTAGACAGAGAAGTAAGATTGAAGTATGTTTGGAGTAGAAGAAATAGAAATAAATTTTGTGTAAATTGTCAGCTTTACGTTAAGCTAAAATGCTATTTCCAGACATTTTACATGCATGCATGTTACCAGACACGATCATATTTTTTTTATCAAGAAAATTCACCTAGGGCAAAAATCATATTCTTGATAATAATTATTGTATTGTTTTCCTGTAAAAATATCTAAAAATCCTTAAAACAAGATCAGTTTGATTGATCTTGTTTTAGAAATAACACTGCATAAGATGTTTAGGTTTTTAGTCAAAACAAGTGAAAAAAATCTACCAGTGCTGAAGAAGTAATCCAAAGTATTTAGAATACGTTACTGACCTTGAGTAAACTAACAGAATATGTTACAAATTACATTTTACAGCATGTTTTCTGTAATCTGTAGTGGAATACATTTCAAAAGTAACCCACCCAATCCTGCCGCTTAACTGCCGCAACCATCGGCTTAACTGTGGCAGTTTGAGCAAGACCATAATAACCAAAGATATAACCATAGTTGGCTCTTCATTTACATTTTTGGATCAACGGAACTGGTTTCAATAAAGCAAACTATGTTACATGTTAAAAATTTTAAGTGTTAACAACACTTTTAGAAAGTATAGCCTAGCTGGTTTTTGCCATGAAAATAACCATAGAAGCTGGCATGGTGTTAAGAAACAAATAGACAGACAGACAGACAAAATATCGATTAACTACCTTATTATATTCATCCATTTTTCTGATAAATTTAGCATGAATTTACTAATTTTAAATACCATAGTAACTACAGTGTTATAAGGAATTAATATTATATTGCTATAAAATAAATAGCGTAAAAGGCAACAGTGGCTTATAGGTGATAATATCTCAGTTTTTCAGACCTATTGTCATTGTCTACTTTATTTTATTTGACTAATTTCCACCTTACATTTATAAATGTTTGTTTACGGAACAAATTGCAAGTTTGTTGCTATATTCTGCACTTGGTATATATGCGATATGACACATAAGCACTGTTTGCACATTGGAAACTTTTCAGTTAGTTTAACACATCTGCATTCAGTGAATCCAAGATGCACAAGCCCCATCTGATCTCAACGCAGTCACATCCATCAAACTAGTAACTCTTTAGGAATCACATAGTGCTGGCAATCTTAACCTTAAATTCATTTTGCATGAGGTTCTGTTTTCTAGGTGAGTGATTATGTCTTATTCAGTCTCACATTCCCTTTATGTAAGCAATCAAGGAAAGGGATTTTTATTTATTGATCAAAGGTCCCCCATTATGCATTAAGCAAATTTTAAGCAATTATTTTGGTTTTCAAACCATCTCTTGATTGTTTTGCTCTTGATTGTCTTGTGTGCAGACCTTGGTATTCTGGCAGCACAAAAGCAATAATGCTTTGATAATAATGACATTGATCCCTTGAATTTATCTGGCCCATCCATAGCACAATCATTTTATTTGCTTGGATATGATCCAATAACAACAATCATTTCCAAAGCTTCATTTATGTTGATCTCTGAAGGATTCAACTGGATCTGTGTCCCACTGACCATCATCATACTTTTTCATCATGGTATATTTAATATCATTGTAGCCCTTTCACCACAGTACCTTAATGTAGCTTGTGCCCAGCATTGAGATTATAAAGTCTCTGGAGACTCTATTTGAGCATGGAGAGCTGTTATTATCCCTTCTTAAAAGTTTGAATGTTTTAATTTGTACCACCCAGCCTCTCCGTTCAGGCACGTGCTTTGAAGAGGCTGAGATTTTGAGTCTTCAGGTTGTGACTTTAGCATTAGCGTCACATTGTTCGCTGATTGGTTGAAAACTGGGGCCAAATGGATGGTCAGATTGGCCTTTCAAGGGCAAGATTCCCTCGCTGCAATGAGACATTGTAGCAGTTCTCTGAATTTATTAACCTTTTAAGAAAGGCACATTTATAATTTAGATTTCCATATTTCACCTGCTTGGTTTCATGCAACACGACAGCTCTGTCATGAGATGAATAGCCATGGGCTGTTGTTTGTTTTAATTCTGCAAAAGTTCAAGTTGGCACTTTCCCCCCTTGATGCATCACTAATAACCTTAGAACTGATCACTCTTAATTTAGCCCCCCTCCCCCCTTACACAAGTTTCCTCTTATGTTAAGTCCATTAGTGTGCTGAACTGTTGGATGTTTTGCATTTTATTGAGACAAATGTGCAGTCGCTGAAAGACCTACGTGAATTGAGTATAATGACAGGGGTCTTTATGGAAGGCATTTGTGTGATCTATTAGGGCAATAAATTGTCAGCAGAGCTTTGTGAATGTGCTTTCATTAGTGACTTTGCAGCAAGATTAAAGTCATTGGGACCACTATGACTGCGAGTCAATCCACAAAGATTTTTTTAGAGGCTGTTTGCCCGCCTGGAGCTGAACATATATAAAAATCACCTTTCGATGTTTTTCATTGTCACACAGACTGGTGGGAAGTTTTCTACAACTTAATTAAAAATGCAATTTCATATCACACTTTCACTGTTTAAAAAAATACACTGCAAGAAACTGGGTGATAGGAGGATGTAATCGTATATCGATGATATCTGACCAATACCCCGATTTCAATTGCAACAGCCATAGACAGATGATGATCAACAGTATTGGGAAGTGCAAACCATGGACCTGATAATTTGCTAAATATATTAAATAGGAGCCCAATAGTTGTCATTCATGTACTTTTTTTGATACTTGTCAAATTAGTAAATTATTAGCCTAAACCATTACATACAATAAGGTTGCTGATATGCTCCTTGAATAGCACGAAACATTTTCCATAGTTATAACCTACTCTCTAGACCAGGGGTCGGCAACCCAGAGCATGCGTGCAAGCTTTGTCAGACAGAGTTTATCACTGGCACACGATAGAGAGAGAGAGAGAGAGAGAGAGAGAGAGAGAGAGAGAGAGAGAGAGAGAGAGAGAGAGAGAGAGAGAGAGAGAGGAGTATGTATTTGATTCATATAAAGTCCCTTGCGCCTTCATGTGGCATGCCAATCTACAGCTTGTTGTACTCCTTCATCATAATCACGCAGCATGTTTATTTAGTTATGAGCTAAATGGAATGCTAAACACTATTAAAGTGTGACGAAACTGCGCTAGTCAACAACAGTGACCCCTACTCTAGACTCAGACATGAACTATAGATAGGCTGCGCTATGGCTTACATCTAGATATAAACAGCACATATATGAGTAATGTCATAATTAAGGAAATACAGACAATAAAAATATATTGTTATGAAATGTCATTAAGGGACAATAATGAGAGTGACGGAACATCATCACTCTCATAATTTTATTCAAAAGTTATTTAAAACACATTCTTTTGTGACAAAGTTGTAGGCTTTTCATCATCAACTCCATAAACATAAGTTTTATGGAAATAAACTAAAGTTTTATTTTGAAATTAAATTATGGAATGCGTATAGGCCTTTAATTCATAAATTAAAATAAAAACATGGTCACCTTGAGCAATTGAGTTCTATTAAAGTGATAGTTGAAAGTAGTTGATAATAACCCTTTCTTTAAATAAGTCCTTAAAGGTTATTTCACCCTGCCTTTTGTCTGTGTTGTTTTTTGAGTGTGGCTGTCTTGGTAGAGGAGATTTTCATGTCATCCAGGGGTTTACAGGCATGTCAGGTCTGGTCTTCTCAAATGGGTTGGAAGATATGGGTTCCTAATGCTCGATTGTGTTGGATGGAGAGGCTGCAGATTTCTTCCTCTGTGTGTTTCTGTTGCTAGCCATGCTTGGTTCCCGTGGGCTCACAGCACTCTTGTTTGTCTCGCAGCGCTGACGTTTTTTTGGCTCAATGCCCAGAGAGCATCTAGCCCCCCATCACCACATCTACACCAGCACTTCAACTTACTCTGTTCTCCTCCCCCTCTCTTCTCTACCTACATACCACTGTTTCCTACAGCCTATATCTCTGGCTGTGACTTGAAACCATTGCATATAAATAAAGTTTAAACCAGTAAGGAAACCAGTCATTTTGTGGGCTCTGTATCTCATACATTCCTTACCTGTTCGTCAAAAGTTTTTTGGGAGAAAATCCAAAAAATAAAATAAATAAATAATTAGATTTAATTAAAAATATTGTAAAATGATCAACTCCCTGTTTGCCATACAATGTTGATACTTGTTGACCAGTCAGGTAATAAAACCACCTTAAAATTAATCTGTATGACTGAATATTCAAAGTTTCCTGAAGTGATACGATACTGATGGGTGATAAACAGACCAAAATTTACATCATGATTCACTCTGAAAACAAATCATTCATGAAAGTCAGTATGCGGCTCTCAAATCAAAAATGGCGCTGGTTTGACGTCATGACTTTTTGTATGTTGGAACCAATAGACGTCCAACCTGCACCATAGGCCATAGTTTGATAAATTATTTTATTTGAGTTCCAGTTGTTTGTGATTTTAAATTTCAGTCATTTCATCGCACAAAAAACTTGGAATATAGTGCATGAGTTGTATGAATTAAATTACCTTTTTGGAGCTATAGCCTACTGCCATTGTATGGAAAACAAGCATTCAGAAATGATATGGGAAAATAGCATATAGGTTGACATTTTTGGGCGAACTATTCTTTTTAGCTACTTAACATGCTTCTAGCAATCTTGTGTTGATATGTAACATTTCCAGATGCTTGTGGTTCATGTTGCATTTGTTTATCTCTACTCTAACTGTCACCCACTCATGCAGAGTTTATTAAAAACAGGTGGCATAAAATGTAAAAAGTGAGAGTCATTGTTTTTTTTTCTAAAAGAAATCTCCTTCTAAATTTCAAAAACATATTTTTTTCCTATAATTTTTATTCATGGGCATTCTTCATTGTTAACATAAGCCTGAAGAATCATACCACCTTTTTTATGTAAAAATAAATAAATAAATTACAGCAAGCTATAATCATGCAAAAACGCTCTCCAAGAAGTTGCGTCTCAATTAATTTAAGTATTGCGTCTCCCATTAAAACCACAAAAAATAATAATGTTATTTGTTGACCCCAATAATCAACTAGTGAGTTGTTATAACTAGCACCCGTAGCACATCTTTTATTGTTATGGGTTTAGTTTTTCTTGCTTTATATTGGCTAAAGAAAGAAACTATTTAACACTTTACAAGTAAAATAAGATCCAATGGCAGCGTTATAAAGCCTCAACTTAGTGGAGTGTATATCTTAAAAACATAAATAAATGAAAAAAGCTGGTCATATTGTGTCTAAAATGTAAGTTAATCAATATTAACATCACACTTGCAATCGTACTGTGCTGATATTTACAAAAATAGCAATCTGCTTGTGTGATATTTCTAAATTATTGTGCTGCAGTGATATGCAATTATAAACACCAATTTAAAGTGAGGTGACTGGTCAAACATCTCTGCTGGAATCATGTGCAATCATGCGCATACTTTTCCACCAATCAGCTTCAATCAGTCAGCTAAAATTGAAATAAGCTTTTACTGAAAATGTTTTGTAAATATATTGCAAAGTTTAGAAATAATTAGAGCTACGTTTGAATTACTCTGGGTTTTCCTGTCTATAGCATGCTTGAGTTATAATTTCATTAGTATTATGAATTTTCATAATTGTCTACAGATAAATGGCAGATTGAGTTTTTGTTTTGAGTTTTAGAATTTGACCCAAACCTTTAAAATTCTAAAACTATCATAAAGATCTGGCCAAGTCAACCCTACGCTTGGGTGCAGTTGGTTCAGGTGTTTTCGAACAACTTTCTATTGAGAAATCAGTAAAGATGGTGCTACGAAAGGCATAAAGAATCTCAATGCTGAAATGAGCTTGTCATGTTTCTTGTATTATTTGCTGTAACTTTAAGTCTATGGCATGAGCTCATATAATGCTATATGTTATTGCATAACATTTAAAGATGAAAATATTTAGCAGGTGTTGCTATGTCAGTTCCCTCTACTTGAAAGAATAGGACCAAGCATACTAACAGTTAATATTCTTTTACAGCCTTGGGACAAAACAAGAAACAGAAGAGGAGAACCATTTGATGGAAGAAAAGAAAAAGCAAGACGAAAAGAAAAAGGAAGCTGCTCAGAAAAAGGTGAGAGTTTCTTTCCTTTTACCCTCAAGCGTTTGTTTAGAAACTTTTGCTTCTGTCCTTTTTATAAAAGCCACTTAACAGACACCTAACTGCATATGTTATAAGCTTCTAAGAATTACAGCCACTGAACCACAAGTAGCCTGTTGAAAATCTGGGTTTATGTACATTTTGTGCAGTGTATTTCATATAGATTGTGATATGGTGCACACTTCTTTGCATTACAAAGACAGCAATGCCTACTTCTTTTGCCTGCTTTATTTTACTCAGGCAGCATTCATCAAGGGGACACAGGTCATATCCTGTTTGTCACTGGATTGGTTTAGCGCAATATATCTGACTAATTTTGAACTAAGATCTCTATTTAACATCATTCTGATGCAAATACACTGTGTGCTTTTAATGAATTTACCACATTCCAACATCCTCTGTGAGCTGAGAATTTTTACATTATTTAAAGGGACAACATTCAGTAGGTGAATATACAGAATGGTTAATATACAATTGATTGTTGTGAAAGCCACTGGCCATATGTTTTAACTACTTTCTTTTCTTCTGGAGTGCAGATAAACATGCATTGTGAAAAGTTTGTTTTATTTTTTATACAGAGACCTGTGGAAGTTTGCATCTCTAAGTTTAACTTTGTTCTTCCTTTTTCAGGCTGCTGAACAGAAAACCAAAGGTTAGTTATGATTTTTATTGCAATGCTGCTAAAATATGTTAAGTAAAAATGTAAATGCTTAACCTTTCTGTGCTGTTATAACTGGGACAATTTGACCCTACATGATAAGAGTTACAATCTGTTGATTGAGGCATGGTGAAAATCCAAGTCAATTTACATTTTACATTTTAAATAGCATTTTACATTGCTATGTTCACATCACATCTATGGAGAAGTGTTGTGAAGTTTCAGATTAAAAATGTACTACTTCATATCCTGTTGACCACTGGATTGGTTTAGCACAAGATATCTGTGTAAATAACAAACAAGGGATCAAAGGGAAGACTTTGCTTTTTTATTCTCTGTTGCTTCACTTTATTTCCAGATATTCCAGATTTGTTGCTGTATTTGTTTTCTTAACTTTCTATCGTGGCCTGCAGTGGAATTGCACTGCAAAAGTGGGGCTTCCCTCTTACATTAAACTCAGAGATTCCTGCAATGTACTTGAGCGCATATATGTGGACAAAAGTGACAATAGTTTATATTTTAAATTGGTGTGTATACATGAATATATTTTATAATGGATGTGCTTTTCCTACTGTACTCCCAGTAATGTTTAATTCTTTCCGCTGTGTTGATATGTTGTGTGGCTCCGTCCTATGATGTAAGGCATCCGGTCTGTTACACGCGCACTTTTCAAAAATCTGTAAAATGGGGCAAATGCATTTATATGGCCACGTAAACTGCGTTCTCTGAGTGAAACCTGGGTTTGTTAAACTGCTTTCTCTTAAACAGCGCAAGGAAGAGGCATTCTCTTTTTACATGACATTTCAAAATGGAATAAGTTCTTTTAAGCAGTAGTAAGTGCATGTAAATGTGGTAAGTGTGTGTAATGCCAGGGTGGGTGACATAATACCATCCGATATAGTGCCAATTTAACATGTGAATAGAGCCTATGGTTATCAGAACCTATGCTTGTGCACTGATTTTTGTTGCCGATTTGACACAAAACGTATATTCGCAAAGATAGTTTGAGACAAATCAACCATTTCTGTTTGTTGTTGAGGAATTCAGAAATTTGTGCTTTTAAAATATTTGAAAGATGAATGTTGAGTGGCATAACAATTGTGACATCACAATGTGGAGGAAATAGAGAATGTGTCATTTTGGCAGCTTGGTTTCAACAAATACTCTTTTTGCAGTGAGGAGGAAGTTTTGAGTTCTGAAACTTGCAGTATGATTTTATAGTACAATGACCTCTTATATGTCAAAAGATCAACAGACACCTTTATTATATTCAAAATATATATTAATTCAAAGGTACCTGCCCTGTGTTATTCTGGTTGTTAATCGATCATGTTTAAATTGGTATTTCATACCTCTGAATGGTTAGGCAACAAGTCAAAGAGACAGTGGGAACACCGGTGGTAGATATGTGCTGAGATGTTTGGATCTAGACTTCTTGCCCCCATATGACAGGTCACACGCTCTTCATTGAGACAGGGTGAGGTAAATTTTAGATGTCAGAAAGGGCTTTTTAAAGGCTGCAGCAGAGCTGTCCTGGGGCAGATGGGAGAGGTGCCTATGTCATGTGAAGGATAGACTGTCATAAATCTCATTAGAGATCTGCTGATGCTGTAACTTTCGAATAACAGCCTTCACGCAGGAAGAAATGTTGGCTTATTTTGCATGGATGCGTGCCACTACTCTTTAGTGTCTCATTTTAGTCTAAATACTCTCCAGGATTGAGTCGCCAACTCTCTTTGTCCTTCTCTTGCACTCTCATCCTATGAATCACTGCATCATTGAATGATTCAGTGCAGACAATCTCTGGTTCCTTTTAATCTGGGTACACAGGGGGTATTTGTGGAATTTTTCTAATTAGATCTAATCTGGTTTTGCTATGTTTCATGTCTCTATATAATCTCTCGGGCCACCGTACCGAAGGACAAAAATTATCTGCAGCTGATAAGGATATATATTCCATCCAGGTCTAGGCTTAAAGGAGCAGTTCTCCACCCCCAAATTTTAATTATGTCATTATTTACTCACCTGTATTTCGTTCTGAACCCACATGACTTTCTTTCTTCTGAGGAACACAATAGGAGATCATTAAATGCTAATTTTACTTAGTCCTGTTGTTTGAATTCAATTTGATTGCAGTAGACAATACTTAATGGATGACAACTGGTCCATGTGTCATTCCAAGTGTTCTGAAGGCATTAATTATCTTTGTATGATGAACTGGCCATAATTTGTTATGCAAGAACTAGTAATGTTTGATGTTATCAACATAATGTATTCAGTGCTGTTTTAATTTTTGTGTGAACTATTCCTTTAATCCAACCTCTTGTGATTTGTTTTCTGGTGTTTATGTTAGGGATGGGCAAAACTACATTTTCAAAATCAACTTGTCTGTAGATTGTCTAAACAACTAGTTGACTCGGTTTGAAGGATATTGAGTTTTAGGGTAATGTTCACCAGATAATGATGAGATGTGTTTCATAGCGATTTAAGGAAAGGGTACATACAAAATAACTTTTACCTACAGATTCAGCCTCCCGTTATCTGTTAGACTGTCAGCACACCAATGGGCTCGGAGCCAAAAAGTAGTTTGAAATGGTTGAGCAGCGGCACACTGTTTGCGAGCATTCAGACACCGGCTGTGCCACTGGTGGGTGTTTACAGCAGCATTTAAATAAAATATATTCATATGACATTAAACGATTTGTAAAAGAACACAGAGAGCATTACATGGAAATTTGTCATAAGTTAAAGTCCAAGTCAGTTAGATATTGCACTGCCTCAGGAGTTGCTTCATTTAGCACCTGAAGACCACCAATAAAGCATCTTATTGGGCGCTCATTTACTATGTGATCAGTTGACTGCCAAGGTGCACCACAGTCACATGTTGGGGAATCTGCAGCTCCCCAATTATACATGAGAGAGGCACACCTTCCTTGGGTGGTGTGAAACCGGTTCTACATGACCCACTCACGCCGCCACAGCCAGGTACACCACCCAAGGAAGGTGTGCCTCTCTCATGTATAAGTGGGGAGCTGCAAATTTCCCAGCATGCGACTGTGGTGCACCTGGCCAGACAACTGATCACATAGTAAATTAGGCTTTACAGTTTGTTGGCTGATTGTGAGTGTGCTGAACCAAATATTTCTCACAGTTGTTTCTGCTGCTGTCTTTTTTTCCAACTTCTGCCACAATACTTCCTGTCTTTCTTACTGTCATTTTATACTTGTGGTCCAGTCGCCCACAACATGGTGTCAGTTCCAATATGATTGGCCAGTGGCTGTATCAGTGCACGGTTTTTATTCATTTTTGTTGGAAAATAAAGTTTGTTTGCAAAGTACCAGGCTGCTACAATAAGCACTTCTGAGTTAAGAACTAGTTGCTGGATTTGCCAAATTTTGCATCATGGCACCGAATTTATGAAGAGATTGAGTTACTGAAGAGATTTGTTCGAGGCCCTTGGCAGCAAGAAAAAGAAGTATTCTCAATCGCAGCTGCATATTTTTCTTTTCGTTTTTTCTACGTATGGATGGATGGAAATTCTGACCAAAAGGTCTGCATTTTTTCAACTTATTGTAAAATGTTTTTGAATGTGTAAACCCTTTACAGTATTAGTACAGTAAATTATTTAGGTATATTATCAATTTCAGATTTACCCAGCCCTTAACAGCACATAAGAAAAGTGAACTATTGTTGGTTGGTCTCCTTTTTTTTTTCTTTTTCAAGAGTTTGATATGGCAGTCAAGGGCAACTCTGGTGTGGTCCATTATACTTCAGGCCTACATCAGGTTAAACAGCTTACAAAGGTGCTATATACATATTAATATTTTTATTTTTTTTTATTTGCAGAGTTGGTTTGTCACTTAACACCTGCTCTGCTCTAAGGACCCACTCATTACAGCACCTTTCTTTGGTATATTTGCTGAGTTTGGGCATTGTTAATTAGAGCTAATGACTCAGTCTGGCTGTTCGTTCTTGATTTCCTTAATTTGCAAAGTGGAGTTTGATCCCCTGATATTTTGGCATCAACTTTAAGAGCAATGCACAGGCTGCTCTTTGAGCCCACTGCCATGATTCTTTACGCAGACAGCCCATTTGAGAGGGCAGCCACTACCCACTGTGTGCATGCATGTGTGTGCAGACATGCAGGGCAGGCAGCAGAAGGCAAATTCAGGATGACTCATGGCCTAGTGGGACATGGTATTAACTTGCTTTTTAGAAATTCACTGTGTTTTTACAAAAACATGTATTATAGCTTTTTTCAAAAACCAAGTTCGCTGCCAAAGGAGGCAGCATTTTAAGGCATCATTGCAAGCTCCATGACACAAAGACTGTTCTAAAAGGTAGGCATCTTTATTATGCTGCCTACATATGAAACTTATTTTGATCTAATTCTTAGACAGCACAACATGTATCCTTTGCAGAGATACTGTACAGAAAGATGGATATATATACTTCTTTGTCTTAAAACAAATATTATTTTAGCAAAACTTTGTCATGTGTCTTAATCCTTATTAAATTATTGCAATGTTAGCTTAGCAACATGCTGAACTGTGTGTGTATGTATGTATGTATGTATGTATGTATGTATGTATGTATGTATATATATGTATATATATATATATATATATATATATATATATATATATATATATATATACATATACACACCATATATATACACACCATATATATATATATATATATATATATATGAGATTTTTGAAAAGATATTTCAGCGATTCATTGTGATTCATACTCAAACGATTCTGAAACATTTCTCAAAAGAATCAGTTCAGTTTAAATTACGGCAGAGCAGTGGTGCACGCCAAAGACAGATGTGGCCAAAGACGCGAGTTAAGTGCATACACTAAAGTCAAGTGAACAAACATTAATTTTTGCAGATCAGCTGTATCAAACACATGACCATTTGTGTCCGAATGAAGCTACGATCACGAAATTCTTTCACAAACCCACGCACATAGCAACGGGAGAGTTTATTTTTGATAAGAAGCCAACAAACAAAATGAAAGATGAGCTCGCACCCATAATTGCACCAATTTGCCCACAACTGGGGAAAACACATAAGAAAATAATGAGGCAGCATTGTTGGTGAAATTTTAATTTAATAATTTTTTCTCCTCCCCACGATGCCTTTCTCTACTCTTGCGCGCTCTCCATTTCATTGCCTTTTGTCATTGCCGATCACTCGTTTGTCAGGACAGTGCGCACACCTGATTTTTAAATAAAACATTTTAAACACCTGAAAACACCTGACTCGCAGAGCATCAGATAATGTAGAACATTGCATAAAGGATGCTTGATACATTTCTGAAGCAACAACTTTTAAACCTCTTAACTATCACCTGTGCAGGCGAGGAGAGAAGAAGCTGACAGCCGCACTCTCATAGAAGCAGATATATCTCTCATCCTGGACCAGCATCTTACATTTGTGCTTAAAAATGAAAATGAATAGCATGGTATAGGTTTTTTAAAAAAATAATAATTAAATACTATTAAATGATTTACAATGCTTAAACAAAAATAAATATAATAATATAATCAGTTGTAGTAATAGTATTCAGTGTTTTTTTGATTTTACACATCATCTACACTTCATCCATACCCCATAATGACTCAGCAAAAATCTGATTTTTGATAACTTTGCAAATGTATTAAAAATAAAAACTGAAATATCATATTGACAAGTATTCAGACCCTTGACTCAGTACTTGTACTCAGTACAAGCTTTGCACACCTGGATTTGGATATTTTCTGCCATTCATCTCTGCAGATATTCTTAAGCTCTGTCAGGTTTGATTGGGACTGTCGGTGGACAGCCATTTTCAGGTCTCTCCAGAGATGTTCGATTGGGTTCAAGTCCGTGCTCTGGCTGGGCCACTCAGGGACATTCACAGAGTTGTACCTAAGCCTCTCTTGCATTGTCTTGGCTGTGTGCTTACCCCCAATCTATCAGTGACCTTCTACACCCTTTCCCCCCCCCACCAGAGCACTGAAGTCTTTTGATCAACTTATATTGAGGGTTCCTTGTTGCCACTATAGATCAAAGGGTGACCTTGCCTTTTCTGTGATTGGTCCTAATCTATGGAATATTCTCCCTTTCCATGTGAGGTCAGCGTTATCATTAGCCATTTTTAAATCTTCTTTAAAAACAAATTTTTATTCTGTAGCTTTTGAATAGATCATTGAATAGTTTGAAATTGATAAATACATGATGTCGTATTTTAATTTATTTTATTATGTTTTATATTTAACTTTAAATCAATCTGTTTTATATCACTTTTTTGTCATTTTGTTTGTTTGATCTGTAAATCACTTTGGGTTAACTTCTGTTGTTTTTAAATGTGCTCTATAAATAAAGGTTGACTTAACTTGGGGTCATTGTCCTGTTGGAAGATGAACATTTGGACCAGTCTGAGGTCCTGAGAGTTCTGGACCAGGTTTTCATTAAGGATATCTCTGTATTTTGCTGCATTCAGCTTTCCTTCAACCCTGACCAGTCGCCCCCAGTCCCTGCTGCTGAAAAACACCCCCACAGCATGATGCTACCACCACCAAGCTTCACCGTTGGGATGGTATTGTGCAGGTGATGAGCGGTGCCTGGTTTCCTCCAGATATGACACTTACAATTGAGGCAAAACAGTTTAATCTTTGTTTTATCAGACCATAGATTCATGTTTCTCACAGTCTGTGAGTCCTTTAGGTGCTTTTTTGCTATCTTGCACTGAGGTGAGGCTTCCCTCTGGCCACTCTGCCATAAAGCCCAGATTGGTGGTGTTGCAGTGATGGTTGTCCTTCTGCAAGTTTCTTCCCATCTCCACACATGATCTCTGGAACTCAACCAGAGTGACCATTGGGTTCTTGGGTACCTCTATTACCAAGGCCTTTCTTCGCTGATTGCTCAGTTTGGTTGGGAAGCCAGCTCTAGGAAGGGTCTTGGTTGTTCAAAACTTTTTCCATTTAAGAATTATGGAGGCCACTGTGCTCTTTGGAACCTTCAATGCTGCCAAACTTTTTTTTTTTTTTTTTGTAGCCTTCCCCAGATCTGTGCCTCGACACAATCCTGTCTCTGAGATCTGTAGACAGTTACTTTGATCTCATGACTTGGTTTTTGCTCTGATATACATTTTTAGCTGTGAGACCTTATATAGACTGGTGTGTGCCTTTCCAAATCATGCCAAATCAATTGAATTTTCCCACAGGTGGGCTCCAATCAAAGTGTAGAAACATCTCAAAGATGATCCAGAGAAATAGGATGCACCTGAGCTAAATTTCAAGTGTCATAGCAAATGGTCTGAATACTTATGTCAATGTGATATAATTTTTTTTTCTCTTTTTAATAAATTTGTAAAGTTATAAAAAATTTGGTTTTTGCTTTGTCATTATGGGGTATAGATTGATGTGGAAAAAAACTGCTGAAACATAACAAAATGTGAAAAAGATGAATGGGTCTTAATACTTTCTGAATGCACTGTGTGTAGCTAGTTTTCATTTGTCAATTCATGTCATACAAAGTCAAGTAAAAATAAAATAAAGCTAAATAAATATTTGTTGTGACCACCTTTACCTTCAAAACAGCACCAGGTCTCCTAGGTACTCCTGGACACAGTTTTTCTTTGTTGTTGGCAGATAGGATGTTCCAAGCTTCTTTGAGATTTTGCCACAGATCTTCTATCTGTTTAGGTTGTCTAGATTGCTTCTGTCTCTTCAATTAATCCCAGACTGACTTGATGTTCAGAAGCGGGTCTTTGGGGGCCGTGCTATCTGTTGTAGGGCTCCCTGTTCTTCTATTGTAATCTACAAAAGTAATGTTTGGGAGTCTAAAATGTATTTTTCCTATGGACACACTAAAGCTGAAGATATACATTACTATCTTAAGATAAATGTCTTTATGAAACATCTTATTTGCCTAAGACTTTTGCACAGTACTGTGTGTGTGTATATGTATTTATATGTGTGTGTGTGTGTGTGTGTGTGTGTGTGTGTGTGTGTGTATGTATATATATTTATTTGGGGTGTAATAATATTGTATTGTATCGTATGATATGACGCTTGCGATTCAAAACCATATGATACATAAACGCATTATAGTGTAATTAAAACCAAGCAATGTAACACTGAGAGCTGCAAAACAGGAAAAAAAGAACAACATATCTACAAAACATAGGTGAGAAGATCGATGGCAAACGGCAAGTAGATTGTAGCTTTACAGCTTGTCGAATTTGCCAGACAACTGTATCATGTCCCAGCGCTACAGTAAATCCAACATGTTGTTTTATTTACGCCAACATCACCGTGCAAATCTGTGGATTTGCAAGGCAGAGACAGCAGCAGCAAAGTTGCGTTTAACATCCAGCATTCGACACGGAGTATGGTACTGAGCAAGATGCTCGTAACAAAAGCAAGCTTATTTAAAAATCAGTGGCACTTTATTTTACAGTACTGTTCTACATTTATATACTATATAATTACAACAACTGTACTAATTACTTGGTACTAACCCAAACCTTAATCCCTATTAAGTACATGTAGTTACCTAATATTACTCTAGTACTTTCTTGGGTAAATACACTAAGTACATGTACTGTAAAAGTGCAACCCAAAAAATCTGACAATGTAAGAAACCCATGATTAAATGACACTTATTATTCTCTGCTTTTGATGGTGAAATGTAAATGGGGATGAGCACAACACTTGCGTTCATGTTATATGCTGGTTATAACGGTGGTGATTTTTACATGCAAAGAGCATTGTTGCTAATGTCAGACATTTATGATTTAAAAGACATTCATGTTGAAACCTTGTATGAGCAAAATATATATTTTTTATTTATAATTTTTTATCATGAGGCTTTGCATTGTATTGTGAAATGTGTATGTATGTGTGTGTGTGTGTATGTATGTATGTATGTATGTATGTATGTGTGTGTGTATATATATATATATATATATATATATATATATATATATATATATATATATATATATATATATACTTATACACTCACCTAAAGGATTATTAGGAACACCTGTTCAATTTCTCATTAATGCAATTATCTAATCAACCAATCACATGGCAGTTGCTTCAATGCATTTAGGGGTGTGGTCCTGGTCAAGACAATCTCCTGAACTCCAAACTGAATGTCAGAATAGGAAAGAAAGGTGATTTAAGCAATTTTGAGCGTGGCATGATTGTTGGTGCCAGACGGGCCGGTCTGAGTATTTCACAATCTGCTCAGTTACTGGGATTTTCACGCACAACCATTTCTAGGGTTTACAAAGAATGGTGTGAAAAGGGAAAAACATCCAGTATGCGGCAGTCCTGTGGGTGAAAATGCCTTGTTGATGCTAGAGGTCAGAGGAGAATGGGCCGACTGATTCAAGCTGATAGAAGAGCAACTTTGACTGAAATAACCACTCGTTACAACCGAGGTATGCAGCAAAGCATTTGTGAAGCCACAACACGCACAACCTTGAGGCGGATGGGCTACAACAGCAGAAGACCCCACCGGGTACCACTCATCTCCACTACAAATAGGAAAAAGAGGCTACAATTTGCAAGAGCTCACAGTTGGACAGTTGAAGACTGGAAAAATGTTGCCTGGTCTGATGAGTCTCGATTTCTGTTGAGACATTCAGATGGTAGAGTCAGAATTTAGCGTAAACAGAATGAGAACATGGATCCATCATGCCTTGTTACCACTGTGCAGGCTGGTGGTGGTGGTGTAATGGTGTGGGGGATGTTTTCTTGGCACACTTTAGGCCCCTTAGTGCCAATTGGGCATCATTTAAATGCCACGGCCTACCTGAGCATGTCCATCCCTTTATGGCCACCGTGTACCCATCCTCTGATGGCTACTTCCAGCAGGATAATGCACCATGTCACAAAGCTCGAATCATTTCAAATTGGTTTCTTGAACATGACAATGAGTTCACTGTACTAAAATGGCCCCCACAGTCACCAGATCTCAACCCAATAGAGCATCTTTGGGATGTGGTGGAACGGGAGCTTCGTGCCCTGGATGTGCATCCCACAAATCTCCATCAACTGCAAGATGCTATCCTATCAATATGGGCCAACATTTCTAAAGAATGCTTTCAGCACCTTGTTGAATCAATGCCACGTAGAATTAAGGCAGTTCTGAAGGCGAAAGGGGGTCAAACACAGTATTAGTATGGTGTTCCTAATAATCCTTTAGGTGAGTGTATATATATATACTTATATATACTTATACTACCGGTCAAAGGTTTTGAAACACTTGACTGAAATGACTGACCATTGATCTGAAGGTGTGTGAATAAATGTTTGAAATTTGTTTTGTAGACAAAAATATAGTTGGGCCACCATATTAATTTATTTAATTATAAAACAAAAAGGTTTTTGAAATTGATGACTTGGACCAAATAATAAAGAAAAGCAGCCAATAAGTGCCCAACATAGATGGGAACTCCTTCAATACTGTTTAAAAAGAATCCCAGGGTGATAACTCAAGAAGATGGTTGAGAAAATGTCAAGAGTAGATGTCTACAAATTGTAGGCAAAGTGTGATTACTTTGAAGATGCTAAAATATAACACACAGTTTTGATTTATTTTGGATTTTGTTTAGTCACTTTATAATTCCCATAGTTACATTTATATTATTCAATAGTTTTGATGACTTTACTATTATTCTAAAATAAAAAAAGTGTTTTGAAGAGTTTCAAAATATTTAACAAGTAGTGTATATGGGCTGGAAAATATAATGTTAATTTCTGTGACTAATATTTGACTGTTTAATACATTTGTTTAATACAAACAACTTTCTGAACCTTCATTAATGTTTCCCCACTTCCTGTGGCTAAAATTGGCATATATACATTTCCAGGATGTACACGTTCAACTTGAGTGCACGTCCTAGAACAGAAACTGATTGTTTGGAGCAGTGCATGCTTATTCATTATGCGTGACGCATATCCCAGGCATAATAAACACGTGAGCTGCTTTACTGTATGGAGAATGGAGACTTCACCATGCAAGTAGTGAGCCAGGAGTCAGAGAGATATGGATAAGCTGTATCTCTTCGCATCGCCCAAAAACGCTCTGTCAAATAATATATATATATATATATATATATATATATATATATATATATATATATTATATATATATATATATATAATTTTTATTTTTTTGCAATTAAAATACATACAGTATATATAAAACGTCAACTGTGTACAATTTAAATAAATTGTGAATCGAGTCCATGCAGAGAGCTACAGTATTTCTGTATATTGTGTTCGTTTGAACAGAGCTCAGATCTTGTTCTTACAAATGCTTGTGCACACATATACAGCTTTCATTATGCATTCTCTGTATCTGTGTGTAGGGGTGTTACATTTCTGCATTTACAAAGGGTGGCAAAAGAGAACTGTTTTTTTTTAATGCTCCATGACTCATTTTAATAGCAGATTTAGTTTTTCTTATTTAGGTAATTACACCAACACTTTGTGTTAGATCTAGTAAATTGCAGCCTAATCATGGGAATTTATTCTACTGAGATGCCCTCATGGATTCTATGAAAGTGCATGAGACACCGAGGAGACCGGTTTTTCCTTTTTGGCTGGCTTTTTGTATCATTGCCCCCCCCCCAATACTAATTGTATAATCACAGCAAGCCTATTTATTTTTTCATGTGTGTGTGTACAGTAGACTCAGTTATATTTTTAGTAAAATAGCATCAATATTGTAATTTTTCAGATTTTGCTTCCGATCTGTTAAATATGTCAAATGGGTGTCTTTTTTAACATCATCTGTGTGGTTGTGGGATATCATTTTCTGTAGTTTTCAAGTAAATGAGAAGGCAGTATTTTTAGAACAACATCATGTCATTTTCTTTCCCAATACAAGTGCAATGCTAAAAATAAATCTAAACAAAAAGTGCACACTAAGCAAACTCAAGGTAAGTAATCTCAGCTAATAGGATGGCTGACCTGGATGCAGGGTCTACAATTAGCACTCACCAAACGAGTAAAATGTTAGTTACATAAGACTGTTACACATTTTTTTAATGCTTGACTGCAGAGAGTACATTATAGGCCTACATGAAATCCATTCAAAATTCTTCATTGCCTTCTCAACGCAGAGTAGGAAACACCTTATTTGTTATTTTAGTCAGATCCCTCTGGACAACAAAAGCTAGATGAGCACCAACCCCTTGAGTAAATGCAAGGTAGCCCTGGACATGCATGGACACAGGGAGATGTGACAGACAGAAAATAAATGTTGACTGATTGGTTAATGACCGCAGCAGTGGAGGATAATTTGTCTTATGCATTCAAAATGTGAAAATTATGCCCCATTGTGAGCATGTTATGATTATGTAAAATGTCCGCCGTGCCAACTTCATTATAAAAGACTCCACAGACACAGTGTGAATTTTCAGCGTAAAGAAACTTGGGCCTACTCGTTCAGGTTTGGAACAACATGAGCGTGAGTAAATTATGAGAGTATTTTCATTGCATTTTTGAGTGAATTGTTCCTTTAACTTTATGAATAAAGGTGTGTGTTGAACAGTATATTAGTTTTAGCTGTTATTTCGAAACTGATATCAAGGATCATTAAATTTCACTGGTATTGGAACTTGGAATTTCATTATTGAAATTTGGGATTGTGACAACCCTACTTTAGATCGTATCCGTTTCTCCCTGTTTGATAATCCTTCTGATTCCCTGAGCACTTTAAAGTGTCTACACACAGAGCATGAGCTGGATATAGCTAGAGGAGCTAGTATTGAACTGTTAGCATTGTAGAAAGAGGCTTCAGTGGCTTTTTGGTTCAGAGAGAGGGGGGTTGTAACTGTGAGTATTAGAAATGCACCGATCAACCGGCCAGTCAGCTTCACTTCTTTCCGATTCCGAGCCGGTCTGTTTTGTTGACAGTGGCGCAGCCAATAACGTCAAAGCCGCAATAACGTGGAAGTTCTTCATGGTGAGTGAAGAATACATAAAGTTCACAATGTGTAATAATTGTAAGGCAAAAGTAAACCGTGGGGAAACAACCACAATAACGTTTGGATCAACAAACCTAATTAGACACTTAAAACACCATCACCCAGCTGAAAATGCCCATTTTAAAAAAGAAGCTAAAAAAGGGAAAGCAGCTAAAGCTAGCCAGAGCTCCGAGCCAGCCACAGGTCAGCATCCTCTTCTTTCCTTGGTATGATCAGCGAAAAGACCAAAGCAATTACGAGGAAAAATATGGAATTCATGGTCCTGGATGAACAGCCGTTCTCCATAGTTGAGGACAGAGGGTTCAGAAATCTGATCAATTTCCTCGATACAGAGTAGGCGGTACTTTTCCGACGTCGCGTTGCCCGAGTTGTTTAATCTCGTATCATGTCACACACGCAGCCTGTTACAAGCATACCTGGCGACATTTTGGTACACAAATCCGGGAAGGGAAGGGGGGTGCTGGATGACAGAGATAGGCTAAATACATACAAATTGTGCCGTTGTGATTTAATGAGTAACATAATTTTTCCCACCATGTCCGATATTAAAATCAGTGCGACACACATTGCAAAAGGCATGGGTATTATTGATATGGCTTCGGGATATTAAATAAAATTCTTCCGTCCAGCTGTTGTTTTATATTTATAAATATATATATATATTTATTTAATTTTCTTTTGCTGCCGGAAATGCTTGATTGATGCTTGATTCAACTTCCCGCATCTACTGCTTGCGCAGATTTCAACAGAGCAGCTGGGTTTTGGTTGCCAAGTTGAGGTCACAAATGGGTTGAAATTTGTATGATGTGTCGATTGTGTGAGTTGGATGCGTTTCATACAATATCAGGCAACTGGACAACCTTGGAATAATATATTGATGTGTTTATTCATATAAAGTGGTTTGGGCCATACAAATTACGGGAGTTTCCTGAGAGCAATAACAAAACGGGAGGGGGGCAGGAGATGGGTGTAAAATGCGGTAGACTCCTGGGAAAAACGGGAGTGTTGACAGGTATGGTTACAAGCTGATCTTGAAGCAGCAATCCCTTTTACAACTGATATTTGGACATCTAACGTAAGCTTAATGTCAATGTTGAGTGTATTGTACACTTCAGTTTTGTTCATAATCTTGTAATCTTTGGAATTGTTTTGTTAGACAAGTAAAAAAGAGAAAAATATCAATTTATAAAAATAGTGGAGAATGACATCTTGTTATATAAAGCAACTCATTTGCAGTTAATTGTTATTTCTACCTCTTTCTAGTCACAGAGCACTTTATTTTGAGAGTTGTTTAAGTGAGAGAAGATCCTGTAACTTAATGCAGTTTGGGGGAAATTGTAATGTTTAATAATTTATTTTATTATGAAAATAAATTTTTGCATTGAAGAAAGGTAAATTTTGTTTGTATATGCGGTCAATAGTTCTTAGAAAGAAAATCGGAATCGGAAAGAATCGGTATTGGCAGCAAAGAAATCCGAATCGGCCAAAAAAAATTGCAATCGGTGCATCTCTAGTGAGTATGTGTGTTTTAACTTAAGAAGGTGTTAGAGAGAGAGTGTGAGTTAGAGAGTGTGTCTGTGTGTGTGTGTTTGTGTCTCTCACTGACTGGGTCAGTATTTATAGCCTCCCAAAGGCTGTGCAACCTACCGGCATCTTGTCTTTTTGCCTGCCTTCTTTGATTGCATATTCACGCTGAGAAAAGCAGTTTGTTCTTATAAGCTGTCCTTGAGTGTGTTGTCAATGTCTTTCTGCATAATATCCCCACCATGGCAGTAATACAGGAATAAAGGGCAGGTGGGAAATGGAGAGAATGGCTCATAACAGAGCCTTCTGTCTTTATAATGTTCCCATCTGAATGTCATATGGCTTGGTAGAATGTAAAACAGGGAAAGAACGCAGGCAGATGTGGACCGGTAACACAGGTCAGGTGAGCCTGATCTCTGGAATCTGCTATATACCGGTAGACTGCACCTGCTCATCTCCGTACATGTTCCCTCAATCGCACTGCTCTCTCTAATACGGCCTGGACTAATTTCAGCTTTGTGTGTCAGACACGATTTGTCACTGTGTGGTTCCTCTGTGTTTAGTAGCTAGCGGTGCTTCATCCTGGATTAGAGGCTTGTGCAAATTGCTTTGGTCTGAAAAGTGGCCTCAGTCCAGAGATAGTAAAGTCCTAAGTGGAATGTATGGAATTTATGTTATTTTAACTATTTAAAATTAGGATTAGCTTGTTTCAGTTTTGATGAAGTAGTTAGCTACAAAACATGTACAAGCCGCTAACTACCTTTGTTTTTTACTAACAAAAAGTAGCTTGCTAAATTGAATTATCGAATGATGTAATCAATTCATAAAATTAGAGCGGTGTTTATCTGGAACAAAATGGGGATAGAATTAAATATTTCAATAGATGATTGTATTGGCACAGCCCTATTACTTATTGTTAATTACTCCTCAGTGCGTCATGACATTTGCAAAATGTAAAAAATAATTTTACTGTATTAAATTTTAAAAGTATAATTTTAATGTATTATGTTGTTTAAATAGACAATGTTAATACATATGTAAAGAATCAGTGTTACAATGATTCAATAATTTTCTCTTTTACTTTTGTGCCAGAGAGGGGGATGTTCGTATGAAATATGGTTAATTGAGGGTGACTATGGTAAGGATTCCTCTCTGCTCTGTTCTTCTCCCATGAGGCACGTCCCCAGTCAATCCAGTTTTCATGTAGAGCAGCTCCCAGTCTTCATTTCACTCATCTCTCTTCAAGAAACCGCAGGCTTTAAATACAGCTGCATATTTAAACACTGCTAATTAAGATCTCCAGACTCCTCATTCCTGTGATGTAAAACGTGGAAAACTATGAGATTAGCATGATAGGCCAGCATTATGGTGATATACCTGCAATGGGTTACACAAGATTCATGATTTCATGTGTGAAGCCTTTGAAATGTTTCAAATGGCAGGTATGGGTCACGTGGCACTCACAGTTTTGTATTTTCCAATCGCATTAGAGTTAATCTCTCTACTGCAGGGTTTTGAACTCACACACCACAAGCTGGGTATTTTGTTTGACATCGAGGGTTTTCATACTGTAAAAACAAAAGACTAAAGCTGCATTTGCTTGCCCTGATGTTTTATTTATTACAATTTCTAAATACTCTTTTGAAAGTAGCTGACAAAGCATGAAATGCGAGGTCCCCATAGCCAGTCAAATTGTTATTTTGGATACTCGTATTGTGCCCTATGATGTGGAAAACACGGACAGAATAACAGAATCCAGTCATAACAATTATGTAAACTTTACAATGCTAAATGTCACAGAGTTTGACAGAAATTAACGTTTAAATGCTAGGGGTGGGTAAAAATATAGATTTTCCAATGCATCACAATCTTCATTTGAACAATCTCTATATTGATCCTTAAATCCCAAGATCGATATTTTACTCTGCGCAGCCCTCCACTACAATTAGAGGAAATCACTCGCATTTGCAACCAAATTTCACGCTATGCGACAAAAAATTTGTATACTTGGCAACTGGCTGGTAAATGTTTAGATTTCACTTACCAGTGAATGAATTGTGTAGTATACTGGTGGAGTATTCGGCAGCGATATCATTTCACTGCATGTTGAGAGTAAAATTATTCCATTTAATGTATATCCCAAGTTGAGAAACACATGACCCATTTGTCACTGAATAATGTCTCTTTTTATACCCTTTTTTTCTTTACTGTCAGTTGTTGATCATATACAACAAAAAAATTAACATTTAATTCTAATCAGGCATAGCACAGATGAGATAAAGCCATTTGAGTCTCTCTTGTTAACATGTGCTTTTTAAAAAAAGGCCGTTTACAGAAATGTAGGATTCCCTTAAAGAGAAACTTCAGTTTTTTTAGCACGTGTACAACAAATCAATGTAAATACATGTAAATAGTACAAATTTGTGTTGTTAAGGTACCAAAATTTCAGTAGCCGGTACCAATACCAATTTTGATACCACAGCAAAAATATGCTAATAACACATAAGTTTAGATATATTTAATGATTATTTTAATAATTATAGATTAAAATAATTATTTTCCAGAATGTGTTTTAAAGTTTAATTTAATCATCAAAATGGTGTCTAATCAATTAATTCTTAAAAAAATGTAATACGTGAAAATATTTTTTTTAATGACTTTTTTTCTGTTTATTCAACAGCTGTCTTGATGAATTGATTAATAATTGTTATTAATAATATTATTATTACAGAAAATAGTACATTTGACCATACAGTTGTTGTATTCATATATTTGTATAATTTTTTTTATTTTGTACCGTGCTTTTATTATGATGTGTGTGTTTTGCCTGAAGGTTCACTTTTCCGGATAAACGGTTCATGACAGAGCCCAGTGTGATCATTTAAGACTTAAGTCACGTCTAAAATCTCATCTATTTTTAACACTGATCTTTGAGTCTGACAAATGAAGTGTAGGACACAGTTTTGGAGTGTTTGTATTTTAGACTACTCGTGTTTGTGTATGTGGTAATTTTGAAATGTTATGTTTTAAATTGTATTACTGTGAAGCAGTGTTATAGAACTCAAGACCACTTTTTGAAGGTCTCGTCTCGGAATCGAATGCATTTTTATTCTGTCTTGTCTCGATCTCTGACAAAGAGGACTCGGGAAGACCGGTCAAGACCACAGCTGAGGGGATATCACTGAATTGCCTGTGCATTGTCTTGATTTATTTGTTAACATCATTAATGTGATTGGATGTAAAACCTCCTGCTTCAAATGCAAGCAATAACTTGACTAATTTTAGTTACTGTTAACGGGTGTCACCCCTCTCTGTCCCCCTTCCAAGAAAGTGAAAGCGGGAGACAGGAGAGATGTGGCTGTCTGAGAGATGTCAGCCAAATCTTCTGTAATACAATTTGGCTACCTAAACCAGTGTTTCCCTTACCACTGTTTATTTGTGCACAGCATAGGGTTACAGATGTTATGAACAGATGTGGCTTACTTGTCGCATTTCTCACATGAAAAATAAAAATAATTTGAGAAACTGTTACTAAAAGCATATTCTCCTGTTTTAAACAAGTCCAAAAACACAGCGATATGATGTGTAAGATTCTGAGGTACTGTAATCATAACCGAGCACGTACAGTAAATAAATACAAAATAAAACAATTATTTGTAAAATTAAAAGACCGTTTGCTGTTTTTTTCATTATCCAATTATCACTCTTGGCATTTGTGACCTCATTATACAGTGTACCTATGTTACTTGCATTTTTTGCATAGCCAAATTTCAAACATTATGAGTTCACGTTAATAAGACATGGGCAACGATAAAAACAAAGATGGTAGTTATGTGGGATAGTGGTTTGCCATGATGTTGCCATCAGAAAACGTGTGCCGTGGCAGAAAAAGTTTGGGAAACACTGACCTAAACCACAAATTCATCTGCAAAAAACGTCCAAAAGAAAACACACAGCAGTATGTAAATTCTGCAATGCAATGCTTACAGAGACGGCTGGGAACACATCAAACATTTATTGGCACTTAGAAAGGAAGCATAAAGAAAGGTAAGCTAAGTCTAAGTGATACTAGCAAAGTTAGCTAGCTAACGTTAGCAATCTGACACTTGCTGCATTCCATTCAACATGGGAAAGTCTGATTTTCCAAATTCCTACTGGGAAAAGTGCAATGGAACACCACTTAAAGTCATAATTACAACTTGGAAAGTCGTGCGGAAATTTTAAACTCCAAATTCGCCGAGATGCAAGTGTGTGACGTCTCACAATCTTGTCGGCACCCAGGAATATATGTACAAAATAAGTGATAAATATTCATTTTTATTAAATAATATCAATAAACAGTCAAAGTTTCTACATTCCACGATATTAATGCTTGTTTAAAAAAACATTAGCAGAGTAGCAGGTAGCAGCTCTCTTTTGATAATCGTACACCTGTAGCACAAATGCTAGTGTTACAGATTGTTTATGAATTGGGTTTATGGGAGAAAAGTCCGGCAACAGTCAAAGACCTTCTCAGCTAACAGGAGCATTGCAGTTTTGTTTCCTTTAATGTCATCTTCCGAGCATCTGGCAACATTCTCAATTTGGCCAAGAATATCAGTGCTACAGCGACCTTGCATTCCTTGAATTAATCACGTTTCTCTCTTGTCGGATTCGCAAAGTCTGGGAACAAGAAAACGCTGTGGTTCTTCCAAGAAAGCCTTCCTTTACTCCTCGCCTTGTGTAACACAAGATCTTTATCGGATGATCTCAGAAATTTGGCCAGAATTGATCGTGGACTGTCTCCCTCTGCGGATTGCTGAGCAAGATTTTTAGCCCACATAGTGGCCACGGCCACCACCATTGTGTCCTTGAGCAAGGCACTTTACTCCAGGTTGCTCCTGGGGAATTGTCCCTGTAATAAGTGCACTATACTGTAAGTTGCTTTGGATAAAAGCTGCCAAATGCATAAATGTATATATGTTTTATATATATATATATATATATATATATATATATATATATATATATATATTTATTTATTTATTATTTTTTTTTTCAAACAAACTTAAATTCATCCCCTTTAAAGCACTGTCACAACAGCCATACAGATTTTGACAAATGTCTTGCTCTATTGCGTCGCAGGAAGGAAAAATTTAATTTTTTTAAAAACACATCTGAGGGCCTCTGCAATCTGCTCCATTCTGCCCAATCTAGCTGTTCTTGAAACCCAGATCAATGTTAATGACGTCAGTTATGTAAATAAAATGAGTCCAATCGGGTGAGGTGAACCCAAAACAAGCCTAATTTTACAGGGATTCCTTATTACCAATTAGTCGATTAGTCATTCAGGGAACCCACTGATTAGTCTATTTTTTAAAATGAGTTCTGCACATGCCTAATAGCAGTTTTCATTGTTTCCTTTGCTAACTTCTTACATTTAAAAGTGAATAAAACATCTGCATGCTCAGTCCTGTATTTTAGACCAGTCAGTTTATGACCATATGAGTCATATGGCAGTGGAGATGGAGCATGTGTTAGGTCTGTTTCAGTTGTGAGGATGTGACAGATGCTCTGTGATGAGCTCTGGGAGATGTGGGAGAAGTGGAGAGAAAAAAACAAACACAAGGTGTGGATCTCCATAGCAACAACTGTAGTCTGAGACTTGGGGATGCACAAGGCATCATAAGGTGTCTGTGTAAGTGTCGCCCTAAGGATAAAAGCTCCATGCTGTCTATCTCCAGAGGGCATGCACACTGTACCCTCCTCAATAGATGGCTGCTAAAATGTGCTGTTGAGTTTGAGTGACATTTGAATTATATTGATCTCAAAAACCTGTCCTCTCTGTGTGGTCTGATACACATCTCCACATCACAATGCTTTTGTCTCCCCTCGTAGCTCATTTGCAGTCTTAAAACGGCCTTGGAAAGTGCATTTGATCGAAATAAACCCACTCAGCATTTTTTCTAGACTCCTTTTGAAGTTGCGGCTCATCCTAGAAAGCCTGTCATTATGAGTTAGAAGCATGTGTAGAGAGTGTGTGTCTGTAGTAGGTGGTGCTGTCAGTATGCTGTAATTACGTTTAAGGTGTTTCCTCTGTAGTTAGACTGTGCTCAGGTCCTGTAATTTTAGCCTACTAGAACATGTTAAACAATTCTCTCATCATTAGCCCTTTTATCTGTCCTGTGAAGTTGAAGAATCAAACCATTAAAGCAGGATTTAATTTATCATCAGTCAGTAAAGTAAAACGTCTTTGTGAAAGCAAAAGAGTGAGATCTCTGCCACAGCACTGGAAAGATGGAAAGTGTTCCCCCTGGGCCAATGTATAAAATGCATTTTCTGATGAAAAACCTCTTAATTTGCTGGGAGTTCAGTGTGCATTTGAGCTGTTTTGCAAACATGCATGTAAAATGTCTAATACTACCTCCACAAAAGAAGCTGATGTTTAATTTTTCTCTGTGTTTGTAATTTTTTTCCAATAAAAAAAATGGCAGAATCCACTCGTCCCTCCATTTCTTTGAAAAAAAAATAAAAAAATCGAGATTACAGTGAGGCACTTACAATGAAAGTGAATGGGGCCAATTTTTGGAGGGTTTAAAGGAAGAAATGCAAAGCCAATAATAAAATATATTAACTCTTCTGTTAAAATCTGTGTATTATTTGAGCTGTAAAGTTGTTTATATCGTCATTTACCAGGATTACAGGGTTTACAACGTAGTTGTGAAAAAGTAAAATCTCTGATTAAGAAATTCTGCTTAATATTTTATCACACTTAAATAATGTTAACATGCATATTGTTTACATCTTGTGGCTATACTTTTGAAACATTGAGTATTTTACATTTTATGGATTGGCCCCATTCACTTACAACATTTAAACCCACTTGATCATTACTTTTAAATATAAAAATATATATTTTATTGGATAATATTAGAAATAAGTTTGCACAGACAATCGCAGAAGGCTATTCTGTCACACTATTCTCAAACTGTACAGTATATTGTTTAAGTATTGTGTTTATTCTTCAGAAACAGAATATTTTAATATTTATTGAGTTGCCCTTGCCCCAGCCTTGTACATCTATCCTTAGTGCCTTACTGTAGCCAAGAATATTTGCTTTTGTAAATGCAACTAAAGGAAAAAATAATGTTCTGTGGTAATTGAACTTGTGCCACATGAAGCTTAACTTTGAACCATAACATTCCTTTTACAGGAGATCACCAGTGTCTGTCTGGCCAGATCTCAATATCAGGGTCCCAGTGAGAGCCCTTAATGCTTTTACACATGAGACTGTGCATCAGAGCAACTAAGCATTAAAATAAACCCGGCAAAGTGGTTAACAATTAAAGTGTTTCAGTTCACATGAATCTCATAATGGTATAATTGGTTGAGGATATTCTTTGTGTATCTGTGTCCGGTGTTCAGAGAGCTGGATTTAGAGGCACACACACACTCTTTCTCTCCTCTCTCCCTCCCCTCTACCATATGAAATCTCGTCGCATTTCCCTCCCCTTACACTCTCGAACCACCCCTCACCAATGCTCCATTGTGATTGGATGAGCACTGGCAGTTTCCACTGAAGCTTCTAGAATACCCTTCATCTAAAGGCCCTGATTGCAGCCATTTTTCACAGCTACGGGGTAAAAGTGTAAATGACAGAGAACGTACAGCAAACAGGAGAAATTAGCCATATACGTTTAGGTGTTCATATGCTTCCTGTAACACATCCATATCCAGAACAATGGGTTGGAGTGGAGAGGAGGACTGGGAATCTGTCACAATTGGTCACCCCAGCTTGTGACAGGCTGGCAGAGCTGGACTTTATCAGTGATTGGCGTCACTGACTCCAGCTTAGCACTGCGACTGCGCTGCTGGAGGGTGTCTGTGCGGCAAATATGCCATGAAGGAGAGCAAGGGGCCATGACTGGGGGAGGGACGTGCGTGTGAGAGAGAGAAAAAGAGACGGGGAGAAATTGAAAGGACATGTTCATGCTAGCTCAGGATTCACGTTTTCATACAACACTGAGTGAGGCCTTTGCAGTACATAATCTAAAGTGTATGTTAGCCTCATTATTTGCCAGTAGGAAAGTACCAAAGGATCCTGGGTGACGTAGTTCACATAATTACTGCAAACCCTGATCATTACTGCAAAATGTTTTCTTTAAAAGAAATACAATAAAAGTAGTTACACTATAAACTTAAAGCAAAAAATGTTTTATAAATGTTTAACTATTTTTCATTTGACACACTATCTTGAAAACACAACAAAAAGCTAGTCAAGACGCAATTGCCAAAGAAGACATCTTCAAATGTACCTTAAGTTAATTTGACATCCCCATTGCTCTTGTCCTGAAGAATGTTTTCTTTATTTTTGGCATGTGTGTTATGTTTTTTTTCCTGTGCAAATAAAATTTCTCTATTGGGGTAAACAATAAACTGAACTGAACTGGAATCAGCCTAGTTAACCATCATGACAGATGATGTACTCACGAAGTACACACATTTTGTTTGTTTTTTATAAAATCTGAAGCATGCCACAGATGTTGTCAGTAGAGCTAAACTTGTGTTTAAACTAAAATACTCCTTGAAAGGACTCCTCTGGAAAATGTTGTGTGCATTTGTGTTTCAGATTGTCTGTGCTCAAATTCACCCGTTCATGAAACAAGCTTCCTCAGTTATATAAGAACAATTTGCAGCTCCCGTTTACCAAGTGATATTCATCTTTTATCTGTTATGTGAAGTTTTGTTCTGTTCAGCCTGACCCAGCTGTGTCTACCTCTGAATAATCAATACTTTTCCTTCAATATCACTGGATTCTGTTGTGAAAATATACATAAGTGAAGACCCATCTTTGTAACCATCTTGATATTTTGAATTAGGAAGTCTCCTAAAATCCATACAAGACAAAACAAGCCCAGAAACCCAAAATAAAACCCCTCTATTGTCATCCAAATGGAATTTGCTATAAATAATTAGGTTTTCGAAGAGGTTTCCTAAACACTCCTCTCATCTGCCATTGCTTGCGCAGACAGGTTCTGTCCAAAACTTATGCCATTGTTTTAGCCAATGTACTATGTCGAGCTGTTTTGAAAGCAGCACAGAGCCACACTGTTTACACTTTTTGGGGAGAATCAACCTTTTGAATGGTTTATTTATAGTTGTCTCTGCATATTAAGCTGGGAAAAACAGCATTTTTGCATCCCCTTCCAAGAGCCCCATGTGTCTAGACCAGCTATAGTAGGTATTGACAGGCCCATTAGTCCCCATTTATTTCCTGATCCCTTTCATAGGCATCCCTCTTAAGACACACTTCCTTTTTGCTTTCATTATGGCATGTGCTAAAATTAACTTTATCCTTCCCTCTCCCCACCTCTCTCTTTCTCTTTCTATCTCTTGCTGTCTTTCATCTCTGTGTTCACAGTGCCAGACTTTGCCAAGCCCAGCCCCATCCCTCCTCCCCCCACCAACCCCAGCACCGCCACCAACCCTGTGCAACCAGGCAGCAGCACTGGTGGCAATGGCAAGCGCGCACCCTCCAGCAACCAACAGCAGCAGCCAGCAGTCCCACGCTACCCGCCCAGAGAGGTGCCCCCTCGCTTCCGTCAGCACGAACACAAGCAGCTACTAAAGCGGGGCCAACCTCTGCCAGCAGGGAGCCCGGTGCTTGCACAGCCAGCCTCCTCCAGCCCCACACCTCAGCCCTTCTCCTGCCAGACCCACCTAGGTCAGCTTCTCCTCCATGATCTACATGTTGAGTCAGACTCAAGCCCTCTGTGTCTTTCATTGTTTGGTGACTATGGTTATGTGGTCTGTTTTCACGTTTTTTGATGTAATATTACAGGAAGCTGTGATAGCTGGTATTGACATTGGGTGTTAGGATGGTTTGTATGCGAGGTGTGTCTTAGTGAGATATTGGTAGGTCCACACAAAATCTTTACGCACAGAAATCTGCAGAATAGGAATGGCTGTAATTCACATGTCCACCTTATGTATTCATTTATTTAATATTTATGGCCAATAGGAGTGTAGTGCTCTCAGTTCTTTTATATATATATATATATATATATATATATATATATATTTTTTTTTTTTTTACTTTGTAATCATGTTTAAAATCCATTCCACAGATTTTGCCCAAATCAGTGAAGAAAATGTGAAAAAAAAAAAAATCTACTGAACTGAGCAAGATACACAGTTTTAGACTTTCTTTGTTTCTTTTTTGTCTAAGGAGCCATTTACACAGGACACACATTTGCACTATTTTTTTTATTGTTGGTCTATGTAAGCATACTATAGATGTTTAAAAAAAAATGTCAAATATGAATGGAATATACTTCAGATATATTTTATTCAAGGGATTATTTATTTTTCTAGGGTTGCCAATAATTTTGGCAAATGTGTTTTAAAGACAAACCCCCCTTTCAATTATTTGACTTTAATTAAAAGTTCGATTTGTGTGAATATTGTAAATGAAAGATCAAAAGGATATACAATAAAGAAATGTTTCTTACAGCCTTCTTTGCTCATATTTACCAAGGGTGCCAACATTAGTGAAGGGCACTGTGTATCATTGTGTTTGGACTCAATGGATAGCTAGTTGTGGATGCTTGTAGTTGTGCTGCCTCAGTTTTACAGGCAAAGACAACTAGTTGGAGAGAAACAGTCTTTGCAGAACTGTGCTTTGCTGCTTCCTGTGTTTGGAGGTGTGTGGGTGTGCAAGAGTATTTAGTTTTGTATGTGGACTTGGCAGTCTTCTGCCATGTTTCTGTGGCTTCTCGACTGCATTGGCGGAGTGAAAGAAAGTGTTCGAGAGGAAAAGGGAGAGATGGCAGACCATCAGCTTTGTGGGCATGGGTAATTCACAGCTTACAGTAAATGTGTGTGATTCAGAAGGGTACTCCTTTTATTAGCATGGTATACGTACATATGGGACAGTCTACTAGGTTTCCATGAAAAGGATGCCTATGGACTATTCTTCCCTCCTTTCAAAATATTGATCCACTCTTTTTTATGATCAGATAGAATCATGAGATTCTACAATCGTACACTGGAGGCCTAGTAATTCTAGTTAGTAGCAAGACCAAAGCTCCGTTCCGAACTCTAGTGAACAGCATTCCTTGTCAGCAAAAGGCAGAGATAGATTCCAAACAATAAGCAGCGAATTTGTACATTTCCTGAAGAAAATGTGAGCGCTTACATGTGCTTAACTCGCCACCACAATGCTAGTGTGTTGTGGATGTTTGCCAGGGCGTTGCTATTTGGTTGCAAAGGTGTTCTGGGTGGTTGTTTACTTGCCAAAGACAAAAGACCACAACCCAATTCTCTATAATATTCTAGTTAGGGCTTAGGGGTATGTACAAATCCATAACCCTACATTTGAGCAATTGTAAAGCTTGCCTTAGTAAGCACCAGTAAGTTGATTTCATCATGGAGCAGATGTTCCTAGATGTCCTAATTTCCTTATTGGTCCTGAAACAATATTTTTATCAACCAATCAGATTTTAGGGTTAGATTTAGGGTTTGTGTTAGTGTTAGGGCTACCATTACCATCTAATTTAAAGGGTAGGTTAGGATTAAGACGTGGTCACATTTACCTTTGCACTGTGAAATTCTGTGGGCGAAGAAGGTATGGGCGGAGTATGTGAAGCCAGCAAAAAAACAAATTGCCAAGCAATCCTTTATACTCCGTGAGAGTGATATTAAAAAATGAAACTTGCCACTAAAATTATATCCTTGTTCATTGTGAATATTCAGTGTAGCAATATATGAAGGAGGAAATTCTTTACCACTGGATTCACGATCACGCAAATTACCATTGAAATAATTGTATTTCACACCATTTAATTTTATTCATAGGGGGATGTTTCCTACAATACCAGCATCAGAAGATTCACTGGAATCAGAATCGATTATTTAATTTCATTGCTATGAACATTTATAATATACCTTTATGAAATGTATCTATAGAATAGCGTAAAAGTTTTCTTTCCTATAGTCTCAGTAAAAATTTGACTGAACTGATAGTTCTAAAAGCATATTGATGCTTTAGATGCGTACACACCTGCCATTTGTCAGTCTATTTGATGACAGGTATAAAAGGGTGCTTTGATTTATAATTTTGTATTATTAATGAAAAAAAAAACATTTGGATAGATTATCAGAATTTGTAATTATTTATTGGAATACATGTATTAACTGAGCTTCTAAAAGTAAAGGAAGAAAAAGAAAGCACTAAAAAGTGGTGCACATATTCTCTTACCAATACTTGCAGAAGAAAGAGAAGAATTCTAAGTTATTTTAGGAGAATGTATTAGCTGAGGTTCTGATGTGCATGCTTCTCATGTCTGTGTCCCTGCATGTTGATACCAGACACATTGAAGAATTTAGTAAAGTTCTTGTGCTTGTACATGTATTCGCTTTTTAAAAGTTAACGATCAGATGGTTATTTGATTTTGAACTCTTGTTTGCAGTGATAACAGGTATAAAAAGGCGTTTTGGTTTAAGTTTTGCTATTATTGTCTGTCTTGTTCAATGAAAACAAAATGCTGTGTTTATTTGTATTTGCTCATGTGTTTAAAGTGGACAAATCAAAAAATTGTCGGCTATTCCACGGCCTTATACCACATAACTAGAAGATAAGGGATCGGCTTAACAAATTTCTCCATACCAGACGACTGAGTTTTTTTTTTCAGTGTGTGTGTTTTTTTACTTTTATTCTCTAAGCACTATTCATTCTTTTATCTTGCTGTATAGATATGTCTGATATGCTTAGAAGTACCCATTCATCCCAGGTTCATGATGATGGCTATTATCGAGTTATTGTCATTCATTCTTTCATTTAAATGTATTTATTAAGAAGACCCTTTTACCAACTTACAGATGAGGAAATAAACAACAAAAAGTAACAGTAATATTTAATATTTTATAATTGATTTATTAATATAAGTAATATTTATTATAATAATAATTTATGTTTTCAGTAGATTACATGTTAATCACAACAATTAAAAAAAGTTTTTTACGAGAATTTAGTCCTTTAAGCAAAGAAAACAAAGTGTTTGTTTTAACAATTCATTTGGTCTAGTGGGCCTGGATAGTAGTCCATAGTAGATTGTACTCAGCAAGTAAAAACGCTGACTTCCACATCTGTCACGAGGAAACAGTCACGAGTTCAAATCCACGGCGTGCTGAGTGAATCCAGTTAGGCTTCCTAAGGAACCAATTAGCCCAGTTGCTAGGGTGGGTAGAGTCACGTTGGGTTAACCTCCTCATGGTCACTATAATGTGGTTCTCACTCTCGGTGGGGCACATGGAAGCTTGTGTGTGGATGCCGCGGAGAGTAGCGTGAAGCCTCCACATGCGCTAGGTCTCCACGGTAATGTGCTCAACAATCCACGTGATAAGATGCACGGATTGACCATCTCAGTCACAGAGGCAACTGAGATTCGTCCTCCGCCACCCAGATTGAGGCGAGCCACTACGCCACCATGAGGACTTGGAGCGCATTGGGAATTGGGCATTCCAAATTGGGGAGAAAAGGGGAGAAGAAAAAAACTATTAATTTGGACTGTCCATTGTCTAATATACAATACATGCTAGGGATGTACATGGATAGTCAATATTTTGTTAACCGTTTGACACGCCACTTTTCGGTTATTCTATGTGCAATCAGGGTTGGGAGTAACGGAATACATATAATGGGATTACGTATTTAAAATACAAATTTAAGTTACAATTTATATTCTTGGTAATTATAATACAGTTACATTCAAAAAGTATTTTGATTACTGAAGAGATTACTTTGCATTTTATTGTCATTTGTTTCATTTAATATTTAGTCATTTCAGATGGAAAACATTTATACATATAAATGATGTGATCCAAAGTGCATTTGAACAGCGGTGAAACACTTTCTTATGATTCATACGAGCAGACAGAGAAGTACATTTTAAGTAAGATCAGACCTTTGATATTAGGGCAAAAATTGTGTTCTTGGTAATAATTATTGTATTGTTTTCCTGTAAAAATATCTAAAAATCCTTAAGACAAGATCAATTTGCTGCTTCTTGTTTTAGAAACAACACTTGCATGAGATATTTAGGTTTTTCAGAGAATGTATTTTTAACATGTGTATTTTGTGTTACTGTACTGAGTTTTTATAGTCAAAACAAGTGAGAAAATCTTCCAGTGCTGAAGTAATCCAAAGTATTTATAATACGTTACTGACCTTGAATAATCATAATACGTTACAAATGACATTTTACTGCATGTATTCTGTAATCTGTTGTGGAATACATTTCAAAAGTAACACCCGACCCGATCTTGACGAGTTCTATCAAACAGTCATGTTTTCCAGCTAGGTGTGGGTCAAGTATATGGCAAGTTAAGGGCTGTTCAAATATGCTTTTGTGTGTTTGTGCTTTTTTGCTATATAATTTTATCATGCGCTGGACAAGACGTTTTTGACTTTTGCGCTGAATTTCACTGTTTTTTTTTTCAGTGTTTAGCACAGAATTACCACATTTTTAGACACAAGGTAAAGTAAAAACTAGAAACGTGTCTCAAATCACCTGCTTTGTGTTTCAATCATTGTGCTGCATTCTGAAGAAGTTCAGGTTGCAAAGAGGACTTAATGTGACTTACACCATTAAACATGATTCCAGGTTGTTTTTTGCGAAGCAAAGTTCTTGATATATGGTGAGACAGTGTTTTTCCCCTTTTGCTCTGGTGTACATATTTACGCATAATGATTGGACAAGTTCAGTGATATTTGATTTTAAACCATTTAAAAAAGTACCCCAAAGAGGCTTTGCTGCCTCATGGATTGCAGAGCGCTTACAGGCAGTGACTGTTTGATTATATTTGTTTGACATTAATGTGAGATTTTATCATTTGAAGACTTATGTATTGGGCTATTTAGGCTCATGGCTAACTGTGCACATTATTTACTGTTATTTTGTGTAGTGTTTGAGGAAATTCCAATGCAGTAAACATTCTTTATTCCCACGTCCTGACTCCAGATGAAAAAAAAAAAGATTAACCATCCGTGAAACCTTGTGGTTAACCAAAGACAGAAGACAGCTAGTCGTAGATTTCATAAACCGTGATCTTTACCTTTAGTACTTGCACAAAAACACAGATTCCTTATTTCTTAATCTGCAAAGCAATGCGCAAAAATACAATTCTACATTAAAAAAATGTAGTTGAATGTACAGGCTGTTCTTAAAGTAACAGATGTTTTGCTGCTTTTTTCCTCTGATGGAATTCTCATTAACGTTTGTACAAATTACAATCATTTTCATATGATTTACTGATAAAAGAGCACGTCTGACTGTTGCGCGTGTACTAAACACCCTGCTGTTTTAATGAAGGTTCAGCCCAGTTCTTAGAAATCAAGGCTAATGCAAAGTAAATGCCTTAACGGTGCTAAACATATTTAAATAATTTCACGTGTGTTAACACGTTAACTTTGCCGGCCCTATAATGTAAGTTTTCATCAATTCATCAAACCCAAAGTCATACATGATAAACCGACAGGGGCAGAGGTTAAGCTCGCATAATCAGGTTGACTAAACTGTAAGAAATCAGTGTTTGTTCATAGAATGAGACATGGCTGCCCCCTACTGATCATTAGGGTTGCTCCGATAACAAAATTTAGGCTTTGGTTCTATACCAGACCTGGTACCTCAGTATCAATTCTAACTCGATACTTTGGCAACAATTAATACAAAATAAATCTCATATTTTTTTTAATTACTTGACTAAAAGAACTGCATAAAGTCTTATAGATACAAATTATGCCTTTTACCTTTAATTTTTCTGCATTCCATGTTAAATGTTTCAGTTAAATGTTATGGTCAAATTGTGTTTAATCAAATGGTGTACAGCTTTAATCAAATGAAAATATAATCATTTTTAATTTTGGTAAAGAAATAAATACTAATATGCACAACAGCGCTTGCTGATATTCAGTACACTTGCTTTTGTGATATTGCTTACAGATGATAAGAATACTAATAATATAACCATTTAATATTATATTATTGTTATTATGACTATTATTGCAACTAGTTTGAATATTACTTGTTTATACAGTAGTAATATTTTTCTGTCGTAATGTCTTTAATTTTACGAATCCAGTTGAATAAGAGCTCTCATTTCAGCAGGACATTTATTTTGAAAGACCTTTGAAACTTCCAGTTTTTGAAGAGTTCAATATATCAAGATTTTCATGACCCCACCGAGTTGAAATCCCCAAGCTGCAACGGTGAAAAAGGTCATTTGAGACTTCACAGCCGTTTACTGTATACACTAAACACACTGTTCTGCAGATGGATACTATTGGACACACTTCATGAAAATCAAGCATTAGTTGTGTGTGTTGCATTTATGTGTGCGTGGGTGTCTATTTGTGTGAAAGAGATGACAGAGCAAAGCCTCTCATTCATTCTGTGGCGCTCATGTGACTGTATATTGTTTCATTAAATGACATCTTTGTGCAGTTTATTGATCACATTTGGCCATATCAAGACTTTTTTTATTATTTTCAAATGGTTGTTGATTTAATCTCAAAACACTCACATTACATTACATTTGGCTAATGGCAGCATACTTTAATATGGTACTGAAATTGACAACAAGATGATATCGTATAATTTAAGTTTTTGGTATCGTGATATTTCGTTTGTACAGGTATACTACGCAACCCTACTCATCATGTATCTCTTGTGTCGCCTGACCGCGTGAAACCACTTGAATTTACAGGATCAATTTATCTTTTTCAGACATTTTTCAAGGCCACATCTGTATTTTTCTATATGTATTTTTTTTCCTTATGCTCCTGTCTCCATCTCACTCTTTCTCTCTTGGTTGAGTTTGTCTTTTGGGTATGTTTTGGGCCGGCACGTGCACTGAGCTGTGGTTCCGTTGGATGTTACTTAACGCACAAGGGGAGCCAAGTGAGTAATAAGAGCTCCTAGCATTCTCTCTCTCTCTCTCTCTGTGTGTGTGTGTGTGTGTGTGTGTGTGTGTGTTTTACAGGAAGCCACTGGAATGCAGCTGAATGGCCCACAGCTCTGCTTTAAGCCAGTAACAGCAGTAGCACAGAGGCTGTATTCATTTAGCTTTTCTCTTTTGCTCTCCCCATCTTTCCTACAGTCATCACGTGGATAGTTTAATGTAAAACGGCCCCAAGGGAGAGAAATGCTTTTCCCTGCCATCCTCTGAAGTTGTAGAAGTCTATGAGTTTTGGCTGTGTGTGGTTGTTTTGTGCATTATGTGTAGTGATAGACAGATATATCAGCCAGGCCGATTAATCTGCTGATATTTAGCCATTTTGCGATTATCAACTGATAACAGTGTTCATTTGGCCAATTAACAGAAGTGTTAACTTTCTCTTATGCCATTTAAAAAGATCTATTAATAGATTTGTCAATGGATAGTCAACACTTTCTGACTACATTTACATGGACTTCAGAATGTGGCTTATTCCGAGAAACCAGTGCTCCATTTACAAGCACTGTATAAGTGGTGTTCTCTTCACTCCCATATATGCGGCTTGGACAGTAAGCAGCAACGTAAATTCTCTGCAACGCTTGTGTAAATAACAAACCTGGTATTCGAGGAAGTCTACACTGTTTTATTCTGTTTCTTTGCTTTATTTCCAGATATATATCAGAGTTGTTGCTGTGCTTGTTTCCTTAAATTTCTATCATGACCTGCAGCAGAATTGCGCAATTGTGGTGTTTCCCTCTTACATAAAACTCTGGGGATCCCCTAATGTACAGGCGCATATACGAACTGCCTTGGACCGTCATTATTTTACATTGGTGGGTATAAATGGGTAAAGTTTACAGTGTATGTGCTTTTCCCACTGTACTCCTAGAAATGTTGATTTATTTCTGCTTTGTTAACTTGTTGTTGGGCTCCATCCTATTACGTTTGTTTTCCGGTGTGTTCACGCATATGCACATTCTTCAAAAACCTGTTAGAACAGTGCTTATGTATTTACATGGCCACATTAAGCTGCGTTCTCCGAGAGAAGCCTGAATGTGTTAAACTGCTTTCTCTTAATCCCTTTAACTGCGCAAGGAAATCAATGTTTCAGAATGCTGTTTACTCCAAAAACAACTTCTTAAGTGCATGTTAACGTGGTCTCTGTTATCAAGGTTTTTCATTTTACATTTTATGAAAATTTGAGTAGATTTTGCATAAAATAAGTGTTTTATTTCACTTTTATAATTATGTGTACATCTGATTTGCTGTTGATAAATTGTACTATGTTTTTTTGCATTCGTATAGACCATTCTGCTCTCTAGATATTGGTAACGGCATCAGCCTTTGAAATACCCATATCGATCGACCACTAATTGTGTACATTTGAATGTAATCATGGAGCGTGTATCTATAGATGAACATTACATTTACTGCATAAACCGTTTCCGGTGTGCAGCGTGGAAATCAGGTGAAGATGGATGCCTAGCAGACCGACACTGAACTGGTGGCCAGAAAAAAATAACACTGAAGATCACAGCTTGGCGATATGTCTTTATTTCATCAATAATTAAAGTTCATATAATACGGGATCGTGACATGTAAATAAGCACAAACTCCAAAACTGTCCTTCTCTGTGCGGTGAGAGCTGCTTCAACCAGTACCAGAAGAGACCCAATCTGAGCGGGAGTCGAGAGAGGGAGAGATTTAATGTTCCGCCAGCTGATGCGCACTCTTAATACTTTTAGATGCTCGTCTCTCACCCCCGCTGTCTGCAGCTCAAGTGTCTGATAGAAACAGATCACAGCTTTGCGATATATCTTTATTTTATCCTTAATTAAGTTCATATAATACGGGAGCGTGACATGTAAATAAACACAAACTCCAAAACTGTCATTTTCTGTGCGGTCAGAGTTTGGACAATCTTATTTTCGTGAAAATTTGTATGTTCTTATTTATTGTTCTATTTTATTTAGGTGTACAATTGAGAAAATAACAAGTTTGCAGTAATGCAAAGATATTAATTTTGTAAAAATATTTTAATTTGAAAACACTGTGTATTTATAGTTGAAGTTGTTGCTAGTTTGTATGTTTGAGTTGAAAAATACACATTTCAGTATTATCAGTAATCTATTTGTGCATTTTTCTTGATAACCAAGCAAGTTGACTCATGATACTATTTGTTTATTATATCGCATATTGCGATATTAACCTCAATAATCGCAATATGACATTTTTCCCAAATCGTGCAGCCCAAACCTGTACATTTAATCTGAAAAAGTAGGCCTTCTGAACCAAGTAGGTTTTAGGTAGGGATGCACCGATACCAATTTTCTCTTCTGATTCAGATATCTGAAATATCACTATCGGCCGATACCGATCCGATACCATTGTTGTTTTTTTTTCTTAATCAGTTTAGAATATCTATTCCTCACTGATCTATGCTAATTATATGTGAAGAAATATAAACCTTTAACTACACATTATTTCAATATAAATGTACAAACTATTATGAAAAAGTTTATTGTTAACTAGTCTACTGGATATTTCTGTAGCAAATTTAACAGTAATTCCAGTCTAAGTGTTCAGTAGTTTTTTTTGTTTTTTTTTGTTTTTTTTGCAAAAAACATTCAACTTGTATCTGGACTAGGGGTGTCCATGGTTAACCGATTAACCGATTAACCGTTAAAAATTGCGTAACCGAGTGAAACATTTTGCTTGGTTAAGTGGCGTCAATGGCGTGCATTGAATTTAGTTGTAATACATTTTTGCACCACCAGAGACTGCCAGAGCGCTCCCAGACATTTGTAATGTCCACAAGAAGTAGTCTTGACCAGTTTTCTAATATGAAGCGGGCAAAGAAATGCACAGCGTGGGAGCACTTTAAAATCGAGAATGACGGGGCAAAATGCAAGTATTACAATGCAGTGCTTAGATATACTTCAAGTACAACCTCGTTGTTGTACCATCTCAACAGCCAACACCCGGGCACACCAGGGATGGAAATTAGCTCCAGCCAAATGCGGGTGATTTTGTGTTGTGGCGGGTAAACTCGCTTCACCTACCGGCCACTGTGGCGGGTAAATAAAAATAGCATCATGCGACGTTCGTCTGTTAAATGACAAATTAGTTTGAATAAACGAGGAGACACTGATTAGCAAGACAACTCAGTGAATGTGCTTTCCATTAAATGAATCACACACACAGTAAACAAATCCTTAACAAAAAAACAGGGCTATTCTGGTGGGTGCGGTGACGCGCTCATGTAAGGGTGCACTGTAAAAAGTCATTCTGTGGGTTTGTAGATTTCATCAAATTTAATATGTAAACTTTATTTAACAAAATTAATTTCTTGTTTTTTTTTTGCCAGTTTTTTTGCATTAAAATTACTTAAAAATGAATGAAATAAAACTTACTGCGTGGCGCTGCCAATAAAGCTCCTAAAATCTGTCACAAAGAACCGGCAAAAGTAATGATTATGAATATGTAAAATATAGCAAGGAGATATTTTAATTATTTATTAATAAACAAGTCTTTTCTTTGTCCGTGTCATTTGCAAAGATGAAGTTGACGATGCTGACTCGCGGTCTTCGCAGTAACGCACCAGAGAGAAATGCACATTTCTTACGGATTACATAAGCAGAGAGCAGTCTGTGTCTGTTTTCTTTAGTTTTGAATTATTTGTGAGGCAAGGCTACCTTATACACTGAGTTTCGGTTCATTTATGAGACGAGCTCCAGTTCACGCGCAGGCGCCTCCGCTTCGTGATTATATCGACGTCTGCTATATTTAATTCTTATTTATTAAATCCAGGCAATTGGTCGATGAAACATTGATTTAAAATTAAAACACAATTAATACAAAACGAAATTCACTTTAAAGAAAGGTTTTGTGCTTTCTGTTTGATGTCTCTGTGGAAGTTTTAAAGCATCTTTCAGTGCCGCTTTCAGAGCGCTCACGTCCGTAACATTGTGTTTTCCTCGTATGCGAACTGAAATGAATATCAGTTCATGGATTGTGTGTGTAGGCTATAAGAGAGAAAGAGAAAATGCCAGTATTTCATTGAGACTTGAGATTAAATAAACGGCTTAAGTATTGTAGATCTTGTAGTATTAATTTTCACATGCAGTTACACATTGTCGGTTAAAAACAAGAAAGTGGCTGGTAAAAACATTGAGTGGCTGGTAGATTTTGAAATCCACAGTGGCCGGTGGACAAAAAAGTTCATTTCCATCCCTGGCGCACACTATGGTTAACCGAGTATTAACCGTTAAGGGCCTCGGTTAACGGTTAATGAAAAACTTCAAAACGTGCAGCCCTAATCTGGACTTTGAAGGATTCAGATATCTTTTTTTTTGTTTTCAATTTAGTTTAGACATCAGTCCGCTTTTCATTTATAGTTATTTTTGGAACCCATTAAACGTCAATATTGTTATAATTTGTAAACAAATAATAATACATTATTATTATTATTATTATTATTGACTTGTAGAATTGTAAATACAACAGTAATATATTTAAATCGTGCACCTTTGATTTTAAAACCCTCTGGCTTTTTCTGAACTCTCCAGGAAGTCCTGTATGTGTATGTTTGTAGGCAAGTTCACAGTAGTTTTATTCACTTCTTATTAAAATTCTGGTAAATGCACCTCCGGCACCATTCTAAATGCACATTATTAGTGAAACAAACTATTAAGCGTCTACATCTGAGATGTTGATAAAGTGATTAGCGCTCAAATGTTGCGTACTGCTGTAAAGGCTAAACATAGTCACGAATGTGTGTGTAAACAGAGCAGCACCATTCACTAACGTGCTGGCACTGCACATGCATGTTATATATTTACTTATTAAACAGCCTTTTGTGATTGACAGAGCTATCGCACATCTTCAAGTGGCTTTGAATAAAATGCAAGGTCATATTAACTATTTTTATGGTGTTTTTATGGTTCTTTTTGTAATTTTTGGAGCTTGACGGGAATGAACATGACTAACACACAGTATCGGATTTGGATCAGGCTCGTCGGGCAGATACGCAATCCATCTAAAAACGTCAGTATCGGAAGAGTGCATCCCTAGTTTTATGTTTACAACTGATTACTATTTAGATCACGAAGGCCTGATTTTATTGGATATTTTATTGACAAAACATCTACCCCCAAAGTTCTTTTCCAATGTGCAAACTAAAACATGTATTGGCTAAATGTATGCCATATAGTGTGTGCAGAAAATATTAAATATTAGTTAAAAAGGCATTCTTACACTGACGTAGATCAACTGGTTTTGACAATCTGATTGCTCAACTCTTTCACACATGCCTAATAGAAACACAGTTACCAGAAGCGTGCCTAGTATTTCCTGCTCTCTGCATCATAATTAACTGTATGGATGGATGCATTAAAAACATACCGGAAGTTCATTTGTGATATATTGCAATAAACTTTGCATAAATACAGCTTTGATCGAAGAAGACTGTGTCTTGAATCTTTTGAGTTTCAAGCTGTTCACCACTTACAGTTTATTATTGTCAATAATTAATCGATTTTCATTCATTAACGTTAACAATTGTCGAGTGAGAATTTGCATCCCTAGACGTGGTCAATAGCACGTTTGAGAAGTGTCCATCTTCTCCTGGTATAAATCATGCAAACAGATGTATGTGTCTTCACTTATTCATATATTCCTGTGTCTCTCTCCACTGTAGTTTCCCTAATCAGCTCTGCGGTCTTGGGATAACCTGTACATTACAGTCCTGAGAGAGTGTGCACGCTGTTTAACAACAGCTGCTTAGATTCGCTGTGTATTGTTTATGTACACATTGCCGGATGATAATACGTCTCTGGTGGATAATCTTGTTGCTCAAAAATAATGAACATAAAGCAGGTTTAACTGGTGGTATTAATGTTTCGCATGCGCTAGATGCAGTAATGTTGCTGTGATTTATCAGTTGTCAATCATCGCAATCGCTGGACTAACTCCTTTATTCTGTTCACACATTGAATGAAAATATAGGGTCATCACACCCCCAATTAAATGCAGTTGTCACTCCCTAAACTTTGTTGTGTTTACATGGCCTAATTGACTAGTCAATTTTTAGATTATAAGTCACCCATTGTAAACCATCCATAGTGTATACCTTATCCACTGTATCCACTTAAGTAGATTGGTTGCATTTACGTTGCAGTTTTGAGGTACATTGCTCAGTGTGGCATGATGCTTGCAGGAGTGCATTACAACTCACAGGCCTGCTGTTGTAGGGGAATTATCAGCTCATTATAGGCCTGTTTGCCTCAGTGAGTCCTGTGTTCTCTTCCCCAAGACACCACACAGACCTTAACTCTTGCACTGGTCCCAGCCTTACAAACTTTCTATGTCTCTTTTTTTCCTGTCACACCCACACACACTTGTATGCCTCCTACTACGCCAACAATGTTATGACCAGGAAGTGGAGTCGACCAGGCTAAGAGGGCCCAGCTCAAGGAATAATAATGAGGACTTCCCCATGGACAATGGCATGAGGCCCTGCTCCATCTTGAAAATAACTCTCCTGCTCCACTGGCTGCTGTTGTAATGTAATGAAAGAGCTGTATTAGGCACAGTGAGTTACTAAAAGATTTTGGCAGGTGTGGCAGGCGCTAGTTCACTTTAAGTAGCTTGTTTTGTTTTATTCGTTTACAGATAGAGAGTCTGTTTGACTGAGATATTTATACTGATATTAACACTTTTCTAATTAATCAGTTACCAGTTTGTAACGGGGTAAGGTGGGCAAGGAGGAGGCGGGAACAGGCTTGAACAGTCAACATAAGGTTTAATGACAAATGAACTCAAATCAGCACAAACACAAAGACTCCGGCTCGTCTTTTTTTCCCCCTCCTGGCTGATTAGCCCAATTGAGTCCCACTCCTCCATCGACCTACTCAGGCCGGGGAGAGATGAGGGAAGAGGGAAAGAGTGAGGTGGAGTGACAGAGAGAGAGAGAAAACTCACTCACCGGTCCCCGGACACACTGTCGCCTGGTCCTAAGCCACTCCTCCACCCTCTGGCAGATGACAGCCACTCCTCCCCTGGCGGATGGCAGCGAGTCCCCTGACCCCTGGCAGATGGAACGGCTCCTCCCCTTCCTGGCGGACGGCAGAGGTTCCTCCAACTCCCAGCGGACAGCAGCGCATCACTCCTCCTTCCTGTGTTTCGTCACCAATGTAATGGGTTAAGGTGGGCAAGGAGGCGGCGGGAACTGTCTGAACGGTCAACGTAAGGTTTAATAACATAAATTAACTTAAATCGATGCAAACACAGACACACACAGCAGCCACATGTGGCTATCTCACTCTTGAACTGGCGCCTCTGGCTCATTTTATCCCCCTTCCGACTGATTAGCTCGATTCAGGGCTTGGCGTGTGTCCTCACGGCCCGGCCCTCCTCCTCATCAAACAGTTCTTCAATATTGGGTCTACAGATAAGTGCAACCATGTATTCTTACATGAGAATCATTTATCAATTTAAGCTTAACAATTTAATATATAGGGCAAAATTTGCTTCCATTTAGATCCAAAACAACTTTGTATAAATATAATAGCATGAAAATGATTGTATTGAGCGCATTACCACAGAGACATTGCGTGTGTGGAGGCTTCACACTATTCATTGTAGCATCCATGCACAACTCACCATGCACCACACCGTGGATGAGAACCACATTATAGCAACCACAAGGAGTTTACCCCATGTGACTCTACCCTTCCTAGCAGCTGGGCCAATTTGGTTGCTTAGGAGACCTGGCTTGAGTCTCTCAGCACACCCTGGATTCCAACTCGTAGCTCCAGGGGTGGTAGTCAGCGTATTTACTCGCTGAGCTGCCCAGGCCCTCAAAATGATTGTATTGTTATATATTATTAACAACAGCTACTTCAACAATAGTAATAATAATAGTAGACTTAATCATAATATATTTAAATATAATTTTATTATTATCATTGTAGTTTTGATATTAATTAATTATTTAATGTTGTAGTAATGCATGTTTTATTAGTGATAAAAGTAGAGATAAAATAATTATTATTAGATGCTTAAGAATAACAATTTTATTTGTGTCATACGTAAAATTGGTTGATTTCCATTTAGAGAAAACAGACACTGGGTGCAAGAAAACAGGATTTGTCATGCTAGCAGCAACCCTCATTTTTATACTCCTTTTGAAAAGTTACTGTTGCTTGTTCCATTCTAGTTTTCCATTCAGTGGTGCCTGTTTTTGATTAGTTAGTTGAGTACTTGTTGTCAAGTGTTAGCTCTGCATCTGTTTGATTCGCCCCCTGCTGTTGAGTGCTGGTGGTCTCCTGGGGTTGTCTGTTTTATGATGTCATGTCCTGTGCTGGGGATGTGGGGAGGTGTGGTGTAGTACATCAAGGCTGATGGTTGTTGCATAAGACCCTCATGCATATTGCCCCCCTCCTACCACCAAACCTCTTTGCAAGTGACAAACAGCAACATCAGCAAAGCCCCCTGCTCTTAGCCCAACAATACTGCTACTGTTTATTTTTTACTTACAAACTCATAAACAGGGAAAAGAAATCTTAAGGCAATATGTGGTAAAGTGTTGTACTCTTAAGACACTTGTTGCCCCTTAGTCATAGTGATGGAAAACTGTGTGGGACTTGCACACAAGGTGTAATACAGAGCTAATGCACTGGAGGATGTAACTCTCCTCTCCATCCTTTCAATTTGAGAAGAAAGCAAGTTCTTCTGTACATCCCCATCTGTTTGGTTCACTGCTCATTAGGATCCAAGTGCGGAGGCCCTATTGTTCTTCTAAGGATTATTAGGGCCCAACACTCAAAGTGCGGAGGCCCTATTGCTCTTCTAATGAATTATTATGGCCCAAGCACTGAAAGTGTGGAGACCCTATTGTTCTTCTAAGGACTATTATTATTAGGTCCCTTGCACTGAAAGTGCAGATGTCCTATTGTTCTTCAAAGAATAATTTTTTTTCTTCTTTTCAAGATTTTCGTTAATTTGGGGTACCTGACGTGCATGAAAACTCTTAAAAGTTTTCACACACATCAGTGTTTTCAGCCATTATGGCTGGGCAAAGTTGCAGTGGGGGCTCTGTAGTGCCACCTATAAGATTGGCGTATTTGGGGGGGCTCTGTAGCACATCCCTTTTGAGCTACAATCACCATACTTTGTATACATATAGATCTCATCAAGCCGGACAACTTTCGTGCTGAAAGTCATAATCTCCGCCTAACAGGATGTCGGCCATTTTGGATTGTTTGAAAAATGCATGCTCGAAATACTTGTTTCTTTGAAATACTCCTAGGGATTTCATGTTACGGGTACCAAATGTTGGTGATGCTAATTAGCGAACTGATTTTTGATATATCAAATGGTGTTGCCATGGCGACGTAATGAATAACGTCAACAAATTGGAAAAAGGAAGTGTCTCAAATCTTCTGCCTGCATTGTGTGATTTACATCAAAACTGAGCCAAATGTTTGGCCTTGCAGGCTGATCACATTGATGTGGCAATTGTGGTTCACAGTCATAGGGCCACCAACTGGCAGAAGGAAGTGTAGCACTTTTAACAGACTTTGAAATATCCATCTTATTTTTACCTGAATTACTTCAAATGTTTTTAGAATAATGTCAAGTCAGTTCAGATTTAAAATTATGAAGTGATTCTTGATATCTTAAACAGTGTTGCCATGGCAGCACATTACATTTCATGATTCCTTTTTATGTATGTATGTTTACAACACCCATCAGAGTTGTCAGCCATTATGCCTGGGTAAAAATTAACACATGGGCGTGGCTGGAGAGCTCTGTAGCACCACCTTTTGGCAAAAGTGGTTGGGTCAGTTTCTTCTACGGTCAACAAACTTGCTACATATATTGCAAATATATCATCAAGCCAGACAACTTTCAAAATTATAGTCATTAGCTCCACCCAACAGAAAGTCAGACATTTCGTATTTAATGTGCTTTTCTTTTTTAAATTGCAGGCCCTGATCTTTTCAAAAGTGCTCCTAGGAGATTCATGCGACTGGCACCAAATTTAGGCAATATCATGCCAAGACATTGAAGATGTTAAATTGTGAACTGATTTTTTAGATATTGAACTATGTTGCCATGGTGATGTTATAAATTAATGTCACAAATGTTAAACAGGAAGTTCCTTATATCCTCTGTGTGCATTGTATGATTTTGATGAAAATTCAGCTGTATGTTTAGTAATGGGGGCTGATCACATTTATGTGGCTATTATGGGTCATGGTCATAGCGCAACCAACTGGCACCAGGAAGTAAGGCAATTTTATTAGACTTTGAAATAGCCCTCTTGTGTTTACATTAATTGCTTCAAAATTCTTTAGAATAATGTCAAGACACTGCTGATGTAAAATTTTATGTAAAAATGTAAAAAAAAAAAAAGAATTATTATTATTCCTTTCTTCCTGTATGCATGGGTGTGTAAGACGGCATCTGTAGCACCCCCATTTTCACCTAAAGTCACCAAAATTGGTACATATATAGTATATATATATATACTTAAATTATTATAGTCATTAGGAAATCAGCAATTTTAGATTTTTTTTTAATATTTCAGTCTCTGAACTTTTAAATACTGCTCCTAGATGATTCATGAGAATGTCACCTCATTTAAACAACATTATGCCAACACACTGAAGATGTTAAATTGCGAATAGATTTTGACATATAGAACGGTGTTGCCATGGAGAGGCATTAAATTAATGGCGAAAAATGGGAAACAGGAAGTGTCTCATATCTCCTGTGTGCAATGTGTGATTTAGATAAAAATTTAGATGTATGTTTTGTTTTGGGGCTAATCAGATGGATTTGACTAATTTTGGTCACACAATTGTAACGGGCAGTGTGTCACTTGCAAGAGACTTTAAAATAGTCCTCTTATATGTACTCAAATTGTTTCAAAATGTTTAGAATAATGTCAAATGCATGTCCACCTTGCATTGTTTTTGGAAAGCCACCTGGTGGAAATGGGCCAGTTGTGATTGGGCCTTTCATCGCTGCTTGCAGCTATATTTCTTCTTAAACTCTTAAAAACTTTAAATTGCATATTTCACAGGAAACTTAGAAATGACAAAGGAAGACTTCTAGTCAAAGTAACAAAGGACATGATCTTTCAGTGTTTCCAAGCCAGTGCTTCAGTTTTAGACAGAATTCTTAAGGCTTATATGCACATGTAGTGTCACTACATGTGCTCTGATTGATCAGGATTGCTATCCAATTGGGTAAACAGATTCCATTTACACTTGACCACATAATTTGTGTCTCCACAAACACAAGACAAGACAATTCCCATGCTGTATGCAAATATAACACAGTTCACTTGTGTTATGATAGTAATACCGGGCAGCTACGTTTTTAGCTTTTATTTCATAGATTAATTTGTTTCAATATGACTAAGTTTCTGTTTAACACTCTATTCACATAGATGGTAATTAATGTTTGCGTTTCACAGTTGCTACATCCATGTGTCTTATCCATGAATGCTTGATCACTTGTAGATTTTGGGGCACCTACATTTCTGTATGCTGAATTAGATTCATTTGGGAGGACTAACGTTTACGTATGTGACCTGAACAACCTGTTGCATATACCTTTGGCAGAGTCAACATCATTTTGACACCATTATAACCATTTTGTATGCACCTCCTGAGATAGTTTGAGTGATCAGATTGCTATCCATCATAAAATGCATATTTGAGGGAATTTAGATTTGGTCTGTATGAAGTGAGCAAGTGTAAATACCCTCTTAGTAAGGATAGGCACAGAAAAAGTAAAAGTGGTGCCACTGTAATAAATGTTTGTAGTGGTCAATATTCATAGAGCAGAAATTAAATAGTGTGTTCACCTGCAGTTTGTCCTCAGTGGAAACTCCATCTAGACCCAGGCGAAATCAATCAATAACTGTTTAAGTAGTGAAAACTAAATTCAGCGTTTATAAGTTCTTGTTTGGAGTTTTCACTTTAGAGTCATTTGCAGAGAAAAAGGATAATCAATAATGAGGCTTTGATTACATCATTGCATATTTGGCTGGAAAAAAGCTGCCATTGAGTTTGAGTATAATAAAAGTCTGTTCTCCACGGACTTTGGTATATTGTGTATATAGGAGGCGCTGGGATCATTTGTAAACAATGCCCTCCTTGATGCCAGGAGCTGGTGTACTTTTGTAAGTTTTCATTCTCTCTTGCTCATTCTCTCTCTCACTCCTTGATCATTATAGCATGGGCACACACTGCAGAGACATTTAGCCCTTGGCCACCTGCCCGCCTCCATGTGAGCCTCATTTGGTGCATTTATCCTGTTTTTATACAACCATTCAAGCAGTTTTCTTCAAAACTTGGGATAGCACCTCTGGTATGCAGAGCTTCAGCTGCATATAACCACTGACTCTACTTCTAATATTAAAGGAATAGTTCCCCCGTAAGGTGCAATATCCCTTTAAATGGAGAACGTATTCTTAAAAATCAGTAAGATGGAGGTGTGTACATGTTTCTGTGTTTGGACACTCCTTGCAGTGCAGCCTAAGCTCTGAGACCAGGTTGCTTTTGTGCATCCATTCAATGAGTTCTATTGTAAGCAGCGGTGCTAATTGCAGCCTGAATGGTCTCGGCTAAATGTTTTGTGACAGTTTGAAAGCATGAAAGAGGAGAGGCACACAAGAAAAGGAATCCCCCTTTTTGTTTTGTTTTTCCTCCCTCCTAATGGCACAACGAAATGCTGTTGTCGTTAATCTTGAAACTCCCATGCAACCCCTTTTCCCTCCCTCGCGTTAGATCGAGAGAGTCTGCTCTCCGAATCAGGAATAGAGGTAGATATAAATATAGCTTGGGTGAGGGAACAGAGATGAGATCCTGCTGAAGCCATGTGGGACGAATGGGGCGGTCGCTCATGTACTGAGCAGCAGTTCCTTGGCAGCATTTCAAATATGAGACTCCGAAGCCTTGCAAGCAGCAGACATATTGTTATAGGGATGGCCAGTGCTCAGCACGCAGGCTAGAGCTTTTCTCAGGATGGTCGGGCGACATCTCTCTTCAGGTACTTTTCCACTTCTCTGTGCCCCCCCCCCCCCCCCCCACCCCACAGTCTTCTGTACAGAGATAACAGGCTTTTGCTTTGTTTTGCTTTCTGCTGTACTGCTGCTGTTTTTTTTTTTTTTTTTGTCGTAGCATTCAAATAACTGCAGAAAATCCCCAAAGCTATGATATTGTGAGTTAGAGATTAATGCAGTGTAGAGGTTGGCTGTGCTCATCTGACAAGATTTCTTCACCAAGACACTGTAAAATGTTGATGGCAGCTCTAAGCTTTTTTGGCTTAGGGTTATTTCAGTTTTGATAAAATGTAAAACGTAGTTCCTTTACTACGCAGTGACTACGGAAAGATAGTGTTTGTTGGAAACACACTACCCTCTCTCTCTCATACAATTTCCTTACCTGTAGTTAAAAGTGTGTTTTGTGTGGTTAGGGACAGAAAAGCCTGGTGTGAACAAAGTGCTTCTGCTTTGCTCAGATCTGACATGGACTGAGCCATGCCTGCGAATGCAAAGCCACACAAAAACAACAACAGAGTTGATCAAGTGCCAGGAAGCTGTACAGCATTTGCCAACTAATCACAACAGGATTGTGGTGTCCGTGTGTGTAGGCATTTGCACTGTTTTCAGTGTTGCTATCAATGTGTCTGATTTAGAATGAGCCTATTTCTTTGAAAGTCTGTGGTTGTAATCTGTCAGACCAGCAGAGGGAGATTGTTGTGATTTGGGAAGCTAAGGCTTTTTTTCGTGACAGCAGTGGAAAATTATGGCTCCATGCAGTCAATGGTGCATTTATTTAATTTTTGATGTTACGACCCTAGCTATCATTTTTGAAAGAACAAAATGGAAATGCAGTGCACAACATGTCTTAACATGTCTTGTTTTTTATCAAACAAATGTTGATGTATTTTGAGAACTTGCATTTGTAAGATTAAGTTCTGCATTTCAGAAGTTTAATATTTAAGTGAATTGATATTCATATAAATTGAAATAACTCATGGATTTCAATGTATGAATGTACAGTAGAGTGATAAAGGTATTATTTCCTTGTTGTAACAGTGTGTCTTATGTCCTCCCTATAATTATTTTTAAAATCTGAAAATGAATACACATTACTGGCATTGTATTTAATTTTTAAAATTAAATCGATTCTCTCTCTCTCCAATTCTTTTCTTCCATAGAGCTGCCCCCACAGAGTGGCCTGGCAGCCAAGTATGAGAATTTACCCCCCATTCGCAGTGCCATTACAGCCTCTACCAACAGCTGCGGTAGCTGGGATCCACTGATTATTGACGAGAGTGATACTGAGGCGTGGCCTTCCATTTCATGCAAAGAAAGCCACGCTTCTGCAGGATGCCCCTTGGACACTGAAAGTATCAGTGGTGTTAGCAGCACAAGAAGCATGAGCATGGCCACAGGAGCTGGCCACCAAGGACATTTCTCTGCCAATCACCCCAGCAAAGCCAATGCCAGCCACTCAGGAGGTCTGCTCTCTAGTCAGGGTGGGTCCAGTAGAGGCTGGGGCTCTGGCCCATCTCCTGCCATTGGAGGGGAAGTGAAGAATGAAGTCTCCAGCACATCAATGGGAGCCAGGGGTTGGGGCTCCTCCAACTTTAACTTGAACTTAAACCCCAACGCCAACCCCTCTGCCTGGCCAGTTCTGGGACACAAAGGGACCGGCATGGGTGGCTGCAGCTCTGGAGGAAACAACCCCCCTCCTTCTAATCTCTGTAGCCCACCGGGTGCTCTGTCCAGCCAGGGCTCTAGCAGCAGTGGCAGTATAGGTGGTGCCAATGGAAATTCTGCAGGTAGTGGTGGTAGTGGCAATGGCAACACCACATGGTGTAGCATTGTGCCCAGTGACTCCTCAGAGCCACACTCCACCCCATCCACGAATGTGTCTTTCAGCTCCGAACCTCCGAACCTTAACACTGATGGACCAAATCACACTAATCAGGATCCCAGAAGCCCTAGCCACAGCCTGCCTAACTGGGGGGTTGGCCCTACAGGCATGGGCTCATTTGTTCAATCTCCAGGAGGAACCTCACAGGTCAATGGAGAGGAGGAACCTGTTTGGGGCAATGGAGATGCCAAGTCTGTTAGTGGCTCAAAAAACTCTGGTTGGGATTCAGGGAGCAGCTGGGGACAGGGAGGGGCCTCAGGCACAGCTGGCTGGGGACAAGCTGCTTCAACTGGAGACTGGGGTAAGCATTCCAACAGTGAGGCCAAAGGATGTGATTCTTCAGGCTCTCCCACCCAAGAGCAGCAGCTCAATTCCTGGGTCCGTGGGGCCAATGCTCCAGCCAGTGAGGGAAGCAGTGACAGCATGGAATGCCATTCTCACATGAGGGATCACTCACCAAGGGAAGAGGCCCCTCCAGTTCTACCTGTCCAGGACATGGATCCCAGGGTTCTGTGCAACACTGGTTGGGGACAGACACCTGTGCGCCAGCACACCGCTTGGGAGACAGAAGAAGCTGCACGCTCCAACCGCAAGAATGACATTGGAACTGAAGCCTGGGGCTCGTCCTCAAAAACAATCAGTGCAGGACCAGTGCCATCTTCTGGTAGTGCCAACCCAAACTCTAGCACTGCATCAAGACCTGACTCTGGGGGCAAGAATGACAGCCCCTGCCCCAGTACTGGACCTGCATCAGGCTGGGGTACAGCCATGCAATCACCACAGGCTGGCTCTGGTTGGGCAGAGCCAACCAGCAACAAGAAAGTTTCCAGTGGTTTTGGAAGTTGGGGCAGTACCCCACCTGGAGGTCCAAGTGGCAACCTACAGAAGAGTGGTCAGACTTGGGGTTCTGAGGAAAAATCTCCTACCTGGGAAGACAGTCATTCTAAGGCCAAACCACAGGGGTGGGTTGAGGGGCCCAAACCAACTCATGGATGGGGCAATGGACCTGGTGGAGAATGTGGGTCTGGAGGAGAATGGGGTGAAACTGGAGATGGCAAGAAAAATGGCCCATCCAGCTCTTCTTGGGAGGCAGAAGGAACAGGCTGGCATGAGGGCTCCAGAGGATGGGGTAAGCAAGCCCCGGCAGTAGGTGGAAACTGGGGAGATGCACAACGCCCCAGTGTGCCATTACAAGGATGGAATAACAAGCCTCAACAGGGCACCAATGGCAATAGCTGCAGTGCAAGCATGGGTTCTTGGGGAGGTCCTAGCACTGTGAAGCAAAGTGCCTCTGGATTAACTGGAGGAAATGGTGGAGGTGTTAAACCTGAGCATACTGGAGAGCCTACTGGATGGGAGGAGCCCTCTCCACCCTCCATCCGTCGAAAAATGGAGATCGATGATGGTACCTCAGCATGGGGTGACCCAAACACTTACAACAAGACAGTCAATCTCTGGGACAGGAATAACCCTGGGATGCAAGGCAAACCAGTCCCTGGCAATGCCAACAATGTACCCAACAACCATCATCATAACCCCCACCATAATCAGCCTCCCATACAGAATCACAACCAAGGAGGGCCAAACTCAAACAATAACCACATTTCCCCAGATAATGCTGCCCCACATCTAACAGGGCCAACACACACTAGAACAGTCCCCATGAATCCAGGTAAGAAAACTACAGGCTGTTATTTAACAAAACACAGACTTTCATTTACTGTCACTTACCTTTAACAATTTAAAATGTGAAGTGTCATAGAGGATTAGATTATAGTTTGGACAATTTCAAAGTTTAGTTGGACAAGTTGGACAAGTTTACATTCTGTCTTTGAGAGTAGCTGAACACAGTGTTTAAGTGTGTAACTAGAGTTGGGCCCTCATCTGTGCAGAGGATCACTGAGCCTCAGCAGGATGCTTGGAACAGACCTAGTGCCCTCTGCTGTCAGTGTGTAGCTCTGCACTCCCTCAGCCAAAGCTCTATTTTTAACATGGCCCCTGTGTCAAAAATCATTCAGAAATTTCAAATGGCTACATATTATTCCACTTTGGGAATCCTAGATGATAACATAGGTAACTTTTTGTGCCCTTGTCCTGAGATTTGCAGTATGTCTCTGCAGGATGGGGCGAGATGACAAATGTCCATTCAAAACCTGAACCCTCATGGGGGGAGCCAGCCGCCCCTGCAGCAAGTGTGGACAATGGCACTTCAGCATGGGGCAAACCCCAAGGTGGATGTGGAGGCTGGGGGGATAATGGTCCTGAGGTCTATGGTCGAGTCAACGGACCTCCTGGATCTGCCCCCTGCAAACCTGGTTAGTTTCAGGGAATTTTATTCATTTATTTTATCACTTTAAATATCTGCTATAAGTGATTTATAAAATGTGCTTGAATTTCTTATAAACCCAATAAAAAATTATTTTCTTACAAACTATTGCTTGCATGTTGTACTGCTTATTGTTGATATTATTTATTGAAATTGTCACTCAATAGATTTGTCGCTCTCTAATCGCTTTTTTCTTTGTCACTTTTCTTACAAAAAAAGTTTTTTTTATTCATTTACATGGCTTTAGCTAAATTAAAATACCATGTGCTTAAATCTACCTGAAATGTAAAAAAAAAAAATATATATATATATAATATATATATATATATTTTTTTAAGCAGTATCACACGAGAGATAAGAGTGTGATATGGCCCTACATCAGCACTGCTGTGATTTGGCACTGTGTGATACACACATATATATATATACTGAGCCACCAAAACAGTGACAACCTGCATCTCAGAATAGCAATCTGAGATGCTATTCTTCTCACCACAATTGTACAGAGCGTTTATCTGAGTTACTGTATACTAAATTTAATCTCCTGGGATTTTCACACACAACAGTCTCTAGACTTTTCTCAGAATGGCACCAAATCAATATCACACAAGCAAGAATGTGATATGGCCCTTCATCAGCACTGCTGTGATTCGGCCGCAGGCCAAGTGCTGTAGGTAATCACAGCAGTGCTGATTTAGGGCCATATAGCATGATTGCGATTTGTGCTATTGCTTATATAAAACAGTTCAATAAACAAGTGTTTTTCATAACAATTTGTCACTGGAACTACTTTCTTACGCAATGGATCAGAATATGCTGTTGCTGGTTCAAAACAAATGATGCGTCCAAACCTCTGTTAGTAATTAAAACATTTCACTTCAGAAATAGTATCACAGCTTGTGCTGTTTCAAACAAGTTATTGGATAAACAAGGGTGGATGGATGTGTGTGTGTGTGTGTGTGTGTGAGAGAGTGAAAGAGAGAGAGAGAGAGAGATGGAGCGCGTGCAGTCACCTGTTGCCACTCCCAACCAAAGATGCTGTCAGCTTTCTGAAGATCAACTTTCTCCGTGGAAAAATAGCATCCAAGCGGGGTATTTCTCCCTATTTCGCGGTAGCCGGTGCACAAGAGTCGATCACTATAGAAACCACAATGTCCTCTGCCATTTTAAACAGCACCCATTGTGTAATTAATCAGTCTGTTGTGTCTCTCAGCTGTGATGAGCCGTAATGCTGAAGTTGTTAATTTAAAGCTGTTTAAAGCTAATTCCTAGAGATCACGAAGAGCTGTTTTATGTAAACACTGGCTGATGCGGATTCACATCACGTCACCTAACTGGCTCATATTACACACATAAATGATCTTTTGCCACTACCCGCTGGCTAACATATGTAATATCAAAAAAAAGAAAAGACAAACAGTTGCTCTTAACACATCAGCACTGCTCTTACACTTTAGATTAGAATGCTATGAACACAAGCGGAGTGATGCACACAGTGAAGCTTGGCGTCCTGATGGTGTCAGACCATCAGTGCTCATGGAACGTCTTTCGTCCAATCAAATTCGAAGACCGGAATAACTGTTGTGGATATGTGTGTGTGTGTGTGTGTGTGTGTGTGTATATATATATATATATATATATATATATATATATATATATATATATATATACTGTGTGTATATATATATATATATATATACTGTGTGTATATATATACACTCACCTAAAAGATTATTAGGAACACCATACTAATACTGTGTTTGACCCCCTTTCGCCTTCAGAACTGCCTTAATTCTATGTGGCATTGATTCAACAAGGTGCTGAAAGCATTCTTTAGAAATGTTGGCCCATATTGATAGGATAGCGTCTTGCAGTTGATGGAGATCCCAAAGATGCTCTATTGGGTTGAGATCTGGTGACTGTGGGGGCCATTTTAGTACAGTGAACTCATTGCAATTGGGCATTTAAACGATGCCCAATTGGCACTAAGGGGCCTAAAGTGTGCCAAGAAAACATCCCCCACACCATTACACCACCACCACCAGCCTGCACAGTGGTAACAAGGCATGATGGATCCATGTTCTCATTCTGTTTACACCAAATTCTGACTCTACCATCTGAATGTCTCAACAGAAATCGAGACTCATCAGACCAGGCAACATTTTTCCAGTCTACAACTGTCCAATTTTGGTGAGCTCTTGCAAATTGTAGCCGCTTTTTCCTATTTGTAGTGGAGATGAGTGGTACCCGGTGGGGTCTTCTGCTGTTGTAGCCCATCCGCCTCAAGGTTGTGCATGTTGTGGCTTCACAAATGCTTTGCTGCATACCTCGGTTGTAACGAGTGGTTATTTCAGTCAAAGTTGCTCTTCTATCAGCTTGAATCAGTTGGCCCATTCTCCTCTGACCTCTAGCATCAACAAGGCATTTTCGCCCACAGGACTGCCGCATACTGGATGTTTTTCCCTTTTCACACCATTCTTTGTAAACCCTAGAAATGGTTGTGCGTGAAAATCCCAGTAACTGAGCAGATTGTGAAATACTCAGACCGACCCGTCTGGCACCAACAACCATGCCACGCTCAAAATTGCTTAAATCACCTTTCTTTCCCATTCTGACATTCAGTTTGGAGTTCAGGAGATTGTTTTGACCAGGACCACACCCCTAAATGCATTGAAGCAACTGCCATGTGATTGGTTGATTAGATAATTGCATTAATGAGAAATTGAACAGGTGTTCCTAATAATCCTTTAGGTGAGTGTGTGTGTATATATATATATATATATATTAGGGGTGTCCATGGTTAACCGATTAACCGTTAAAAATTGCGTAACGAGTGAAACATTTTGCTCGGTTAAGTGGCGTCAATGGCGTGCATTGAATTTAGTTGTAATACATTTTTGCACCACCAGAGACTGAATAAACGAGGAGACACTGATTAGCAAGACAACTCAGTGAATGTGCTTTCCATTAAATGAATCACACACACAGTAAACAAATCCTTAACAAAAAAACAGGGCTATTCTGGTGGGTGCGGTGACGCGCTCATGTAAGGGTGGCGGCATGGTGCTGCCAATAAAGCTCCTAAAATCTGTCACAAAAAACCGGCAAAAGTAATGATTATGAATATGTAAAATATAGCAAGGAGATATTTTAATTATTTATTAATAATCAAGTCTTTTCTTTGTCCGTGTCATTTGCAAAGATGAAGTTGACGATGCTGACTCGCGGTCTTCGCAGTAACGCACCAGAGAGAAATGCACATTTCTTACGGATTACATAAGCAGAGAGCAGTCTGTGTCTGTTTTCTTTAGTTTTGAATTATTTGTGAGGCAAGGCTTCCTTATACACTGAGTTTCGGTTCATTTATGAGACGAGCTCCAGTTCACGCGCAGGCGCCTCCGCTTCGTGATTATATCGACGTCTGCTATATTTAATTCTTATTTATTAAATCCAGGCAATTGGTTGATGAAACATTGATTAAAATTAAGACACAATTAATACAAAACGAAATTCACTTTAAAGAAAGGTTTTGTGCTTTCTGTTTGATGTCTCTGTGGAAGTTTTAAAGCATCTTTCAGTGCCGCTTTCAGAGCGCTCACGTCCGTAACATTGTGTTTTCCTCGTATGCTAACTGAAATGAATATCAGTTCATGGATTGTGTGTGTAGGCTATAAGAGAGAAAGAGAAAATGCCAGTATTTCATTGAGACTTGAGATTAAATAAACGGCTTAAGTATTGTAGATCTTGTAGTATTAATTTTCACATGCAGTTACACATTGTCGGTTAAAAACAAGAAAGTGGCTGGTAAAAACATTGAGTGGCTGGTAGATTTTGAAATCCACAGTGGCCGGTGGACAAAAAAGTTAATTTCCATCCCTGGCACACACTATGGTTAACCGAGTATTAACCGTTAAGGGCCTCGGTTAACTGTTAATGAAAAACTTGAAAACGTGCAGCCCTAATATATATATATATATATAATTTATTAGTTCTGTAGGCTACACAATCATGGGGAAGACTGCTGACTTGACAGCTGTCCAAAAGACGACCATTGACATCTTGCACAAGGAGGGCAAGACACAAAAGGTCATTGCTAAAGAGGCTGGCTGTTCACAGAGCTCTGTGTCCAAGCACATTAATAGAGCGGCGAAGGGAAGAAAAAGATGTGGTAGAAAAAAGTGTACACGCAATAGGGATAACCGCACCCTGGAGAGGATTGTGAAACAAAACCCATTCAAAAATGTGGGGGAGATTCACAAAGATTGGACTGCAGCTGGAGTCAGTGCTTCAAGAACCACCACGCACAGACGTATGCAAGACATGGGTTTCAGCTGTCGCATTCCTTGTGTCAAGCCACTCTTGAACAAGACACAGCGTCAGAAGTGTCTCTCCTGGGCTAAAGACAAAAAGGACTGGACTGCTTCTGAGTGGTCCAAAGTTATGTTCTCTGATGAAAGTAAATTTAGCATTTCCTTTGGAAATCAAGGTCCCGGAGTCTGGAGGAAGAGAGGAGAGGCACAGAATCCACGTTGCTTGAAGTCCAGTGTAAAGTTTCCACAGTTAGTGATGGTTTGGGGTGCCATGTCATCTGCTGGTGTTGGTCCACTGTGTTTTCTGATGTCCAAGGTCAACGCAACCGTCTACCAGGAAGTTTTAGAGCACTTCATGCTTCCTGCTGCTGACCAATTTTATGGACATGCAGATTTCATTTTCCAACAGGACTTGGCACCTGCACACAATGCCAAAGCTACCAGTACCTGGTTTAAGGACCATGGTATCCCTGTTCTTAATTCACGAAACTCGCCTGACCTTAACCCTATAGAAAATCTATGGGGTATTGTGAAGAGGAAGATGCGATACGCCAGACCCAACAATGCAGAAGAGCTGAAGGCCACTATCAAAGCAACCTGGGCTCTCATAACACCTGAGCAGTGCCACAGACTGATCGACTCCATGCCACGCCGCATTGCTGTAGTAATTCAGGCAAAAGGAGCCCCAACTAAGTATTGAGTGCTGTACATGCTCATACTTTTCAGTTGGCCAACATTTCTAAAAATCCTTTTTTGTATTGGTCTTAATTAATATTCTAATTTTCGGAGATACTGAATTTGGGATTTTCATTAGTTGTCAGTTTTAATCATCACAATTAAATGAAATAAACACTTGAAATATAGTCTGTCTGTGTGTAATGAATGAATATAATATCCAAGTTTCACTTTTTGAATGGAATTACTGAAATAAATCAACTTTTTGATGATATTCTAATTATATGACCAGCATGTGTGTGTGTATATATATATATATATATATATATATATATATATATATATATATATATATATATATATATATATATATATATATATATATATATATATATGTCAGGTGCTAGTTATCAGACTCCGCTTTCTAATGTGTCATAACAGGGCCCCCTGTTGTTGAAAAATGAACTGTGTTTGTTGTTGCAGAAATGTAATGATTTAGTTTCAGTTGCAAATATTTGTCTGTACTTCTATGTACACTTTCAGTAATCTACTTTTCTCTCTCTCTCTCTCTCTCTCTCTCTCTCTCTCTCCTAGCCCCAAAATCTATGCAAGATGGTTGGGGAGGTGGTGAGGACATGGGCCTGTCTGCAGGGCAGTGGGAGCAGGATGAGGGGGACATGTGGAACAGCACTGCATCTCAGGAGAGCAACTCCTCATGCAGCTCCTGGGGCAACCCACCCAAGAAGTGCCCACCAAAGGTATAAGCTATAGACACAAGGAAGCTTCAATAATGTGGCTTTTCCACTGCACTGTACACAACTCGACTCTGCTCACTTTTTGGGGGTTCCACTGTGGATAGTACCTGGTACTATTTTTAGTACCACCTCGGTCGATGTTCCAAGCGAGCTGAGCCAATACTAAATGTGATGTCAGATCACTGAGAGAATCATCAATACCAGCATCACTGGATTTGCGACACGGGACATCAACCTGCTAATTTTAAAGTTAGCTACATTGAAAAGTGTAAAAGCTTCACTTTATTTAGTTGACCAGCTACTGGAAAGCTTGCTTCTAAAACAACCAGGCCAATTTAACTGTAACACTTGTGTAAAATTAGCATGCGACAACTGCTTTATGCAGCACAATGAGCTAGTAGCTAACAGCTAGCGGTCCTGTTATTGTTTATTGTTTTGTGTCGCGTTTAAGATGATGTCATGGCAGTAGAGCTGGTGAAACTATGACGATTAGCCTATAATACCACCCACATTTAGGCGGCACTAAACAGCAGTGGAAAAGCAAGCTCAGAAAAGTAAAGCGAGTCGAGTCGAAATGTAACATGCAGTGGAAATGTGCCAGTATGTGTCAGTCACATTGCCTGCAACATAATCAGCTGATACGTCTGTGCTTTTCTCTGTAGGGAAAAGTCCCAAACAAACAGGACGATGCCTGGATTATGAATCGTCTGATCAAGCAGCTGACTGACATGGGCTTCCCTGTGAGTACTGCAGCTTTTCATAAAATAGATTGTACACTTATGCATAATATTGCAATTTGGACAGACGTAGAGTATGTGTTAGATATTCATTAGATTGGATTAATAAGATTAATCTTGATTATAAATATTAATGCAAATGGTAAAAAGATGGTGTCTGTGTGAGTTTTCGCAGGGTTTGTGTAGTTTTTAATGTATTTATTTTAATAAAAAAAAAATAATTAAATTTGTCGTTTCAATTTTAGTCTTTATTCGTTTTCACATGTTAGTCTTAGTTTATATAAGTTTAATGTTTTTCAGTGTATTGTAGTTTCAGTCAGTTTTATTTAGTATGTTAGTATATTTTCAGTATATTAAGTTTTTGTTTTAGTATTTTAGAGAAAAGTTAGTATATTTTCTAGAGCTGTCGAAATTAACTCCTTAACCTCATGTGATTAATTAAAAAAGTTGAATGTGTTAAAGTTTCTTAATCGCGTTTAATGCTTTTATCATTAATACTGCATAAACCAGCATGAACACTTGTTTGGAGGGTGGAACCTTTGTCAGTTTTCCAACTGGATTCATTACACTGACGAACACACCACAACAGCGCTTCCCTATTAGTAATAACACGATGGAGAAAGGAGCTCTTAGCACTACTATTTGATGTACAAAACAAGCCCAGATTGGACTTCGGGTGATAGAAATCATGTATTTTCAGCCGATGTAAGGCACATTTTAATTATTACTGAAGCACGGCAAGTCTTAACTATCACAAAATTTTCCTGTGGAGTTCAAAGCAACTCTTGACGCTGACGTTGACTCTGATGCGAATCATGAACACATCTTCAAGCCCCGTACACACATGCAACAACTTTATCGCTTGATGACACTAGTCTCTGTACTGTGAAGTCACTAGTGGGCAGTCTTACTGCTGTTCCTCTAATGTTATTGGTGGATTGCACATCACAGATGATCACAGATGAGGCATTTTGTTAGTAAAGCTACGATTTCATCCTAATTTGACAAGGAATCAGTTATCTTGTCCCTAAAAATGCACATTGGGCTGTGCAGTGTTTTTATATGAACTGCAGCAGTGTTCATTGCATCATAACATTAATAAGAGGAATGGACAATCAATGTATCAAAACCGAATCAAACTTTTTTTCAATGCATTATGTTTTATTATATCCATGTGTGCGGTTACAGACGAATCATATAGAATAGTGCAACTCACCCAATAGTCTCCATTACCTTAAAGGAGCTGGCTGACTTGAGCTCCTCTGACACAGTCTTCACTTCTATTGGTTGTCGCTTCTGAAAATAGCTCCTCACATTTCTCAGCTTTGTCGTGCCGCTTGCCACGACCACATCTAGTCACCAGAGGTCGCTCATGATGCCGGAAGTCGCCAGCTCTCATTGTCAATGAATGAGTTGAGGTCACTTTCTCACTGGAAGTGGAATGTGTATATAGGGCTTCACGATTGCTATAAGAAAGCTGATAGTCACAGTCTACTGGCAGATTCATATTGTGGAGGATGAGAGTTTAAGAGATTTAATGCCCATTGCAGTGAATACTAAACCAAATGGGGACTAAAGCCATCTTTACACCGCAAATGTGGCACAGAAACTGCATCTGAAGTGGCAATTAGGTGTATTTTCACAGAGCAGAATAAATGCATTTACACAGCAGCTGCAATTGCATAATGTTATGAGATATAAATATATGAATATATGAATGATTACTCAATGGGGACTGATTCTTTCAATAAGTCAACCTCCCAATTAGACTTTGTGAAACGTTTAATGTTACTTGAACAGGTGATATTTTAGTGCATTTCTGTCTTTATGTTGTGGAAGGCTTTGTTTGGAAAATATTAATAAATTACTTAATTGTTACATATTGTTTTGTTTTATTTCCTAAGATGGAAATAAATGAATTTTGATTGGACAAAAATTATATTTATTTATTCTTTAATCAGATTTAACTAAAAAAATAAATGTATTAATTGTGTTTTAAAAATTTGTATCGACTGGCAGCCCAAATATTTAAAAATGTTTTAGGCCATTACATTTCTCAGGGCCATCTACGGTAGTTTTAATGCATTCTAGTGGCATTTTCATGTTTGATGATGGCGGATTGTAAAAGTTTATCATTTTTCAGTATACTGTTTTTTTAAAACAATTACATTTTTGGTCATTTTCATTTTAATATAGTTAGTTTTGGAGTCAATGTGTTTCACTTTTTCAATTATGATTGTTATGATTATATTTTTTTATTTTAATTTCAGTTAATAAGAACATTTTAATTTAGTTTTCATTTTAGTTTTTCATTAATGACAGTAACACTTTGTTTGTCCTTGCGTTTGCCTTTGCAGAGAGACCCTGCGGAGGAGGCTCTCAAAAGCAACAATATGAACTTGGATCAGGCCATGAGTAGGTGTCACACCTGCAAAATCTTAAATTCCTTAAGTGTTACTTTGCCAGAAGATTGTATTTATTCAAAAATCTATTGTTTTGTAGGTGCCCTGTTGGAGAAGAAGTCTGAACTTGATAAACGGGGAATGGGAATATCTGACTACAACAACGGCCTAGTCAATAAACCAATGGGCTGCAGGCCTTCAGTAATCTCCAAAGAATCCTCCTCAGATCGTCCCCCCTTCATGGATAAGGTATCTGCTTCTCACAATTAAAAATCTTCTCGTTCTGGTCATTGCATCTAGAAGACTTCACATTATGGTGGACTTTGAATGTATTCGTTTTTTTGTACTTTCTTCCTTAGGATACTGGGCTAGCAGATGATGCCCAAACCTCACCGTTTATGCCTTCTCCAAGCCTGAAGCTCCCAATGGGTAATGCTGCACTACCTGGTCAGAGCCTTGGAGTTGCCATGCAAAACTTGAACAACAGACAGGTAGGCTATGTGAATCAATGTATGTTCTAAGACAAAGGCCCTGTTACCACCTGGTATTAAGATGCATTTTCGGTGATCTGATCACATGTGGTCAACCAAGATGCATTCCTGTTTTCACTGTAATTTTATTTAAAGCCGTGACGTGAGAGGTGGTGCTTCACTGCTGTCCAGGACGCATTAAGGATGGATTATTTGTGGTCACATGTATTTTTGACTACCTCTGTATGTGGTTTCAGTTATCTGATCACAAAATGTTTTGGACCCCGTTTCCGGCTGTATTAAGTGCTGACCACTTGTGATTAGATCACAAAAACGCATCACAATACCAGGTGGAAATGGGGTCAGAGAGTTTGCATCATGTAAGATTATGTAAATTATACAGATAAGTAGGACAAGGTGAATAATCATTAACAATGTGGCTTAAACTGAATACTATTTTATGTTTCTCTTCCTTTTGACCTAAAGACTTTTGCTTAAATGTTTGAAATTATTCTTGTATCCATATTTAATTATGTATAAAAAAAATTTAAGCTGAAATTAAGATGTTTGATATTTTTGGTCTCTGCAAAATTTCCATAATTTCATTTGTGTTATTGTATAGTTTTGATGACTTAAGTACTGTTATAAAATGTGGAAAATAGAAGGAATAAAAATAGAGAAACAAGTAGGTGTGTCCAAACCTTTGCCTGGTAGTTTATATGATCTATTCCATTCTGCTGGCTAGATGTCAGCATCTGTATGAGCCATTGACAATAAGGTCATCCAGTAATATAAGGTCACGGCAGCTTCAATTTATAAGGTGTACTGTATTTTCAATCATCATTCATTTTCTTCAAACTGAAGCAGAACAGATTGTTTTTCTCACATCCTCATAAATTCAGATTCAGAATGAGATCGTTGTGTTTGTGTAGATGCAGAGTGGAGTGTTTGGTAGTAGCGGAGCAGCACAAGCCCGGGCCCTGCAGCAGCAGCCTCCTCCCCAGCCGTCAGTGCCGCCTCTCAATTCGTCCCAGCCTAGTCTACGCGCTCAAGTGCCTCAGTTTCTCAGCCCTCAGGTGAGTCTGCATTCACACACCTAGTGATTAAGTGACTATTTGGTGACACATGCACATATATATTCAAGTTTTTCAACATTTATTATTAAATTAGTATTTTTTTTGGGCTGTTGAAATGATCACATCTTTATCTCATGTGATGGTTTTGTTCACTGACAGGTTCAAGCACAGCTTTTACAGTTTGCAGCAAAAAACATTGGTCTCAATCCTGCACTTTTAACCTCACCAATAAACCCTCAACATATGACCCTGTTGAACCAACTTTATCAGCTGCAACTGGTGAGTGCCAGTGTTTTGTCATCTTGTTGATGATGTCATTTGTAATTAGGTAGTTGACATGAAATATTGCTGCCCCCACTTTGCTATCTGCCATTTCACAACAAAAATTACCAGTGATTGGTTGGATTGGCATAAAAAAGTAGGTGAGTTTCACGCAGTAAGTGAAACTCACTGTAGAGGCTACGTGCAGCTTATACAGACAGAGAATAAACCACACTTACTAGTGATGTGTGATACCACTTATTTTCTTTTCGATCCGATACCAATTCAATCCATTGTCATCTATACCGATACAAATACCGATACTTCTGTAAAATATTTTTTTGGTGTGTGATTTCTTGGGATAAAATGGGTAATGTAAAATATAATTTTAGTCATAATTCAAGTCATTATTATTATTATTTTACATGTGTGAACCTAAACAGAAAATTCTGTTTAGACTTCTGTTTTGTTTACCCTTGCAAAAATTAACCATCTACAAGGCACTGAACCCTCTTGTCAGAATGAGCCTTGTGATGGCACAAGCACTTGTCTGGTTGAGTCTTTCAGCATGCATGTTAAGATGAGCGGAAGAATGAATAGTTCCCTTCCGGCACAAGTATTTTTGGACTGAAACGATTATTCAACGTTATCAACAACGTCGGCAATAAAAAAAAATTTAAAAAATAGCACTGCAGCTCACACCTGACTTAGAAGAGGAAGAATTACACATCTTACAGTTCAGATGCACTCTAAACGTTCCAAGCTGCTTCAGGTTATGTAGATCACAAATTATGCGGGAATTCTAAAGCAAAAATACAAAGTAAGTAAATACAGAAGCACTCTCGTTGTGGAATAAGTGGAGCTGGAGCAAAACTTGCATGCGCATCTTTAAAAGAAACGCCCAGGCGTTACATCTTAAATGTAGTTATATTTAACGTGTTCTAGCTTTATTGAAGTTCAAATAATACCGAAGCAGATCATGTAAATAACTACAAACTCTGAAACTGCCATTTTTCTGTACAGTCAGTGCCTCTTCTATGAGTTGCGCAAATGTACCGATCTGAGGGGGAGAGATTGAAACTGCATACGGCTGATGCACACTCTGTCGCAGGGACGCTCATCCCTCAAGCAACCACGCTTGCTGCAGCTAGATTATAATGTATTGACTCTTGACTTTTTGAATCATGATATGCGTCACTGTGCATTTCTTATCGTGAAGAAAATTGGCAATACGCAGCTTTATTAATACGAGAGCTTTTATTTTTTGGCGAAATAAAGATGGATTGAAGTGAACAGAAAGATAAGAGATGGTAGTCTTCGCCCCATTATACACTGCAAAAAAATATGTTTTTGATTTGTTTTGTTTTGGCTTTTCCAATATAAATATGTAAAACTCTTTTAAAACAACGTAAAAAAAATTAGCAACTATACTACAGAAGAAAAACTATTATCTGAGAATTTTGAATATATTATTAAAAATACAAATATTTTTATATATCTATAAAACCTTTAACAAAAGATGGATTCACCTGAGAAGCAGCATATAATATATTTATACTTGCTTTTAGAGAATAGATCTTGAGTATATTTTGCTTTACTGTACTCGCAGAAGTATAACCAAATAAAAAATACATGTATATACAAAATATACTTACTGTATATTTAAGATACATCCTCTTAAAGGAAGTCTAAATATCTTATATGTTGCTTCTCAATTAAATGTATCTTGTTTTAAAGATTTTTATACATTTTTAAATGGAATGCAAGACAAAAACACTTGATAACAATAGGATTTTTTTGCAGTGAATTTCTTTACTGAATTAAACTTAATAAAAAGTAATTTTCCCCCCTTTAATTCAGTGAATGTCATATAGAGGTATTTTTAAAAGATGTTTTTTTTTTCCCCCTCTTTATTGTTAGTGAGCTTATTTAATAAAACCTGTTAAGTCAGGACACACGCAGAATAATCGGTTAAGAGCTAATGATTAATCGTTGCAATAATCACTGAATAGTAGAATAATCGTTCTAATAATCGTTAGATTAATCGATTATAAAAATAATCGTTAGTTTCAGCCCTATTACTAATACAGCCTAATCCATTTTTTTTCTTTGAAGCTTATGGTTATTGTTCATCTTCATGGTAACCATGAAACATTATTAGAATCTATATTTTTATGTGAGGATCGATATATTTGATGCAACAGCAGTATCGGAAGTATCGATACTTTAGGATCGATCCGCCCATCCCTAACACTTACCGAGAGCAGAAAACAAGATGAGAACACGTTCTTGCGTACAAGCACAGCTTGATGGAGTGCAAATCCGAAGGCAGGGATCTCAAAAGTTATGTTCTACGTTTCAAACTTCGTTTAACTTGCATAGCATTTTAAAAACGGTATGTTTATTACGCAGTGCAACTGAGACGGCCCGAAAGCATCCGTCTGACGTAGGTGTACATTGACGTGTCCTTAGACAAGCCCTTATAATAAATCTCGGGCTGAATAACGAATTCAATTGCCAAATGGATTGCTGTGAACTGTAAGCCAGTGATAAGCTTATGTTCAATATTAAGGATATAAACAATATATTGCATTCCCTGTCTGTCACTCACTTCGACGTTGTGTCGAGGAAGTGACACTAGGGGTCTCTCTTGAGCGCCGAATATGCTTCTGATCTGTGAAAAAAGGCCAATGTGTAAGAGCAGGATTGAAGCTAAACTCTGCAGGATACTAGTCCTCCAGGAATGAAACTCTTAATTTATGCCTTTAGCTTCAAGTGCCATCAGACAGAAAGCTGTGCAAGTTGTCTCCTTTGAGGGAAAAGTGATAAGTCATCTTACCTCCACTTCTGTCTCTCAGCAGATAGCGGTTAACATCCTGAATGTTGGTATTGATTGTGGGCCCACTGGGAACACTCCCTGGTGTCATATTGGGCCAACTTTAAATATTTGCATACCCCGCCCCCAGATATACGGGTATAAAAGCGGGGAAATACATCGAGTTCATTCAGAAATTTTCTCCGGAGCCAATGGTCGTGTATGCAGTCAGCTGCGAGTCACACACCCGTTCCTGTTCTTCTGACACTTCTCTGCTGTTGAATCTACGGCACACTTCAGTGGATTTCTCCTTCTCTGCACGGCATTGCAGTTTGCCCCTGGGTGCTTCGACAGCGCAGAAAACTCAAGAGTTATTAAAAGAGTGATTTTCTTGTAAATTAGTATTTTCCTCTAAAAGAGCAATAGAGCGGTGTTAAACATCCTTTTCAGGATGCATCTTTTTAAAGATCCCTTTCCACCCCTGTGTAGTTCCTGGATGCGGTAGAGTGGTCTCATGTGTCTGGGCAGCGATCACACCGAGACAACGTTTGTGGATGGTTCATGTTCTCACTGCTGGCCCTCGGGGCTGAGCAAGTACGCATTTCCCCTAGTGAGCCTCTTGCACAGGTGCTGTGCAAGGCCAGGGAGGATGAGGAACAAGTCACCCTTGTGGACCTGGTTCTCGGACCTCGTTCTCCTCGCAACAGCCCCTCCCTGGCAAATTCCCCTGAGGAAAGACCTTCTTTCTCAGGGACGGGGCACGCTCTGGCATCCACACCCAGACCTCTGGAACCTCCACGTCTGGCCCCTGGACGGGACATGGAAGATCTAGCTGGTCTACCACCTGCCGTCGTATACACGATCAACCAAGCCAGAGCCCCCTCTACCAGGAAACTTTATGCCCTGAAGTAGTGCTTGTTCACAAATTGGTGCTCTTCCTGGGCTGAAGACCCACAGAGGTGCGCAGTTAGGTCAGTGCTCATATTTCTGCAGGAGAGGCTGGAGGAGAGGCTGTCCCTTTCCACCTTGAAGGTGTATGTTGCTGCTATCGCAGCCCACCACTACATAGCAGACGGCAAGTCTTTGGGTAAGCATGACTTGATCATCAGGTTCCTAAAAGGTGCCCGGAGGTTAAATCCTTCCCGGCCAGGACTGGTCCCCTCCTGGGATCTCTCAGTGGTCCTTGCAGGCCTTCAGAGACCCCCCTTCGAGCTGCTAGAATCAGTTGGACTCAGGGCTCGCCTCCATCAAGAGGGTCGGGGACCTGCAAGCATTCTCTGTCAGCGACACTTGCCTGGAGTTTGGTCCGGCAGACACATATGTGATCCTAACACAGCAACCGGGCTACGTGCCCAAGGTTCCTACCATGCCCTTTAGAGACCAGGTAGTGAACCTGCAAGCGCTGCCCCGGTAGGAGGCAGACCCAGCCCCTTCATTGCCATGTCCAGTATGTGCTTTGTGTACATACTTGGACCGCATGCAGAGCTTTAGTCGTTCTGAGCAGTTCTTTGTCTGCTTTGGCGGACAGCGGAAAGGGAACGCTGTTTTAAAACTGAGGCTTTCCCACTGGGTGGTGGACGCCATCACCCAGGCCGTGATGCAGGCCTTAGGCAGTCCCAGCTGCCCTCCAGTCGCCGTATTGTAGCTACTCCCCCCTCCTTGAGGCTGGATCTACCACCGCGCCACCTTCCACATGTCGCCTAAAACCCATGTGATGTATTCACCACTCTTACCTCCCCCTTCCTGGGCAGGTGTGGTCTCCGCAGGGTCTTTTCCCCCTGAAAGAATAGGAAACTGGGTAAGACCCCCTTCCCTTGATGCATGTAAGGGCCCTAGCCGTTTCTTGCTCTCTGCGGAGAAACATAGAGAGAAAAGAGGCCCGGCTAGACTCGACCCGTTCCCAGGTTGGCAAGCATCGCCTTGTTCCCCTGTTTAGGGTAACCAGAAGGATTCCGACGACTTTTATGGGGCATTGGGGAAGGGTACGTGCAGTCTGACAGCTGGTCGCCTTTGCACGTTTAATACCTGCCCGCTCCTGTGTCAAAATCCTTAATGAACTCGACGTATTTACCCGCTTTTATACCCGTATTTCTGGGGGCGGGGTATGCAAATACTGTCTGCCAACTTCTCATTGGCCTTTTTTCATAGATCAGGCATATTCGGTGCTCGAGAGACCCCTTCTTTGACACAATGTCTCGTTCCCTCCATCAGGGAACGGAGGTTACATAAATAACCTAGACGTTCTAAAGCCACTCTTTGTATTGTCTTTTTTAATGCTTATCTTGTGTGCCTAGATAAAAGAATGCATTTAAAATGTTGGTATAATTTTTTTTTTTTAATATCTGTATTTTATTTTTAATTATTTAAATAAAACTGTTTATAATTATTTAATAATTGTATATTGAATTATTGTTATTTGAGGGGCTTTCTCAGCTAATATTTATGTATGCAATTCATTGTTATTAATTTGATTAATTAATCGGCATACCAAAATTTAATCAATTGACAGCCAAAGTAGTTTTAGAAATTAATTTGTCAAACCGCTGGAACATTTCAAATGAATTAGTGATTACAAATTTTATTGAAAGCCATAAAAATGGTGAAAAACTGGCCATTCACAAGATATACAGTATTCTTTATACTTTCAAAAATGTTTCACTTAACATCTTGATGTTCTTTTGGAAAAAGTTGTATTCCCAGTTACAGAATATGTTTTGATTTGCCAATATAAAGTCTTAAATTTCAATCTTTCAACCACAAGTTGACAATTTCAATGTCTTAAATGTCTTTTTGTAATGTCAGGTTGTCTTTGATTTTTTCAGGCGTACCAGCGTTTACAAATTCAGCAGCAGATGTTGCAGGCACAGCGCAGTGTTTCTGGACCCATCCGACAGCAAGAGCAGCAAGTGAGCAGTTTATTCCCACTTCACTTTTGAAGGGATATATCACCCAAAAATTCTAATTTTGCTATCATGTTAATCCATGTCCACTTGCAGGTTGCACGTACAATCAATAACATGCAGCAACAGATTCAGCAGCATCAGCGGCAGCTGGCTCAGGCTCTGCTGATGAAACAACAGCAGCAGCAACCACTCCCCTCTCACCCGGGCCTGCATTCCAACACAGGCAAATCAGCTCTGGACACGTTTTTAGCCCACCCCCAGTCCTCCAGCCTCTCTGTTTCCGACCTTCAGACCAAAGAGCCACAATCGTCTCCAAACTCCTTCTCCCCCTACCCTATGTGTGAGTACCAGTCTGTTATTGCTCTCTTTTTCACCCTTTTCCTTTCAGTTTAGACCAGTGAAGTTCCAGATAGTGTTCAATATTTTTGGGAATTAATTTCTTCTTTAAGATTCATAAAAGCTGCCTTTGTCAAATGTTGACTCTTCCTGTATAAATTATTTATTGCTGGGAAGATAGTTCTACTTCGAGGGTGAAAATGATAGAGAGTCAGAGCACAGACAGAGTATGCGAGTTGAGTGAGCAACAGCTATTTTTCCTCCCTGCTCAAATTGTTCTTTAATCACGCTGCTCCAACTCCCCTCTAGGTTTTCCATTTCCCTCATCTCACTTATTTTTTAGCACAATTTGCAGCCAGTTACTGATCAAATATAAAGTTCTGTCAATATGTTTTTTATATAACAAACCTCTGGATATATGATATAAATAAAATAATAAATATGCAAATGGTTAAACTGTTGAGTCCAAGTTGATGTTTGCATGTTATCTGTCGCTCTATAGCTGGATTGAACCCTAACATGAATGTAAGTTGCATGGAGATGGGTGGCCTGTCCATGAAGGACTCTCCTCAACCCCAGTCACGCTTGTCTCAGTGGACACACCCTAACTCCATGGATAACCTCTCTGGTAACTCCTCTCCAATGGAGCCCAACTTCAGCAAGCATGGTATGAACAAGGGGAAGCATCACTATTATGAATATCATTAAACTTTGTGGCATAATGCTCAATATGCTTCTTGAGATCAGCAGATGGGATGAAACTGATGATATCCATTAAACAACCTTTATTTCACAGGTTCCATCTCTGGTGGTCCCAATCTGGGTCCTCCAAGCAAGCCCCAGCTGGATGACTCCTACAATCCCTACAATCTGATTTCCAGCTCTGAGTCTCCTGCCAGCCCTTTGGCACATCATGATAGCTGGGGCCAGAGCAAGAACACCAATGACAAGATCTCCAATGGGACCAATGTCAACTGGCCTCCAGGTGATTGACCCAAGACTTAGTTTAACTCACATCTCTTAACTATTTGAAGAAAATTGCATAAAACTTATAATTGTATTGAATTACACTTATTTAATCAGAATTCAATTACATATACAATTAAAGACCCCATGAAATCACTTGATGAATGCAGGGTTCTCTCCTGTGTAATCTGTTAAAGCGGGAAGAGTAAGTGAGACATATCGAAGGGAGATTACTAAAATATTTATTTTTGTAATGTCACAGCCATGAACCATCATTTGCAACTAGCTGGTTGCAGGTAATTTTAGGAAGAGGCGCATGCTCATTCTAGAGAGCATTTGATTGGACATTGTAATCTAAGTAGTACAACATGGGTCATCAGTATTTTTGTTCCATTTTCCTGGAGGAGAAAGACTGCAAATTTAAACTTCATACATAGGCAGGTTAATTTAGTCAACTTTAAGGATAACATTATGAAACTCCAATTTTTGAGTCTTTAATTGTAAGATTCTGAAATCACTTAAACAATTTTTAGACAAAACCAATTAATCTTACTTGATCTGGTTCTTATGAAATACCCCAGAGTTCTGCCCAGGAGTACCCTGGAAAGGGCTGCAGAATATTGACCCTGAGACTGACCCCAATATGACACCAGGGAGTGTTCCCAGTGGGCCCACAATCAATACCAACATTCAGGATGTTAACCGCTATCTGCTGAGAGACAGAAGTGGAGGTAAGATGACTTATCACTTTTCCCTCAAAGGAGACAACTTGCACAGCTTTCTGTCTGATGGCACTTGAAGCTAAAGGCATAAATTAAGAGTTTCATTCCTGGAGGACTAGTATCCTGCAGAGTTTAGCTTCAATCCTGCTCTTACACATCTGCCTGTAATTTTCAAGTAATCGTTAGCTGGTTTATGTGTTTGATTGGAAAGCTAAATTAAGTTAATCACGTAACACCACCTGTAGTGAGTTATTTTATATATACTGTATATTTTAGTGCTGTCAGTTAATATATTTTTTTAATTGTGATTAATCGCATACTTTTTTTTTAAGTTAATTACATTAAATGTTTCCCAAAGACTAAGAGGTAGTTTGACTAATTGAAAGAATGAGTCCCCACATAGGTTGCATGTTCATTGCTATGGGCATTAAATCTCTTAAACTCTCATCCTCTACTATATTAATCTGCTGGTAGACTGTGGCTATCCGCTTACAATCGTGAAGCAGCATTCACGATTGAGTCAGATCGTCAATGCCAGCATAGAGTGCCACTTTGAACTCACCGTGAAAAGCTCTTGCAAACAAACATGTCTCATTCTGCATTTTGGTGATAGATTAGTCTTGATGTGCTTCTCTGGTAATTAAAATGTGCCTTACATAGGGGGGGAAAATACTTGATTTCTATCACAATTCTCATCTGGGCTTGTTTTCCACCAAATATTCATCATTACCGATCCTCTACCTGGTCATCTAATGGTTAGATGGAGACCTAGAGAGGTCTCACACCCACTGTGAAATTTGGAGGAGGACCAGTGATGAACTGGGGGTGCTTCAGCAAGGGTGGAATCGGGCAGATTCGTCTTTGAGAAGGATGCATGAATCACGCCACATACAAGGTTATGCTTGAAGAAAACTTGCTTCGTTCTGCTCTTACAATATTCCCCAACTCTGAGGATTGTTTTTTCCAGCAGGACAATGCTCCATGCCACACAGCCAGGTCAATCAAGGTGTGGATGGAGGACCACCTGATCAAAACCTGTCATTGCCAGCCCAATCTTCAGACCCGAACCCCATTGAAAACCTCTGGAATGTGATCAAGAGGAATATGGATGGACACAATTCATCAAACAAAGCCGAGATGCTTGAATTTTGGTGCCAGAAGTGGCATAATGTCACCCAACATCAATGTGAAAGACTGGTAGAGAGCAGGTCAAGACACATGAAAGCTGCGATTTGAAAATCAGGGTTATTCCAACAAATATTGATTTCTGAACCGTTCCTAAATTAAAATATTAGTATTGTGTTGTTTAAAAATTAACTTGTTTTCTTTGCATTATTCGAGGTCTGAAAACACTGCATCTTTGTATTATTTTGACCAGTTGTCATTTTCTGCAAATCAATGCTCTAAATGACAATATTTTTATTTGGAATTTAGGAGAAATGTTATCAGTACTTTATAGAATAAAACAAAAATGTTAATTTTACTAAAACATATACCTATAAATAGTAAATCCAGAGAACTGATAATTTTGCAGTGGTCTCTTAATTTTTTTCCAGAGCTAGCTATATATATATATATATATATACACATACATATATATACACATACATATATATACACATACATACATGCCACAACATTAAAACAACCAGGCTAATATTGTGTAGGTCTCCCTCGTACCAGCAAAACAGCTCCAACCCACATCTCAGAATAGCATTCTGAGATGCAGTACTTCTCACCACATTTGTACAGTGTGGTTATCAGAGTTAATGTACACTTTGTCAGTTCAAACCAGTCTGGTCATTCTCTGTTGACCTCTCTCATCAACAAGGCATTTCCGTCCACAGAACTGAAGCTCACTGGATTGGTCTCGTGACATTACTATTTCATTTAATTTTAAGTTTTAAGACCAACTTTAAATTGATTAAATAAAATTAACTTTCCACCCCAGAGATTGATTATTTAGGAATCACTATTTTAAATATCTTAAATGTCAAGTTATACATTCCAGTTTGAGTGGAATGATTAGATAAGTGTTCACTGGTGACAAATATATATGACAAAATACATTTCAGGCGTTCTTTTAAATTTGGGGGCCACATCTGATATGTTCTTTGATTGTAATCTTTACCGTAAGTGTTATTTTTAATTCAAGTACTCGTTTTTTTGTGGGTTAGAGTACTCTACTACAAAATTATTTGATTATATAAAATGCCCATCCCTGTGATACACTATAACTCGTTGGGCTTTGTAAATCTGTTATTTTGTGAGAAGGAAGGGATGATAGGGCATTGTTCTTCACTCTTTTCTGTGAGGCATGATCTCTGATGTCACATATGGGCCTGCGGCCCTCACTGTGTGCCCCTGGTTTTCCTGTCTGCTGTGATACCTGAACGACTCTGATTCTGCTGTGAAAACAACTTTCACCACCTTAGTATGTCTAATTCTGGAGCGCTCAAAATTGGACTCCATAAATATGATGTCAGTTAGCATACTCTCTGGTTTTCCTCTTTTGGCTTTTTTCACACATTCATCTTTCTGTTTCACAGGCAAGCTGTCTGACATGAAGTCCACCTGGTCCCCGGGGCCTATCTCACACACCCAGGCTTCTCTGTCCCATGAGCTTTGGAAAGTCCCTCAAGGACCCCGCAACACAATGGCTCCCACCCGGCCACCCCCAGGCCTGACCAACACCAAGCCCTCCTCCACGTGGGGCGGAAACACTCTTGGCTTGGTGGCTGGCTGGAGCAGCTCCTACTCATCAGGTGCAGATTTCCTCAATTTAGCTGAATGGCACAGTTTAATCAGGATATGTGTTTTTGTAGAGATATTTTTAAATGTTGGTGTGGGTGTATAGAAATTACTGTGTGGGTGTGAACGAAGGTCAAAACCTTTAGGTAAGGATGCAATGATTGGAGCGTTTGTGATTACAGGCTTTGGTGGTGCAGCGAATGTGCTGTTTTGTGGTTTTATGTCTTGCATGTGTTATTTCTTATTCAACATTCCCATGCTGTTGTATGATCACACTTCCTTCATGTTTAACTGCTCTGCTCTGTAGTTAGAGTTTTTGCAGTAGAACAGCTTAATCTGTAAACATTGAAATGTTTAAATATGCTGTTTAGTATAACGTTAAATATATGGATGTTCACAGAGGATGTTAACAGGTAAACATTTTGAACAGCAATACTGCGCAGCGATACTGTTTTACTTGGACTGTGTTATAGTGGGTTCCTGTAAATTCCTTAATGGAATTGTTTAAATTGAATGATTATGTCAACATTAAATTGTCCAACTCATTTTTCTTCCATAATCTGACAAATTTTAGACTGAAACATTATGTCTAATGAGAACAAATATCCGATGGTCCTTGGTTTTATCCATCTGGAAATGGATTGTGTAAAGGGGCTGTTACATACCAAAATATAGACAGACGGTTGGAGAGGGATTAAAAAAAAATAAGACTGATTTGATGAATGATAGGGCTGGGTACTGAAATAGATTTCCAGATTCGATTCCGATTTACAAGCTCTCGATTCCAATCAATTCTGATATCGAATTATATGGGTACATATCTGTTACAATGTCCATTTTGCTTACATATTAAACAAATTCTCTCTCAGCTAGCGTTATTCATTTGAAAGGAACCTTCTAGGTACAAAATAATAATATTAATTTTACAAATGATATTTTATCATTAGTTTTACATCAAATTGGTCACATTTTAATAATATTCAAATTCAGTCTATTCTATCAATTAATGTCTTGAAATTGGACGTTGATATGTAGAAGACATGCTAAACTGGTACTGTCACTTTAAGACTAGCGGCATCTGCCAGTAAGCACATATAACGAAAGAAGATGACAAAACGTGAATGATTTCTTGAGCGCATCCATATGTGATTAGAATTAAATGTTTATTTTTTTGTTGTTTTTAATTAACAACTGACTGTAAAGTCAAGTCAAGTCAATTTTATTTGTATAGCGCCTTTCACAACACACATCGTTTCAAAGCAGCTTTACAGAAGTTCAGCATTAACAGACGATAAAAATGTAATGTCTATAAAGTCGATAAATCATCATCCTTGTGCAGGGCTCCAAACTGCGACTAAAAATGGTCGCATTTATGACCAAATAAATTTATTTGCGAGTGTAATTTGTCAAGGTCGCCATTGGCGACAGTAAAAATTTACTCCCTTTGATTTTAAAATTTGCATTACATTTCCCGAAATACATTACAAAAGTTTATATCAAAAGAAATAGCGGGGAAAACGGAGTTCATTGCAGGAACTAACCATTTAAAAAAAAAGAGACTGTTAGAAAACACGGTGACAGTAACGAGCATAAAAAATGCACGTGATCACATAATTGCGAAGAATGCTCCACAGACTACACTGTTAGCACGTGCAGTTTTTCTTGCATGCGAGCTGCGGGACGAAAAGGAATGGAAGGAGTTAAAAATGAAAATATTTGGCGCCTGTTTTTCCCCCTATAGGAGCCAATGGCTCCTTAATTGATTTTTTTGTTTGGAGCCTTGTTGTGGAATTAGATAAGATATGATTCTTTATAGTGTTTAAAAATAATTAAATAATAATTGTATTAATAACCCCAGTGAGCAAGCCGAAGGTGACTGTGGCAAGGAACACAAAACTCCAAAAGATGATGGTTAATGGAGAAAAATAACCTTGGGAGAAACCAGACTCACTGTGGGGGGCCAGTTCCCCTCTGGCTAACATCATGAATAATGTAAATAAGAATTATTTATAGTTAAAAAACATGATTTAAAAAATTATTAAACTTATTAAGTGCTAAGGGTTAGTATTTAGACAGTGATTGTGTTTGAACTGCAAGATTAGTGACCAGTGTCTTTGAAGTCCATCCTTGATTAAATTCCAGAAGTTCACTTAGATGCAATTGTCCTTGTTTGGCTGATGAAGGCTTTTGTTGGCAATAGTTAGTCTATGTATCCCATTTCAAGATCGTAGTCCATGGTGATGGGGCATCTGAAGTCTCCGTGAGAGGCTGGATACAAACTGGAGCTGACGAATGCTATTTACCTCGGGACTGGCGTCCCGAGATAACAGCAGAAAAGCAGATGGGAAATAATTAGCATAGCTGATGTTCATAATATTAATGCATTATAACTGATTCAGCAGTATTATAAAAAGTAAGCATTATGTGAATGCTTGGTTAAAGAGATGCGTCTTTAATCTAGTTTTAAACTGGGACAGCGAGTCTGAGCCTCGAACAATATCAGGAAGGCTATTCCAGAGTTTAGGAGCTAAATGTGAGAACGCCCTCCCTCCATTAGTGCACTTAGATATCCTAGGTATGACCAGAAGCCTCGAATTTAGTGATCTTAAAGAGCGCGATGGATTGTATGGCGATAGAAGATCCGTCAAATACACCGGAGCTAAACCATTTAGGGCTTTATAGGTCAGTAGTAATACTTTGTAATTGATACGGAACTTAATAGGTAGCCAGTGTAGAGATGTTAAAATCTGTGTTATATGATCATATTTTCTTGACCTAGTAAGAACTCTAGCGGCTGCATTTTGGACTAACTGTAGCTTGTTTATTGAGGATGCAGGGCAACCAGCTAATAAAGCATTACAGTAATCTAGTCTCGAGGTCATGAATGCATGAACTAACTTTTCTGCATCAGAAACAGATAGCATGTTACGTAGCTTAGCAATGTTTCTAAGGTGGAAAAAGGCTGTTCTCGTAACAGATGAAATATGATTTTCGAAAGTCAAGTTGCGGTCTAGTATAACACCCAGGTCTTTTACTGTAGTGGATAATGTAACAGGACATCCTTCTAAATTAAAGTTGTATTGTAAGGGATTTTGTGGGTAGTTTTTTGGACCAATAAGTAATACCTCCGTTTTATCGGAATTTAATAACAGGAAATTACGCGTCATCCAGCACAAAGAACCGATTGAGTATCAAAAGTGACATTATTCAATCATATATGGATCAGTGGATCTCATCTTTGGACACACAGAATGAGCATAACCTTTACTCTCGACACGCTTTGAAAGTATCTCGCTGAAAATAACTACTTCGCCTCTATACTGCTCAATCACTGATGAACCAGCCACTGGCTAATCAAAGATATTTTTAGTCATGTAGCAGGAGATTTGGTCACTTATGTGCGTGATTTACTCACATTTTAGAGGGTTGTGCATAGAATAAAAGATCGGTCATGGGATTTAAGAATCGATATCGAAATCGTTTATATGAAGATTGTGATGCATCAGAAAATGTAGATTTTTACCCACTCCTACTGAATGATGTCAATTTTGATTCCATGTTGACTTAAAAGCATTCTCTCTCTCTCTCTCTCTCTCTCTCTCTCTCTCTCTCTCTCTCTCTCTCTCAGTAGGTACCACATGGAGTACAGATAGCTCCAGCAGAAGCACTAGCTGGCTGGTTCTGAGAAACCTCACCCCGCAGGTACAGTATCAAATCAAATCAAATCACTTTATTGTCACACTACTGTGTACACGAGTGCAACAGTAGGTGAAATTCTTGTGTGCAGTTCCGAGTAACATGATGGCAACATGATTACTGTGATATTGTTTCTTCTTGTGCGCAGTGTTATATTTATGCTTCTCTGTCTCTGTTGTGTGCTGTGTAGATTGATGGTTCTACACTGCGGACACTGTGCATGCAACATGGCCCGCTCATCACATTCCATCTCAACCTGACGCAGGGCAATGCTGTGGTGCGCTACAGTTCGAAGGAGGAAGCTGCCAAAGCCCAGAAGTCCCTACACATGTACATATATCTTCCTTTTTATTTTCATTATGAGTTGACTAATTAATTTGTATGATCAGTGATGATTGGCATTCTGCTCTCTCTCTCTTATAGGGATAGTTCGTCCCAAATTCAGCATTTACCAACCCTCTTGTTGTTCCAAACTCATATGACTTTCTTCCGTAAAACACAAAGATGATGTTAGGCAGAATGTTAGCCTCAGTCGGCATTCACTTTCATTGCATCTTCTATTAATATTCTCTCCCTATTAACATTCTGCCTAACATCTCCTTTTGTATTTACAGAAGGAAGTCATTTTTAGGAAAACTAACACTTATATGCCTGTTTTTCAGGTGTGTTTTGGGAAACACCACTATCTTAGCAGAGTTTGCTGGAGAAGAGGAGGTGAACCGCTTCTTTGCACAGGGTCAGTCTCTTACGCCCACCACCAGCTGGCAGGCCAACCCTGGCACAAATCAAACGCGGCTGGGGGGTGGAGGGACGGCGGCCACACACCATATCAGCCACTGGAACAGCAGTAGCTTGGGAGGATCAGCCGGGACAGGGTCCGGGGTTAAGGCGAGCAACGAGCTGCTGTGGGGGGGTGTACCGCAGTACTCCAGCCTGTGGGGGCCACCCGGCGCTGAGGACAGCAGAGTGGTTGGCAGCCCCACCCCAATCAATACACTTCTTCCTGGAGACCTGCTGAGCGGAGAGTCCATGTGACAGTGCCAAGCACTTGAAAGACAAGCAAACCCCCCACACAGCAAAATATGAAAGAAAAAAAAACGTAACTAGCAAAAACCAAGCAAATCATTTGGTGATAATCAGCGTCAGTGGAACTGTGAACCAAGAGACAGGAGGCCACATTTGTGTAGAGGCTGCTGACATTCTTCCTCTTTTTTTTTTTTTTTTTTTTTTTACTTTTTTTTGGTGTTATTTGTATCATTAGGCTTGGGTTACAGTATTCTCTAGACTTCTTATGAAACAAGAAGAATGGTGACTAAAAAAAAGTTAAACTTTACCAAGTCTTTTCTCTAATAACTGATACCAGTGTGAAAGCGTATTTTACTACAACTGATGAGACAAGCTGCCATTTTTTTACATTTCTCTGGCACGAGCACATCCTGTCAGTCCAATCGCAGCATATCACAACTCCCCCTTCCCGAAGAATCACACATCATTCCAAATAAACCCCCACTCCCTTTTTGTTGGACTGGATTAATGGCTTTTTCAGTTGTCTTTTGGATAGTTTGGATTATTTAACAGCACTAAACTTAGCCTTAACTGCTGATCAGTCCTCACTCCACTCTTACACGAGACTTTCTGAAGAAACTCATCTGAGAATTGCACATTTTCTCATTTCTGAGCCAGCGTAGAGCAAAGGACTGTCTCGCATTTTGACCTCACACAAGCAAAAGCCACAGCGTACACGCACTTATCCTCCCTCTTTTCCTCAGTTGCCATCCTGTCCTCCGTACTCTTCAAAGGACAGACAGGTATCTGGCCCCTCTGCACTTTTGAGGCATTTGCTTTTAAGCAGAAGGACAGCTGAGGGCATGTGTGTGTGTGTGCGAAATATATTAACCACTGCTCATGAAAACTGTATATGAAACACTTTCAATGGGAATGGATGGACTACTTTAGAGATTAATCCTTTCTTGTATCTCGCTTTCATTTTCCTATATGACCTCAGTCTTTTAAGGCCCGACGGTCTCTCAAAAGCATTATTGTCCTTTGTCTGACGTGCAATATATGCCACAGACTCTTCCGTCCATATTTACCCATTGCTTTTGCTGATAAAATGGTAGGAGATTTTTTTGGGGGACGACAGAATCAAAGACTCGTCTCCTTTCACATCCACTAAGCGTGGGACTGAAAAGAAGAGAAGGTGTCGTTTTTCAGTGTGTAAGCCCATGGTGATGAGACATTCGCAAGCACTTCCTCTACACACTCAAGGACAGTGACTACAGGGGCACAGGGGCTTCAAACCAAATTAGAGGTGTTTCTTGTAACCCAGTAGACAAAGTGCATTTTTTTCTGCATTTGGTACAAAAGTATGGAACAAAGACTGGTTTTAAAAGGGGAAGTTTATTCATAGCACTTAGCAAGAGCGTCAAGCTCCAACTTCAATGCCAACAAATTACACATTGATTTGTGAAACTGACAAAAAAAGCAACGATGAAAAGCAATCTACAGAACTTCTCCATGCTCCTTTTCGAATTCTAAATAGATTTTGGCATTTATTTTCTCGTCTTGTCTTTCCATGGTCTTTTGACTGCAAATCGGACATTTAAAAAATGGTAGCAAAATGAAGGGATGTCTGATGGGGAAAAAAACAACAACATGAGACTGAAGCGTTCACATGTTTTTTTTTCTTTAAGATATATATCAAAGTAAATATCACTGTTACAGTACTCCAAAATCATTAGCCTTTTTGTCTGGAGATGCTAGACATGTTGTAATGTTCTAATGGATTCTGCGGGGCCCTTCCTCCCTGGAGGCCCTGCCTACCTGTATGATAAGTTTGGCCATTGAGTGCCTATCTGCTGTGGCACCTCAAGGTGCCCACACTCTGACTTTTGATTCGCTGTGCCAGGCCAGCGCACCGGATGCCAGAACGGACCTGCCACTGTACACAGCGGCTCCTTCGGACCTGGCCAACGTACTACTGCGCCAGCACTCGACCTCGTCTCAACTTCACTCTCATAAACTCTCCCTCTCATGCAAAGATCACTTTAGCTGGAAGTGGACAGGTTCGTTTTTATGTCAATTTTATGATCGATTGGGTTTTTCCCTCCTGGAATTGCCAGTGTTGTTAATTTTTTGTCAACATTGCTGTTGTTATTGTTGTTTGCTGTTGTTGAATGTTATTGTTATTTTGCGCTTTTACTTTTTTGGTTTGTGTGTGTGTCAATGCAGTGATCTCTATGGTAGCTGCTCTCACCAGCCCCTTTTGCTGCGCATATGCAGAAACACTCTGATAAAGAGGCACTCCTCAGTGTAAATGACGACTGCTAATGTCGCCATGGCAATTGATAAAGAATTACGTGTAGTGACAGATGAGTTATTTGTGGATGCTCTGAAAGAGATAGTTCACCCAAAAATTTAAATCTTTATTTGGCCTCGTATCGTTCCACAAAAGGAGTGCAAAAGGAGATGTTAGGGCTGCATGATTGTGACAAAAATCTAAATTGCCGATTATTTCCCTTAATATTGTGATTGCGAGTATTTTTAACTAATAGAATTTACATTAAAATACTTGAATTAAAATTTTTGGGTGAACTGTCCCTTTAAGGATTAGGGGCAGACGGAAGTGGCGAAATGAAGTGTAGGTTCAAGCGTCAGTGGTGCTCAGTTTGTCTTCTGCTTCTCCATCACTCCCCATCTCTCTCTCTCTGCCTCTCTTGTGCACTTTCCTCAACTCTGTCTCAGCCTGTCAGGCCACACTTACACTGGTGCTTATGACAAAGGGCAGGCAGAGTACACTACTTTACCTGGTCGCCTCTTCTCACAGTAATAAAATCAAACGATAATGGAGACTCCGCTCTCTACTTCTATGCAAAGACCGACCGAGAGGTGCAGTTCACAACCTTCAGCTCAAATCTGTAGTTCTCTCCAAGCCCACTCTTCATCTGACCAGTTCCATTCTGAGCAGGCAGCTTCCTTGTAGCGTGGCCTAAAATAAGAAATTGACCCCACATGTTTGAACTGAAGATCAGGCCCTCTGTTTACTCTCTGGATGATCTCTTACATTATGTACATGCAGTCTCAGGGCAGCCTCAGAGAACCCAAACCGTTTTATCTTTTAAGAGGAGGGTGTCTGTTTTTTTATAGAATTACCTGTTGTGGCTTTAAAGATGCTCTAAATCCTCGAAAAATGAAAAAGTGGGTGATTATACTTGGAAGAGAATTCTCTGTTCTTGATATTAGAAGAAAACATTAACCTAGAGGTAACTTGAACATTGCTTTATTTGGATATCAATTAAACTGGGACTCCATATTTCCTTACTTTCTTTTGATGTTGTCTTTACTAAGAGTTGTTTGTGTGAAGAGCAGATGGAGATGGAGAGGTAGAATGCAGGTTGGCACCAAGACGGACGGGTAGCACCTTGTCCCAGGTATCACATACACACCTGGGAGAACTGCTGAGAATTAAACAGGGAATACAGAATGTTTAGGTTTACTGTAGATGGTTCACATTGGGTACATTTTTTTTATTTAAACCAAAAAGGGGCTTGTCTCATAAAAAAAAAAAAGAGGAAACTTTAATTCTGTAGTACACTCTTGACTGAAGTGCTTCTCTCTGCAAGCCTTGATGCCCTGATGTGGCGGACAGATGACTCTGGGGTTGCTGTATTGATGGTATTAAATTCTGTCCGGATCCAATACTTGGGGGATGGTACAGATGTTTTTTTTGTTTGGTTTTTTTTTTTTTTTTTTTTTTTACACGGGTCCATGTGGACGTATTGTATCAGGAGGCCTGGGGCACATTGCCAGTTGATACCAAGTCTTAAAAGGGAGGGAAAATAATCCCTTTCTGGAAGATATTGTTTTTCTTTTTTTACTTCAAACTCGAGTGACACTAGCAACAATCACTATTGCCTGTTTTTGAAGATATATATTTATATTTTTAACTGCCTTTCTCTAAGCTGTACCCGAGACCACAGATTGAAGAAAAAAAAATATAACATCCAAAACATGTTGAAAATTCAGAGGAATGCCTGGCAGACTATAGCCAGCTAGCTAATAAATGCCCAGTTCTCCACTGTGGGCATGCTTGGTCTTTATATGTAGGATTTATGTACTCCAACTCCACGAAAAAGTCTCAAATGCAGTTAAGAAGACTGCTTTGACAGGGCCTTGGTGGAGATGAGCTCTAAGAAAAATGAATCCTCTTTCTTAGGGCTCTGGCTAGAATATGCACATGCTGGTTGATATACATCTGAAATCCTGTGTATGTATATAACTGGTTACCTTTTTCCATTTTCCTTAATGTTGTTTTTCAGGCCCAAGAAACACCCACTCCCATTTCCTTCTCTCCATTAATGACCTAAATGATAAAAATCATAAACATATCAAAATTATACAAATGAAAAAAATACAAATACTTGAATCTAAAGAAGCGCCAATAATGTAATGTGAAAATTGTTTTGTAATAATTTTGTCATTCATACACTTCCAAGCTTTTTGATAACATCAGTTCAAACTGAATGAAAAAAAAAAAAAAAAAACTTCGCTTAAAAAAAAAAAATGCAAAATGACATCGGTTGTGAGTGTTTGCACAAGATTGTGTGGTACTGTATGAAGGATGAATGCGTTTGTTTGCCTGTATGAGTGCTGAATGGTTCAAACCAATGTATGCTTGTGAATACAGTGGAATTGTTTGCGCCTTTAGGTTTCATTTTAAGCATCTTAGAGGTTTTTGTCTCTTGTTGGCTAGTCAAAAATATATTCAGATGTGTATTATTGTATTTGTTATTAGCTTTGTTACTAGAGTTGCACTGAGTGTCTGCTTCCCCTCATTCAGCTAATTGTACAACATGATATTAAAGTACTAAGGGGACAAGGGGACAATTCATGTGTAAATGTTTACTTGAGGACTTATTGAGAAAAATAACAAGTGTTTTTTTTTTTTTTTTTTTTTTTTTTTCTTTTTATCTGTAATATGATTATCTACCTTATAGTGGCTTTATTGTGGAATAATCCATGAAAAAGAAAAGGATTATTATGAGCATTGCACCATTGTTGTTTTCAGATTATAAACAGAAAAAAAGCAAAATACAAAAAAAAAGAAATAAGATAGAAATACAAAATGTGGGAAAAATCTTTTCGAAGAACTGTGGCCATAGATTGATGTAGAGGACTCCCCATGTTACGCCATGGTGAGCTGGATAGACATCTAAAGAAGAGTTTCTTACAAGACTCATTACAGAGGTGCCTACCTTTCTGGTTTTGCTTTCTTTCTTTTTTCATCTTTGTGCAAGGCCACCAACAGTTTACAAGCATTTCATGTTTTTCTGAAATTCAAAGAAATGAAATTTGCTATGAGAATGTCAGGAGAAAAAAAAAAAAAAAGAAAGAAAAAGCCTAAAGGACATATACTTCCATTAAATGAATAACAAGAAACACTTTACCGAATGAAGATTATTGTGCTACTTGCAAAACTCTGGGATTGATCAGTGTTGTCATGGTTTATTTTTTTTTTATTTTTTTTTTTTAATTATTCTTACCTTGGCAATGTTAATTTCATTATCGAAGCCTGTGCTTTTTTTCTCTCTTCTTTTTAAAGAAAAAAAAATTCCTTTAAAAAAAAAAAGAGAGAAATAAAATAATGTTCACTATCTTGCACACAAAAAAGTGGATCATGTCTCAGGAAGGCAAGGGTTCCAGAGTACCAACTCCACGCCATTTAATGTTCGTGTTTAGAGAAAGAGGTTAACAGAAAACTAATAAGCACTGAAGGTTATGGATTTCAGAAGATGAAAAATACCTTTTGTTTCTAAATCCGTAGCAGTTACATATTTACCAAATAATGAACTGTTAGTGAATGGAGTGCTTTATATATAAATATATATATTGAAATTGCTTTACATTTTAAACAAAATGATCAATGATTTTGATTGTTCAAAAGACAGTGAAAGGACATACAAATGATGTATGTTATAATCTTTATTGTATTTTCTTAACATGAGGTCCCTTCCTGTTGAAATCAGGACCATTGTGCATTACAATTTCTTTCCTATTTGTAATTTCTTTGTATTTCTTTGTCTCTTGTGATGGGTATTACATAATAGAAATTAAAGAAGGATGGTTGGGGGGGCAGGGATTCTTTGTCAATTTGATCGATTTAAAGTGAGAAAAAAAAAGCTGGTTTATAAGGATCATGATCTATGCACAGGGTGGGTGGTTCTCTCATTGGGATTTTACTGGGTTTCCTTTCATTGTGCTCATTTATGCTCTGTTGTTCCCTCCCCCCACTGACCCCATCCATCTTATTCCCATGTTTCATGTATCTTACATACAGTATATCGTCATGCTGTGTATTCTGATACCAATGAGCGTCTCATTCTGAAGCACTGTGGGGGTCTTTTTGTAGCCTATGACTTTCAAGTGTGTGATTGTGTTGGAGAGAGTGTGTGCGCGTTTGTGTGTATGCGTGCATGACTAGAAAGAGTGTGGGTGGAGATATCGGGTTGCTTTTGTCTTTTGATTTTAAATGTTAAAGAATATGTCTGTACTGAGATTTTAAGAAGTTAGTGGCTTTTAATGTTTTTCTATCTCTCTCTCTCTGTCTCTATTTCTCTCCACTTCTTTCTCCTCATAGAATGTGATTGTTGATGACATGCACCGAAAAAAAAAAATTTAAACTATGGAGCTTCTTTCAAACAATTAATAAATTGCATTTTTGTTTTTGGCTGTAATGAGTTTTGTTTGGTCATTGCATAGCAGTTACGTTTAGGTATAGCTATAGATACTTATGCTATATATACAGTTGAAGTCAAAGGTTTGTATATACCTTAGCCAAATACATTTAAACTAGTTTTTCACAATTCCTGACATTTAATCATAGAAAACATTCCCTGTCTTCAGTCAGTTAGGATCACTATATTTTAAGAATGTGAAATGTCAGAATAATAGTAGTTAATAGTAGAATCAAAGTTTACGTACACTTTTATTAGCATTGCCTTTAAATTGTTTAACTTGGGTCAAAAATTTTGGATATCCTTCCACAAACTTCTCAATAAGTTGCTGGAATTTTGGCCCGTTCCTCCAGACAGAACTGGTGTAACTGAGTTAGGTTTGTAGGCCTCCTTGCTTGCACACGCTGGAATATTCAATTCTGATTGGTCAGTGGCGCCATCTAGCAATCTGATATTGCTGAGTAACAACCACACATCCGGGGATTAAAGGGAAAGTTCACCCACAAAGGAAAATTCTCATCATTTACTCATGCCATCACAGATGTGCATGATTTACTTTAACACAAATTAAGATTTTTAGAAGAATATGAATGGTGAACAGAATTTTAAAGGTCGAAAAAGCATATAGAAGTAGCATAAAATTAATTCAGACGAATAAATTGAAAGACAATTCAACACCACCGACTCTAGAAGAATCACCCGATCCTTCCGTACATCCTCTCCCTGTCTGTAGTCCGCACATGCTTCAAAAAAATCCACCATTGTGCCTGTACAAAAGCAATAAAAAAAAAAAATCACTTCTTTTAATTTTCTGTCGGACTGAGGTCAGGACTTTGTGATGGCCACTCCAATACCTTGATTTTGATGTCCTTAGGCCATTTTGCCACAACTTTGAAGGTATGCTTGAGGTCATAGTCCATTTGGAAGACCCATTTGCGATCGAGCTTTAATTTCCAGGCTGATGTCTTGAGATGTTGCTTCAATATGTCCACACAATTTTCCTTCCTCACGATGCCATCTATTTTGTGAATCGCACCAGTCCCTCCTGCAGCAAAGCAACTTCACAACATGATGCTGCCACCCCCATGCTTCACGGTTTAGATGGTGTTCTATGGGGTGCAAGCTACACCTTTTCCTCCAAACATACTCATGGTCATTATGGCCAAAAAATTAAATCATCAGACCAGAGGACATTTCTCCAAAAAGTAAGTTCTTTGTCCCCATGTGCACTTGCAAACTGTTGTCTGGCTTTTTTGGAGCAGTGATTGTTCCTTGCTGAGCAGCCTTTCAGGTTAGGTATATGTAGTATACTCGTTTTACTGTGGATATACATAGATACTTGTCTACCTGTTTCCTCCAGCATCTTCACAAGGTCCTTTGCTGTTGTTCTGAGATTGATATGCAATTTTCGAACCAAACTACGTTCATCTCTAGGAGACAAAATGCATCTCCTTCCTGAATAGTATGACGGCTGCATGGTCACATGGTGTTTATACTTGCATACTATTGTTTGTACAGATTAACAGGGTACCTGCAGGCATTTGGAAATTACTCCCAAGGATGAACCGAACTTGTGGAGGGCCACAATTTGTTTTTCTGAGGTCTTGGCTGATTTTTTGGATTTTCCCATAATATCAAGCAAAGAGGCACTGAGTTTGAATGTAGACCTTAAAATTCGTACTCCATTTCAATACACCTATCAGAATCTAATTGGCTAATTGTCTAAAGGCTTGACATCATTTTCTGGAATTTTCCAAGCTGCTTAAGAGCACAGTTATCTTATTGTATGTAACCTTTTGACCCATTGAAATTGTGAAATAGTCAATTAAAATTGAAACTATCTGTCTGTAAACAATTGTTGGAAAAATTACTCATGTCATGCACAAAGTAGATGTCCTAAACAATTTGCCAAAACTATTAGTTTGCTAATATGAAATCTGTGGAGTGGTTCAATTTGATTTAATGACTTTAAACTAAGTTTATGTAAACTTCTACTTCAAATGTACATAATCTAAAACTTAAACAGCATTCTTTTAATTCTTGTATTAGGCATGTGATTTTTAATGACCTCATTTATTTAGATTACACAAATGCATAAGTACTAAAAAAAACATATCAGGACTGTTTCAATTATATGTTATTTCATTTAATTAAATGAAAAAATTAAATATACTGTTAAAAGTTATACAATTCTAAACTGAAAATAAATATTAATCTGAAAGTCGATGTTGAAAAAAATGTGTCCATCTTAGTTATCAACAACCCAAGTGTCTTAAATTAGTTAACAAGTTTAAGAAAAAAAGGGGGAAAAAAAATAGTCTCAGAAAGTGAATGGACACCACACAGTTTAATTTGCTTATTGTTCCATCAATCAAATTACTTTATTGTCACACTACCATGTACACAAGTGCAACAGTAGGTGATAGTCTTGTGTGCAGTTCCGAGCAACATAGCAGTCATGACAGTGACGAGACATATACCAATTACAATAAACAACATATTTACACAACACAATTTACACATCAAATGCACAGTAAACAATACACACAATATAGAATACATATACAATAAAAATAAAGAGTATACAAAAATATATATATACAGTAGTTGTATTATGGAGAATATATTTGATAGTCCAGTGTGAGATAATAAGATTAATAAAGTGCAGTGCTGATTATTGATCGTGAGAGATCAAGAGTTCAAAAGTCTTATTGCTTGGGGGTAGAAGCTGTCATGTAGTTGGCTGGTGCGGGTCCTGATGCTGCGATTCCGCCTGCCTGATGCTAGCAGTGAGAGCAGCCCATGACTCGGGTGGCTGGAGTCTCTGATGATCCTCCAAGCTTTTTTCACACCACCTGGTATATATGTCCTGGAGGGAGGGAAGCTCACCTCCGATGATGTGTCTGGCAGTTCACACCACCCTTTGCAGGGCTTTGCAGTTGTGGGAGGTGCCATTGCCGTAACAGGCGGTGATGCAGCCAGTCAGGATGCTCTCCACAGTACTGGTGTAGAACCGTGTGAGGATGTGGTGGTTCATTCCAAACTTCCTCAGCCGTCTCAGGAAGAAGAGGCGCTGGTGAGCCTTCTTCACAACGGCCTCAGTGTGGACGGACCATGTGAGTTCCTCAGTAGTGCGGACACCTTCCTCAGTGAAGCTCTTGAAGCTGCTGACTCTCTCCACCGATGCTCCATTAATGGTGATAGGGCTGTGTTCTCTGTCTTTCTTCCTTTAGTCCACTACAAGCTCCTTGGTCTTCCTGACATTGAGGGAGAGGTTGTACTCCTGACACCAGCGTGTCAGAGTGTGCACCTCCTCTCTGTAGGCTGTTTCATCATTGTCAGTGATCAGACCTACCACCTTCGTATCATCAGCAAACTTAATGATGGCATTGGAGCTGTGTTACCACACAGTCATGTGTGTACAGGGAATACAGGAGTGGGCTGAGAACACAGCCCTGCAGGGCTCCAGTGTTGAGGAGATGTTGCTGCCCATTCTGACCACTGGTGTCTGCTTGACAGGAAGATCAGGATCCAGTTGCACAGTGAGCTGTTTAAGCCCAGAGCCCAGAGCTTGGAGGGCACTATGGTGTTGAATGCTGAACTGTAGTCTACAAACAGCATTCTAACATATGTGTTCCTTTTTGGTGGGAGAGAGCAGTGTGTATTGTAGATGCATTGGCATCATCTGTGGAGCTGTTGTTGCGGTAGGCAATCAGCAATGGGTCCAGAGAGGTGGGCAGCACAGAGCAGATGTAATCTCTGATTAGCCTCTCAAATCAATTGCTGATGATGGGGGTCAGAGCAACAGGACGCCAGTCATTAAAAGAAGTGATTTTTTTTTTTTTATTGCTTTTGTACAGGCACAATGGTGGATTTTTTTGAAGCATGTGCGGACTACAGACAGGGAGAGGATGTACGGAAGGATCGGGTGATTCTTCTAGAGTCGGTGGTGTTGAATTGTCTTTCAATTTATTCGTCTGAATTAATTTTATGCTACTTCTATATGCTTTTTCGACCTTTAAAATTCTGTTCACCATTCATATTCTTCTAAAAATCTTAATTTGTGTTAAAGTAAATCATGCACATCTGTGATGGCATGAGTAAATGATGAGAATTTTCCTTTGTGGGTGAACTTTCCCTTTAATCCCCGGATGTGTGGTTGTTACTCAGCAATATCAGATTGCTAGATGGCGCCACTGACCAATCAGAATTGAATATTCCAGAGCGTCATGTAATAAAAGGTAATAGCAACCACCACAATTGCTTTTAAAATTCAACATGTTCCTGGAATAAATGATTTATTAATACATGGAAACAAATGGTTTATAGCTGAACAGTAAATGGATCAGTAATTGAAAGCTAAAATTATTTGCCGGCATTTCAGGATTCTTTTCCCTAATACCGTCCCAAACAATTTCTCCTCTTGGGGGATGAATAATGATTCTCTAACCAATTCCTCCTCTTCGAGATGGCTGGAGCAGGATTTTTAGGATCCTGCGGACAGACCTGTACTGCCACTTGTTCCTTGTACACTTGACATGTCTTCGTAAATTGGAATTGTAGTTTGTGTATTTTTGAACGTGCCTTTTCATGGAAAGAAATTTAGAACTTTATTAATACACATGAACAAAATTTTTCATCACACATGTGTTTAGCTGTGAAGTTTGGTGATCTTACGTAATATGCAGAGACAGCAATGACTATGAGTAGGAGCAAACGCACTCCTACAGAGATCTAGATGACCAAAGAATGACCGAACATGACTCACCTGAACCAAACAAAGAGATGGTCAGATGCAAGCTTTTTTTGTCCCCATCGCTACAGCCAATCATAAATTAGACTAGTACATAAAAGGGGTCATTTATCAATTTATTTTTCTGATGACGAAGGGGTGGTTGTCTGAATCTCCACCTCCTCTTCAATACATATATCCTTTGAGTGAATTAAATCTAAACTGATCAACATTTATCCTAATGTGATTTTAGTGGAACAAATCATTATTCTTAGGAGTTAATTATGTATACAATTTTATAACATACCATATTCTTGTGAGCAAATGATGGTCCCTTAATATATGTTCTCTGTGGTTTCAAGCAGTTTGAGACCATTCCATATCTGTCTTAGGCAACACTAAGATGCCTAGGTCACATACCAAACAACATACAATGGTTTATGAGCGTCTTTGCCAATTTACAGTTTCTCACGCGATTTGGCACATTTACTGAAACAAACTTACAATTACAACCTCACTTCACTCTATGTGACCTGCAAAAGGTGATTACTCATTTAAAATAATTAACTCATATTTTAAAGGTAAATGAATCCAATGAATAAATTGTCATCATAACATAAGATTCCTTTGCATTTTGATTGTCTTGGACCAAGCAATGATAAGACATCTTGTCAAATGATAGAGTACTCTGAGAGTGTGATAGTTACCCAACGTGTAATATTGTCCAATTGCTAACATTGTATATGTAGTCAGCTGAATAGTATTGATGTCAAAAAGTCATGCACACACACACTATGCTTTCAAAAAAACATTTATTCAAACACTTCATCATTGTATGTACACACATTACAGCCTACCAAAAATACATAAGGCTTACGCGCATACACGCAACTATGTGCAAGGGGAAAAAAATATGCTGCAAGTTCATCAACCTCATGGGTCTTCAATCTCTCCTCTCTGTCTGGCCACAACATTTCATCTACATCACACCTGATATCCTCCCTTGCAATGCAAGGGGGCAAAAAAAAAAATTTTGTCATGACACAGCCACTCCCTACAACAAACTGCTGTGATTCTCACAACCAGCATCCATTACACCCAGTAAGGACAACTGATCATGGGAAAGGTGATCATAGAGCTTCGAGAATTCCTCAATGGGATTTAGGAATGGAGAGTATGGTGCGAGAAACAGTCAAAAAAATGTGGGTGGGCAACAAACATTCCCTGACTATTTGAACGATGGAAATTTACGGTGTCCCAAACTATATCATACATTGGCAAGTAATTTCTTACCAACACATTCATTCTCAGGAATGAGATCCCTGTAAAGAGTTTCCAGAGAAACTCTTTTGAAGAGACATTGTGTGTTATTGGGTCCAATGATGGGAATGTGGCCGAGTACACCATTCCCACATATGGCTGCACACATTGTAATGTTCCCTCCACACTGGCCTGGCGACATTTACTCACCATAAATTCTGAGACATGCATTAGCTAAGTTTACTGGAATACCAGTGTGAAGGAATTTTGCAGTACAATATTTGATTACACAGGTTTTCTCTCCTGAATGTCTGGACTATTGACGACACCATGGACCGGCCCAGATTAGACTGCACACTCCGACCAGCCTTGGTCATACTTGGGCCATGGTTGATGACATGGTCTATATTTGTTGCCCATATCTCATTTGAGATTTCTCTGTGCCTTTGCCTTTCTCACCCCCTCACAATACCACCCAACACTCTAATGTCCCTTCCTCTTGCATGAGCAGGCTCTTGCTCCTCTCTGTCTCCTGCCCGCTCCATATTCCACAGCGGTGAAATTCAGTCTTACCCTTGCAGTATAAATGTGTTTGAGAACAGATAGGTTATGAGTTTCACCTGTCAGCTAAATTGGACAGCTTTTGCATTTGGTAGCTCTAAATTGTGAGGAAATGTAATTGTTCCCCATCTAACCTAAGTCTATCCATCTATTACAACAATACCACATAACTATTATGTATCTAATATATGTGTGACAGGTTATTGTGATTATTGGTTGTTCTATTTAGCATGCAGGGATTTACACAATGAACATGTGTATAATTGTACTTGAGAGTAATATCGTTCAATAGCAAATGATTGCAAACTATTTTGATCTGCAAGGCTTACTCAATGCATTTTGTGCCAAAGCAATTGACTATAGTAATGTGAACAAATTACCTAATATTCATCCAGTCAGCCATATAGTTTGACGAAGTTTAATAGTCATTTGACGATTGTACCAAAGCGATTAAGAAAAACTGTAACAAGAATACTACAGCTTTCCTGAGAGAAAGTACAGTTATCTCTATGTTTTAAGTTCCAACAGGATAAGGCCAGTATCCAACAGAAGCTTTGTAGTATACATCCTTGAATGGAAGAAGCTGTGTGTGTTTCTCTCAAGTATTTCTGTTCCAGCAGTCCTGTGTCATTAGAATAGCAGTCTAGAGGAGGACAACTGGACATCAGAGACCTATGGATGACTGTCCGAGGCCTACGACCCGACTAGAACCATTGGAGACTATATACAGAACTAAAGTGTCATGCAATTAGTCAATGAGATAAACAACGTACAAGATGACCATGTTCAAAAGTGTTTTATAGTTATCTATGCTTGTAATAATCCTAGAAGACCATAGCCTTGCCATCAACTTGATGATGTATCTTACTATAAGTATTGATGTTTTTGCACCTGAGTTCAGCTCATAATTTTGCATGGGTTTTTCCTGTGTACAAACTCGGAGGCTTTTGTACTGCTGATTTCTGCCGTTTGATTTTGCAAACAACTTCAACTTATTAAAACCTTGACTCCTGGTCTTCATTCAAAGTCTACTGGTCAACAGGCCCAAGCTGTATTCCCCTACAATGAGGTTCCTTTCAAAGTCCAACCAAGGTTTACAGAGCCAAAAACAGACATAAGTTTTACATCATTTTTTCCATTACTATTTTCTAACCTCTCGCTGACTCAGAATTCAATGCAATGTTTATTGCTGCTGTGCCTTTCAGGCTGCTATTAGTGTGTTCTGGCATTTCTTCAGAATCTTTACTGCTTTTTCTTATTATCTCACCATGACTGAGCGGGACGTGTTTCTGAACATCAAATTAAATGTTAGCTGTCTGGCATCATGGAACGCACCATTTTTACAGCACAATTTCAATAAATGGTTGTTTTATACTGAGGTAGATTTGAGTTCTGAATATTTCTGTATGTTTTTATTGTAAATCAAAATCTTTTGTTTAAAACAATCAAGGAAAATTGTATTTGTAATGATCCATTTAAGACACAATATACGCTGTTTAGGTTAACAACATGGAAAGTGAGACATGGCATCCTTTGCATCTGTAAAATCAATGTTCACCAACTTGCTGCTTTCACAAGTAGAAGATTTGTGTTAACAGTGAGCGGTTCACATAGATGTCCTGAAAATAATTCACAGACATAATTTCCAGTGTCTATGTGTCTTAAATTTTAAAGAGTCACATTGACTGTGAGTGATTTCAGTTGTCCAGAGATCTTGATACAAGTCTCTCAATCCCTGGATTTGCTCTCACTCTTTTATCTTCAGAGATATTCAATACATTTTCTAAAGGAGCAGGCCACCTTCTCAGGTACAGAAGCGATGGTTGTGACTTTCTGTGTTGTGCCATAAAAAATACAGTGAGGAAAATAAGTATTTGAACACCCTGCTATTTTGCAAGTTCTCCCACTTAGAAATCATGGAGGGGTCTGAAATTGTCATCGTAGGTGCATGTCCACTGTGAGAGACATAATCTAAAAAAAAAAAATCCAGAAATCACAATATATGATTTTTTAACTATTTATTTGTATGATACAGCTGCAAATAAGTATTTGAACACCTGTCTATCAGCTAGAATTCTGACCCTCAAAGACCTGTTAGTCTGCCTTTAAAATGTCCACCTCCACTCCATTTATTATCCTAAATTAGATGCACCTGTTTGAGGTCGTTAGCTGCATAAAGACACATGGCCAAGACCAAAGAGCTGTCCAAAGACACTAGAGACAAAATTGTACACCTCCACAAGGCTGGAAAGGGCTACGGGGAAATTGCCAAGCAGCTTGGTGAAAAAAGGTCCACTGTTGGAGCAATCATTAGAAAATGGAAGAAGCTAAACATGACTGTCAATCTCCCTCGGACTGGGGCTCCATGCAAGATCTCACCTCGTGGGGTCTCAATGATCCTAAGAAAGGTGAGAAATCAGCCCAGAACTACACGGGAGGAGCTGGTCAATGACCTGAAAAGAGCTGGGACCACCGTTTCCAAGGTTACTGTTGGTAATACACTAAGACGTCATGGTTTGAAATCATGCATGGCACGGAAGGTTCCCCTGCTTAAACCAGCACATGTCAAGGCCCGTCTTAAGTTTGCCAATGACAATTTGGATGATCCAGAGGAGTCATGGGAGAAAGTCATGTGGTCAGATGAGACCAAAATAGAACTTTTTGGTCATAATTCCACTAACCGTGTTTGGAGGAAGAAGAATGATGAATACCATCCCAAGAACACCATCCCTACTGTAAAGCATGGGGGTGGTAGCATCATGCTTTGGGGGTGTTTTTCTGCACATGGGACAGGGCGACTGCACTGTATTAAGGAGAGGATGACCGGGGCCATGTATTGCGAGATTTTGGGGAACAACCTCCTTCCCTCAGTTAGAGCATTGAAGATGGGTCGAGGCTGGGTCTTCCAACATGACAATGACCCGAAGCACACAGCCAGGATAACCAAGGAGTGGCTCTGTAAGAAGCATATCAAGGTTCTGGCGTGGCCTAGCCAGTCACCAGACATAAACCCAATAGAGAATATTTGGAGGGAGCTCAAACTCCGTGTTTCTCAGCGACAGCCCAGATACCTGACTGATCTAGAGAAGATCTGTGTGGAGGAGTGGGCCAAAATCCCTCCTGCAGTGTGTGCAAACCTGGTGAAAAACTACAGGAAACGTTTGACCTCTGTAATTGCAAACAAAGGCTACTGTACCAAATATTAACATTGATTTTCTCAGGTGTTCAAATACTTATTTGCAGCTGTATCATACAAATAAATAGTTAAAAAAATCATACATTGTGATTTCTGGATTTTTTTTTTTTTAGATTATGTTTCTCACAGTGGACATGCACCTACGATGACCATTTCAGACCCCTCCATGATTTCTAAGTGGGAGAACTTGCAAAATAGCAGGGTGTTCAAATACTTATTTTCCTCACTGTATGTCTACCGATTCCCCTTCAAGCCTTTAAATATAATAGAACTCTCGAGGTGCTGAAAGGTCTGGACAAAATGTAAATACATTTTTTAAAAAACATTTTTTTTTTTTTTTACAAGCGTCTATCATGAAGAACTTAAATATAAAAGAATACAAAATAAATTATCAGCAGTTGTTGTGCTACATGTTTGTCAAATAAGGCCTGATTAGACACTTGTACAACTACATATTAGCCTATAACTTTCATATGACTTTCAAAGTCTAGACTGAAGTCTTCCATAACATCACACAATTAAATGTAAATTTCAAAATAAGACCAATTAAAATCAAGCTGAAATGAAATATTTGGGATTACATTCTGTGTCTGAAAATAAAAGCTTGTATTCAATTAGGGGTGTACTCACTTTTGTTGCCAGTGGTCTAGACATCAATGGCTGCGTGTTGAGTTATATGTGTGTTGAGGGGACAACAAATTTACACCGTTATACAAGCTGTACACTCACTACTTTACATTGTAGCAAAGTGTCATTTCTTCAGTGTTGTCACATGAAAAGATATTACATCAAATATTTACAAAAATGTGAGGGGTGTACTCACTTTTGTGAGATATATATATATAAACATTCACTGACAGTAAATAGTGACTTAAGCAAACATTGTATAATATCTCCTTATTGTGTTGCATGGAAGAAAGATAGTCATACAGGTTTGGAACAACATGATTGTGAATGATAACAGAATTTCCGCAATATAGGGGAGTAAACATCTATTATGTCTGTGATAGTAAGGAGTTACTACTTTTTAATTGGATACTTTCCTACACAAGCAATTATTTATGTTAGTACTTTTACTTGAGTAATTCTGTTTTTGAATTGTACTTTTACTTGAGTACAGTTTTTGGCTACTTTACCAACCTCTACCTCTCTGCTTGTACTTCTCCAAGCAGATATGAAGCTTTCTTTTATTGCAGCACTTCTCTCATTGTGAAAGGGTGGGGCCGGGTTGTGATTCTACACACAACCCGGTCCCTTATCAGGCTAATCAAGCCTCCGAGAGGGATAAAGGCAGACAGTGGCGCGCACATTGTATAAAGCTATGTTCAGTTGTTTCTACATTGACTTTGGTTCCTTCAAGAATAACTCCACAGATCAAAAAAAATAAATATAAAATATATGATCCAATATACAAAGAATAACTGCACAGTTGGTTTTGCAAAAACTATTTTATTTAAACAAGACATAATGAAAAGGTGCCAAGTCAATTTTTCCATGCTCCACTGCCAAAAAGAAAGAAAATAGATAGGCTACTGTAGATCATAGGCAATGTCTAACTCAAATATAAAAACAGATCACACGTCTATATTCGCATCATTTCCTGCCTAAACAGGAAATGAGAATTCAAAGAATAGGGACAACATACAAGATATAAACTTACCAAGCTGTCTGGAGACCAGGAAACGAGCCAGCTGACATACAGAATGTAATAAAATAAATGTAATGTAATAAAACAATGGCTCTTGGTTTTAACCAAATCTAAACACTGAAATTTACAAGTCTAGAAAATTAATACATACTCAAACCTGTAAATTAGTTCCCGAATTACATTTTCCTTAGTAACCCAGTGTAAATTAACAAAAGCTGGACAGATAAAAGACACAACCAGGTTGGAACAAAGTTTGTATTTAAATAACTAAATAAAAAGCCATTTCAAAAGACAATACCACCCGATTCCTATGCTTTGCTAGATACCAAATGAACCATTCTAGTAGTTCTGTAGATTAAAAACATCCATCTTCACCATTACCTCCCCAGAACACATCATGAAAAGAAAATCCATTTCTCCAAAACCAGTAAGGAGCTTATAAAATGTTAAACCACACATTATTTGAGAGCTATTATTCAACCACATCTGACCAATTTCTTTATTATGAAACTGTAGTACGCCGTGTCACAGAGAAAAAATTAAACAATATTTCAGGTTATTTTTATTAATCTCCAAGAACAGCATCTGTGATGGGTTGTCGATTACACACATGATCATTTCTTCATACCTTAGTTTGCAAAAATGAATTGGAAACATGTTCATTGTAAAGCTCTTAAAATTCTGTGGAAATTGAATTTTTCAAAAAAGAAAAAAAAAAAAAACTGCATGTTTCCTGAGCTATTAAACCGTTTAATTTTGTCCTTGTATTTTTGGTTATTTGTTACCAAATAAATTCTTGTTATGGCAGTATACAGAACTGAACTACGTCACTTAGAGACAGGGATGTCAAGCGATTTTATTAAACCAATGTCATGCTAACATGTAACATTTAAATGTTATGGATACACTTTTGAAATAGGCGTGAGATTTGAATATTCTAAACATTTATTCACGCCGTTGCCCACTTACCTACTTGTCTTCCGTAGTATTTTCTGTACACCAGTTTCCCATTTGTTATTACAAACCAAGGGTTGAGTTGAAACTGTCTGTAGTAAATCGACAGCAAGCCTGAAATATTTCATTCAAACATGCTGGTGTACATCTAACATGTTAGCAAAACATTTTAGTTAGTTAACAGTACTCTCTTGAGGTGAACAAAATCGGGGGTTATCACCAAACTTGCTACAAGTTTTGGGACATTTGCATCCAACAGCCATATAGCTGTGAAGCCCGCTGAGTACAGAAAGTAAAGATAGAGAAAATTTGAGACTTGCCTCAGCCTGTGCAGGGCAACACTGAGACTCTGCCTCAGCCAGTCCCATGGCATTGCTACAAGGAGAAGAGAGATTCTCAGTTTAGGACAACAACTACAGTGAACTACATTCACTTTCTTACCAACTACCTTTTGAAAATCACAGTCAAGTATTATGCCTTAGGCTGGAGATACATTATTATCAGTTCACAAGGGTTTCTTCACTTTCTTAAGACTGTGATTTTCAGAAAGACATCTGAATGGTTGTTTTCATTTTTTCCTAGCAGCCTTATATTCTTGCATAAGGAGCAGTAAGTGAAAATGTTAAAGGGGTCAAATCACAAATTGTTTTTCCTCTGATGTCCACATATGTAAGTTAGTAGGATTTTTTTGTGCTATTACAGTCAGTATTTGCTTTTTCCATGGCCATTGTTACCCTTTAAAATTGATGTAAACAGCCTCTTCATATGGGAAATGATTAATCGTTTGGGATTATTTAAGATAAATAGATAATATAGATAAATAAATAGTTAAGCAATATTTTGGGACCTTGATAAGAGTAAGCTTCAGCCACTTGTTTCAATTGTGATCCTTTAAAACATTGGTATCCTTCTGAAGGATATGCAGAGTTGAAGGTGCTACACGCAGCCAGGACAAGAACTTTCCTGAATTTCTGATAACTGAATATGCTTAGCTGAAAATTGTCTTTTTGGACTAGGGAGAAAGTTTTTACTTCTGAAATTTACAGTACGTTTACATAGTACAATAATATTTTTGCACAAATTATGAAGAAAATGCAATTCCGCATGATATGACCCCTTTAAATTGAAACTTCAACATGAAGCTTGAATTCTATTCTGGTTTCATTGTGCTCATAAATACATTCCAGCACACTGTAAGCACTGCTTTAATTTCACAAATTCACAACGTCAATCATGCGTGTCATTTGTAGTACAAACCTTGTGGTGTTGTCCTTTACTTGAACATGAAAAAACAGCCATTAGATTTCAATACAGTTTATTACAAATAATGTGGATCATTACAGACAGCATTCACAGGAGTTCTTTGTTGTTATTTTCCCTACAGAAAGAACACTGCAAATGTAGACAAGCAGACATACAAAAATAAACCCAACAGTGACAGCTATCTGAAGCCCTCACCGAGCAAAGCTGGGGACAGAAAGTCCAACAGCACCTATGGGTGCTGCGAAGGCTTCACACTTTTAGTACAGAAGTATATTTACAGAGACTTGCCTTGATAAAGGGTGCTGTACGAAACTCCAGCCGCTTCAAATTAATACGAACCATATTTACTACACTTCACTTCTAAAAACCTAAACAAAACATGAGAAAAAAAAGCCATACTGTATGATCTGCAACAAAAGGTAGCTCCAAAGAAAAAGTATTTAGTAAAATCAAATGTCCCATGCGTTACAGAGTTTGTTTATCCATCTTCTCATTGCACAAGTGTTACGATTATAGTAACTGATCTGGATTGTAAAGCACGCCACTAGATGGTAAAATGGTTGAATCACCAAACCTAATGAAGACCACTGGTGACACTTCAATATCGACCTCCGGGGGACATTACAGGGGGTCTCATGCCTATGGCAGGCCTAGGAGGAGCAGCTTGATACATAGGTACCATTGGTGGGGCTTGTCCATAGGGAGGCATCCCTCCTGGGACATATCCAGACACTCCCTGAGGTGGAGCACCATATGGTACTAGAAAAAATAAGGAATTGATTGGTCAAACTTATAACAACATTCAAAATACATCACATTAAATAAATATAAATATATAAATACATTCCGTCACTGCTGATCTCCTGGGATTTTCACGCACAACAGTCCTGAGTGTAAAGAGAACGGTGCAAAAAAAAAAAAACATCTAGCGGGCAGCAGTTCTGTGGACGAAAATGCCTTGTTGATGAGAGAGGTCAACAGAGTATGTCCAGATTGGTTTGAGCTGACAGAAAGGCTACGGTAACTCAAATAACCACTCTGTACAATTGCAGTGAGCAGAATAGCATCTTAGAATGCACAACAAGTCAAACCTCGAGGCGGATGGGCTACAAAAGCAGAAGACCACATTGGGTTCCACTTCTGTCAGCCAAGATCAGAAAATGGAGGCTGCAGTAGGCCTACCATTTGTGTACCTCAGCAGAAATCCAGATTTGTCAGACCAGGCGATGTTTTTCCAATCGTCTACTGTCCAGTTTTGGGGAGCCTGTGCCTACTGCAGCCAAAGTTTCCTGTTCCAAGCTGACAGTAATGGTCCCAGGAGGGGTCTTTTGCTGCTGTAGCCCATACACCTCAATGTTCGACATGTTGTATGTTCAGAAATGCTTTTAGAACTGTTGTAACGTGGTTATTTGGGATACTTTTACTTTCCTGTCAGCTTGGACCATTCTCCTCTGACCTCTGTCATTAACAAGCCGTTTTCGCCCACAGAATTGCTGCTCGCTGGATGTTTTTTGCGCCATTCTCTTTACACTCAAGACTGTTGTGTGTGAAAATCCCAGGAGATCAGCAGTTTCATAAATACTCAAACCAGACCATCTGGCACCAACAATCATGTCACTGTCAAAAATCACTGAGAACACATCTTTTTTTTTCCCCATTCTGATGGTTGATGTGAACATTTACTGAAGCTCCTGACCTATATCTGCATGATTTTACACATTATACTGCTGCCACAAGATTGGCTGCTTAGATAATCGCATGAATAAGTAGATGTACATGTGTTCCTAATAAAGTGGCCGGTGAGTGTACAGTATATCAGGAGCTGTAGTGCTTATGAGAGACCTAGGTTGATTTCCTAAATCTCTACTACTTTGACTATAAATTAATTGTGGCAAAAGGCCCTAATAAATGTTCTGAGGCAAAAATCATTTAGAGAATCTGATTGCTCACTCATGTAGCAAGACATATCTGACTTAACATTTAAGAGATGAAAACATAAGGCTCAAATGCACCCTACCTTGCATGGGATGCCTCACACCCGGCTGCTGTACAGGAACACCCTGCTGATGGGGCAACACTCCTCCCATTGGTGCAACTGGCAGGGAGATTACACGGGCCTGTCCCGCACTGAGGATTTTACACTGGTAGCGAGGCAGCTGTGCTCTCAACTCCTCCTGTAAAGCACACAAGGCGCACAGGGTTGTTAGACCAGGGTATCTGCAGGTTCGTAGTACTGAAACGTAATACTTTAAGGCCAAATAAAGACAAATTTAAGACCAATTTCATAATGAAAAAAATTGTTTAAAAAGACAAATGCATCAGCAGGTGAATACAAAACCAATGAGGCTACTTGGATGTCTCTGGATATGTTTATTATATTATATTGTGCATTTAGGCATTTTCTTTTTTAAATAATATAATCTCTAAATTAATTCAAGTGAAGTCATTTTTATTTGTATTGTGCTTTTCATAACACAGATCGTTTCAAAGCAGCTTTCAAGAAAAATATGATTTAACAGAAAATAAAGCTATATTATCTTTAATGTCTTAAAAATCAGTCATCAAACCACCGTTTGCTAAAAATGTGACTAATTAATCATTGTAAAGCACAACTTACAGAGTAAATAATATAGTAATTAATTATGAATACATGTAGCCAACGTCGACCCTTCTTTAGTAACTTATTTCTCAGCAAGATGTGAAGCAATCATGTGCTGAATTATATTGTTTTTCTTGGAAGATAGCTTTAGCAACTAATTCAGCATTCTCCCTAACATCTCCTTTTAAGTTCCACATAAAGCAGTCATACAGGTTTGCAATTGCATGAAGGTAAGTATATGATGAAAATGTAATTTTTTTAAATTTAAAACTAGTACAAATCAATACAAAGTTATGATATAAACTGAAAACAGATTATATACTATATATTAAAGATTGATCATTATATTTTCACATTATGTATATTTCTGATATTATAATATTCATATAATATAATAATTATTTATGTACATTTTTAGAAATGTATTAGAATTAACGGATTCAAATAAAATACTCTGTAATAGCGGTACACAAAGCATTTGTGCTATACTGCCTTTCTTACCCCTCCAACCTCGCGCGCTTGCAAATTGCAACGTTGAGAGCTTTAATTATAAGAGTAGGAGATCGTTATTGCATAACATCACAAGTTCAGTACAAATGCACATGATTGCACTTCTCTGCACGGGCTCACACTAAACTCAAGCATGAGCAATGAAATGCTGGATACGATTGAGAGAGAGCGAGATACGAAAGAGCTGATTTATTCACTCAGATTCTGTTAATCTTTTCCTCTATTCAAGACTTTTATGAAATTTAAGACTTGTTGTCATTTAAGATATTTCAGACTTTTTATGGCTTTAAAAATAAAAAAAAGTAAATTTAAGACTAAGTCTGAAGGACCCGTGGGTACCTTCAAACATGGACTTTTTGCCTCTTTCCAAGTGCATAGAAGTTTAGACAGTCTGCAAAATGTCTTTCAAAACACAAGATTCATTTTGATCAAATTAACCACAGAAAAACAAACACTCCACTTGGGCACTCACCAGCGAGACATCTTCGTCAGGGTGGATCAACTTACTGGTTGCACTGGTGGTGGTGAGGGTGGCGGGCTTACTTGTAACTGGGATGGCTGGTTTGGCCACAGTGCTGCTGGTGTTGGCAGCAGGGGTAGAGGATTGGGTGTAGGCTGGGAATGTGGGTTTGGGGGCAGCAGAAGGGGGGGCAGAGGAACTTGCCGCTGCACTGGAACCAGCCTGCTGGACCTGCAGAGATACAACGGTGCAGATTAGACAGATGCAGTGAATCAACTCGAGGTGTATTTAGGGGCTGCAGCAAAACTACTTCCGTTTAAGCAGAAAAAAAAAGAAAATAAATAAAAAGTCAGTTAAAAGTGCGCATTCTTTACTGTCATGAACCTATCATCAAATGGCAAAATACAGTAACTAGACCAAAACCAAAAATTATTTACTTCAAAAGTACTACAGGCTGCCTTGGTTTTCTCTGAATCAGAGCAAATTTGAAGCAAACTGTCTGTCATAGGACAGATATCTATCACTACATGTATCCTCTAGGGCTAAGTCAATTATCCTATAACAAGGCAGCTTGAGATCTGTCTGCTTTTGCATGTCATTAATAGCTTTACGAAGCATCATTTTCACTGAGTCAGCAAGCTGCTGCATACTTGTGACAGTGGTTTAGAGGATGTTGACAAAGTGTCCAGACTGGAGGAGGCCGAGCTTGTGCTTGGAGCTCGAGTCCCCATCTGCGGCATGAAGAGAGAGCACAGAGTAAGACTGATTATGCTTGTTTAATCCCTGATATGTAGAATACATTTAGTCTTAAAGTGATAGTTCACCCAAAAATGAAAATTAAGTAATCTCATTTGCACATTCATGAGATGCACGTGCGCTTTCAACTACATTTTAAATGGGATAAATCACCCTCCGAAGGTACTTGGGAGGGGAGAGCAACATAATAGTCATGCTGGAAGATCACTTCAAACAGAATTTCCAATAAAAATTACTTAAAAGGTGAGACTGAATGACTCTTAATTTTGAGCCTCACACCTTTTAGCCTTTCAAAGCTCTCACAGTGGATGGTTAAGTCTTTGAAGGGATAAAGGAATTGGGATGATCACCTCTGAATGGTACACACCCTTAAGAGATCCTTACACGAGGGCAGTAGTTACACTGCATGTGAGATGGGAGTTTAAGTAAAAACATGTTTTGCGTCAGAAGGACCACCAGCAATATTAACAACAGAAAAAGCAACACAGCTGCAAAAACTCCAGACAACAGAACTTACAAACATGTCTGAAGAGTTAGTAGTTGAAAAATAGATGCATTTCTATGCCAAGCCTTATTTGTTTTAATAGGAGAACTCAATCAAACAGAGAGATACACACCAGATGCTAGTCAGACAGAGATTACTGGAGATTGCAGTGTTTGAGGTTTCGCTTACTGAATGAACTAGAAGAATCGGAGAGAAAGGCGGTCTGTCATCTCTTCTATTTTCTAAACCGATGCATGCGTGACAGACCTCCACCTGAAGATAGTGAGACCTCAGCTAAAACAAATTGGTAGGTGTAACATTCTCTGCAAAAATCAAGTAGTTTTACCAGCGAATTGGATGATGGCTTCAATATAATGTTATTAGCATGATTTTGGACCAGTGCCAGTTCATAGCAGACTGGGTTTTCAGTGTGACGCCTAAAATAGAAACCAAGTGATCGATAAAATGCCTTGTCGCTAGTCACGGCTGAGATAACTTTTATCGTGTCGTTTGGTATGAGGTGACTCTTCAATCTCTGTTTGAATTCTGAGTACTCTGGTTCAAATAAATAAGGCTGGGCAAAGAAATTGATCTATTCTCCAACTTAAAACTCTTCAGACATGTTTGCAAGTTCTGTTTTATGTGCAGTTGTGTTTTGTTTCCCATTGTTAATACCACTAGTGGTCCTGTTGAAGTGAAACGAAATTAGGGTGTGTACCATTCAGAAGTGATCAACCCAATGACCTATTCCCTTCAAAGACTTAACTGTGAGAGTTGTGAAAGGCTAAAAGGAGTGGGGCTTAAAATTAAGGGTCAATTCAGTTTGAAGCGATTTTACAGCATGGCTATCACGATTTTTCTCCCTTCAAAGTGCACTTTGGGGGAGTTTTATCCCTTTTGGAATGCAGTCTAAAGCTTACATGCAGTCTGCTCATGAACGTGCAGAGGAGATCAACGGTCGGTCAAGAGTTTCACTTAATAATATATTAAATTTAGCTTTGTTTCTCACCAAACCTAATCATATTCTTTCAGAACAAGACATGAGTCACATACAATAATTTATTAGACTTTTGAATTATAATTTTGCTTCCTTTTGAAGCTTGAAGAGGTGGTCACAATAAACTGCTATTGTATGACATCACCGAGCATTCATAATTTCTCCCTTTGTGTTAAGAACAATAAAGAATATTATATGGGGTTATAACAGCACAGGGGTGAGTAAACAATGACTGAATTTTCCTTTTGGGGTGAACTCTCTCTTTAACCGATTAGACATTTCACCACACAAAGTTCAATACAGTCAAAATTACCCATATTATTTTCAAATGACATACTAATAAATGTTAGCATCAAAATATATTGAGCATTTTTTTGGAAATGCACTTCATGTATCACATAATATATATTTATGGGTAATTTATACATTTTTAAAAGGCATTCTCAATTCAATTCTGACATGTCAGTAACTAAACCTGGTCTCTCTTCATAATTAAATGCTTGATAATGAAGAAAACTTAATTTTGTATGCTGACCTACTCACAACAATATGGTCTTTTCATTGGTATGGGAGAGTCTAATCAATCCCTGAAAGTAATGTAATAAAGAAAAAATATCAGTTCCTTTCTCTCCAAGCATGTCTATACTGATGGTTCTGCAACTAGGCTATTAATTATCTAGCAGCAAACTCAGCAAAAAGGAGAAGGGAAGGGTACCTGTCCTGCACTAGGAAACAGCGGCTTGGAGACACATGGCTGTGGTGCGGACAAAGCAACAGCAGGCACAGCTGGCCTGGTGGTGGTGGGAGGCATCTGAGCCATGTGGGGCATGCCAGGATGATGGCCCATGGGTGGAGGCATTCCTGACCACAACATTCACACATTTATGAACAATGAACAAAGCATAATTGGCATACACTCCCAGTCAAAAGATTGGACGCCCTTAACCAATTGCGTTTCTCATGATCTTAAAAACCATTTGATCTGAAGGCTTATCCTTAAATTCTTTAAATTATAGAGAACTATAAATTTGAATAAACTCACAAAACTACAAATTTTTATTTTTTATAATTGGTTGAGTTAGACCAGACAGTGGGATTACTACTAAGAATACTTTTTAAAAAGCATCCCAAGATGCACCACATCAAGTTGGTTGAGAGAATGCCCAGAGTGTGAAGTGCAGTAATCAAGGCAAAGGGTGCCTATTTTAAACAAGCTAGTAGGGCTGCACAATTAATCGAAATAAAACCGAAACAGCAATATGACCTTGTGCAATTATTAAATTGCAACAGGCTACGATTTAATTAAATAATTTAATAGTCTGCTCTTTTCAAAGTTTATTTGCAATGCTCTGTCCAGTGTATATTAAGTTCGAGCATTGTTAGAGTATTTTCAGAGCAGTTCTGTGCTTCACAACTCCCTCTCATGCTTAGAGTAACAGAAGTGCTCAGAGTTCGGTTCTGTTTGCTTATGTGCACTAAACCCTTTATTTACACTAAACTGGCGTGTCCTGCGTGAAGCGTTTTTATTATTATCTGCGGTAGCAGCATCTCAGTCTCCGCAAGGCACAGGTACCATAATAATAACACAGAATACAACATTGGATATTATTCAACCATCTTTATCACACGATTGCTGAGCAAACAGCATTAACAGTAACACCTGTAGAGTTCAGAAACATCTCACGAGAGAGCATGTCGCACTTATTACACTACCAGCGGAAACAAGTGAAAGCGGAACTAATATTACCAACATCCAACAAAATGAAAAGGAAGGAAGGAACATAAAAAAATCTATATAATAAATCTATATCAAATATTTAGTTACCATAATATAATGCATTGCTAATTTAAATGTAATAAAATAATGAATAAAAATAATGTAATTAAATTTAATTACACCAATGGGTTATCAGTTCAACTTCAGTTTGACATTACGCCTCATTATTTAGGACTATCTTATATACAGTAAAGCATAATTTGTATAGCCTACTAGTTTTTAAGGCCTAGAATAAAGAGTAACATTTATATTTTAAAATTATATTGTGTGTATACTGAATTTTTCAATCAACCAACATTATTTTTGACAGCAAAAACTAGGCAACAACTATGGTTTTACCAACAGGGAAATTCAGTTAACAGTGACATTGAGCAGAAAGCTTACATATAACCAGTTTTGACAGAACTGCTGATAAAAAAGTTAAATGGTCAGCATCGATTGATGAGATGAAAAGAAAATTGGAGATCGGTATCAGATGTTAAAATCCTGATTAGAGCATCCCTAATATTCAAGTTGACTGTGTTTCAAAAACTAATGATGATGATTAGTGGGCTGAGACCCTGTCACAAAATGGACAAAAACAGGTACACAGTGGATGGTAACATTTGAATATGAAGAAGAGTTTGTTTCACTGTTTATATATTTATTTGTTTGTGGTTGAACTGAAAAACAGTCTCAGTTTGGGTCTTTTTAAGAGGGCTCAAGTGTGAAAACCCCAGTAGCCTTTTTGCAGCTGAACATGTGGAAAACATTACCATCATAATCGCAGTTCAAATCGCAATCGCAATATTTTTCAAAATAAATCGCAAAATTACTTTGTCCAAATCATGCAGCCCTACAAGCTAGTTAAAAACATAATTTTGACTTGTTTTTATGATTTATTTATTTGTATATCATTCCCATACTTCTACTCAAATTATCTCAGTTTTGTCTTTACTGTTACATTATTATAATACAAAATTTAAAGGAATATTAAATAACCTTCTGTCCAACCTTTTTGATTGGTAGTGTATTTCACCTAAATAAAATGTTTGTTTGTCTCTTCTGTGTAATGTGCAATAAATTAAAAGGTCCGGTTAGTGGCATTTCCAAAGGTTAATGTACCTGGTGGCATGCCTGGCATCATTGGGGGCATTCCATGTGTAGGTGGCATCATTGCACTCATTGGCATCATGCTATCGATTAAATGTAACAAAGTACAATTTCAACAAGCAACTCTAATGGAAAAAAATGCACATTTCTGACAGTGATCAATCACATTACAGATTCCATAAACTCTTACCCTGGATGCATCCCTGGCATTACAGGGGGCATCCCTGGCATCATTGGGGGAACACCAGGCATCATTGGGGGCATTCCTAATGGAACAGATATTTAAGAAAAAGATAATAAATATACCAAGCATGATTAGAGGCGCAAAACAATAGCTTATCTCCTCAAAATGAGGCGTTTTGTACTTTTACACAGCACACCTGAGTAGCTTCCATGTGGCATCCCTTGTGCTGGGACAGGGGCCATTCCTGGCTGAGTCATAGAGGTATAGGCTGCCTGAGGCTGCGTGGATGCTGGCTGTTGAAAGGAGGGTCCAGCCTCTTCGTCATCATCATCTTCATCGGAGTCATCTTGGTTCTGTCTTTTCTTCTGATTATCTGTTCACAAAAGCAGAGAAATATAGTTACTGTGAGTTTATACAAAATTAACAGAAAAGTAACAGAGTAAGTTAAATGTGATACCATTGGTTTTCTGATCAAGAACATGCCTCCTCTCCTCCATGTCTTTCTCTGGAATACCCTCCATTCCATAGATCTCCAATTCTATGTCAATTCTTCCAGGTATTGCATTGGGAACACCGTCAATAGTTTCTTTGTGAACCTTCAGCAAATCAAATAAAAATAAGAGATTTGGACACAAATCAAACAACTGTATTGATGATGATAATAACGCACACAATTCCAACACCATACCTGCATACAGTGGATTGCCAGACCAGGACCAGTGTATAACTTCTTGTGACATATGTGACATTTAAAGTGTTTGGCTTTCTGGTGCTGAATGAGAATCTTTTCATCATCAAAATCCCTGTTGCAGTACCTAATTTGAAGTTAAAGTAATATAGCAAAGACAAATCATAACAACAAAGAGAGCAAAGCGTAAAGAACAGTATGGTGGAAGACAATTGAAAAATGTCAACCATGGAGAAATCAGGACTTAATAATTATATGCAGTTCACAATCGGTTAGATTTACATTCATATGATTATAAGACAGCCAGCCAACATTAGAATGTTATCTTATTTAAAACTAGTTGCACATTTGCTCATTTAAGCCCTAGTATGATAGCAAAACTGTGTAGTGAGCGTCAAAATGGATATATGAAAACCACTACATTCGTTTAAAGAGCTGATTAACCAGCACCACTTACACAACAACAATTAATCAGAGACTTGAACAGTGTCTCAAAACCTTGAGAGATTCGTACCTTAACATCATTTCGGTTTCATGAGCCTTATGATGCGGCTTATGAACTTAACTTAGTGTGCTGCGTAACTAGACAGCATTTCTGAGCATCATAAGCGTACATGATGCCCATAATTACTGTATAGGTTGAAAGCTCACTAGGTTTTGTGATTACTGCATTTAAATTAAAGAAACGTGCGAACAATACATTAGCCAACCGTTTACAGGAACTGAGCCCAACTATAATAATAAGCAAACAGAAAAACCTATAGAAATTATACGATAATTTTTAAAGAAGGATACCAACACCAGGGCTTCATCTGCTTCTTCTTTTTTCTGCCCATGGTTTGACTTATTTACCAGCCTATTTGCAAGCCCCACACAGACACCTACCAAAACATTAGCAGGAAGAAAATGGAGGAAATAGGAAATGACGACGCATTTTTCACGCACTGACAGACAAGCGGATGTAATACCGCCACTAACTGACCAGGGCGTGTACATCTCTGCAAAGTGGCTAACGTTAAATTTATATAAAATAAATAAATTTATAAAAAATAAAAAAAAAAATTTCTTCGGAGCTGATGGTTGTGTATGCAGCCAGCTGCGAGTCACACACTGTTCCTCCCATCTCTCAGTGCGATTGCTGTTGGAGCTATGGCGCATATCAACGGCTTTTTCCCTTCTCTGCAGTGCAGCTTGCCCCTGGGCACTTCGACAATGCAATTAAAAGAGTTTTTTTTGTCTAAAAGAGCAATACACAGTTGGCGTTGAACGTCCTTTTCAGGACGCGTCTTTATAAAGATGCCCTTCCATCCCTGTGTAGTTCCTGGATGCGGTAGAGTGCTCTCCGCTTCTGACGGCCACAGGCGCTGTCTCGTGTGTCTGGGCTGCGATCACACCAATGCAGCGTTTGTGGATGGCTCATGTTCTCACTGCGAGAACATGACCATGACAACGTTCCAGTCGCGGCTTTCCTTCAACAGAAGGAAGGCCACTCCAGCCGCCCCCGTGTCGCTCCTTCTTCCCACGGGACTGAGGATAAGTCGGCTGGTGATGGAGGCAATCTGGGGCTGGCAGCGGGCTCGGTTCCAACGGGTATGCCCCCGCGAACCACCCGCCCCACGGCACGCTCGTTGACTTCTGTCCGGGCTCGAGGCAACAGTGGCTCGCCACATCGCCACAAGCCTGTCCTCTTGAGCCCTCCGAGCTGGATGAGCTCGCCGCTGCATCGGAGAGTGGTCCGGCGTCTGATGCGTGTGACTCGACTGGGCTGCCGCCGTGTCTGAGGCTGACGCCCAGATGTCCGACATGTGTCACAAAGCCTCTCGCTCATCCGCTCTCACTACCCTCGACGGCGGAGTGGCCCACGGGTACACGGCGGTCCCTCAGGTGGACAGAGCGGTTGCGATCCACCTGTGCCCCGAGAACGCCGCCACCTGGTGGGGTCGCCCTGTGCTCCCCTCCAAGGCCTGTAGGATGATGTCTTCACTGACCTCCAAAGCCTACAGCGCCACCGGACAGGTCGCTTCTGCCCTGCATGCCATGGCCCTCCTGCAAGTCCACCAGGCCAAGGCACTTAAAGATCTGCACTTGGGTATTCCTGATCCCGAAGTGCTGCAGGAACTGCGCTCAGCGACTGACCTCACCCTCAGGGACACGAAGGTCACAGCGCAGTCACTCGGTCAGGCGATGGCCACTCTCGTGGTTCAGGAACGACATCTGTGGCTGAACCTGATCGAGATGCACAAAGTGGACAAGACACACTTCCTCGACACACCTGTCTCCCAGTTCGGTCTGATCCAGAGCTGGTAAGAAGACTACTCCATCCCCCGGTGGAGGGCCGGGAGGAGAATCCTTTTTTTAATTTATTTAATTTGTCACACCACCTTCGGGCTGCGGTACCCACATTCTCAATAAAAGAGAAGGACGCGTACTTCCATGTCTCAATATTGCCTCGACATCGACCCTTCCTACGGTTCGTGTTCGACGGCCAGGCATATCAGTACAAGGTCCTCCCCTTCGGCATGTCCCTGTCCCCTCGCGTCTTTATGAAGGTCGCAGAGGCAGCCCTTGCCCTGCTTCGGGAAGCAGGCATCCGCATACTCAACTACCTCGACGACTGTCTCATCCTGGCCCACTCCCGAGAATTACTATGTGCCCACGGGGACCAGGTGCTCAGGCACCTCAGCCGTTTAGGTCTTCAGGTCAACTGGGAAAAGAGCAAGCTCGCCCCGGTTCAGAGCATCTCTTTTCTCGGCATGGAGTTAGACTCAGTCTCAATGTCAGCACTCAGTCAGTGATGAAATGCCTTTCCGCCTTCAGACCGCGACCGGGCTACGTGCCCAAGGTTCCTACCACTCCCTTCAGGGACCAGGTAGTGAACTTGCAAGCGCTGCCCCGGGAGGAGGTGTGCTTTGTGTATCTACTTGGAACGCACGCAGAGCTAGACGTTCTGAGCAGCTCTTTTTCAGCTTTGGCGGACAGCAGAAAGGGAACGTTGTCTCCAAACAAAGGCATTCCGACTGGGTAGTGGACGCCATTACATTGGCCTATCACACCCAGGCCGTGCCCCCCCATTGCGGGTCTGAGCACACTCAACAAGAAATGTTGCATCCTCATAGGCACTGGCCTATGCAGACATATGCAGAGCAGCGGGTTAGGCAACACCCAATACCTTTGCGAGATTTTATAATCTCAGGGTTGAGTCAGTTTCGTCCTGTGTTTTCTCAGGTCCGAGTCGGTTGAACTCGGTAACACGCTGACAAACTGACTGGGTGGATCGCTTGCACCTAGCGCCCTTTCCCTCTGCAGAGGTAAAATCGTACGCTCTTATCCTAGGAGATCCCACTAACTCGGCTCCCTGGATGACTCCTCCCTAGCCCTCTGGTCCAAGAATTCAGCGGAGGAATTTGCTGACCAAATCCAATGCGGGTACTAAATCTACCCTGTACTGGAATAGGTGCTCCACAGGTTGGGCTCCTACATGGACTTCCCCCCGTGTGTATTTTCTGCGGTACGGTCCCCATGCGAGCGGACCCGCGTCTCCCATGGGCAATTCCCACTGGCCCCTGGTCGCCGTGTCTGTAGCAACTCCTCCCTCCCTATAGGCAGGATCTACCACCGCGCCACTTTCCACATGTGACCTAAAAGCCCATGTGATGTATTTCACCACTCTTTACCTCCCCCAGTCTGGGCAGGTGTGGTCTCCGCAGGGTCTTTTCTCTCTGAAAGAATAGGAATTGGGAAAGATCGTTTTCCCCGATGCATATGATAGCGTTAAGATGGCCCCAGCCACTTTAGCTCTATGAAAGAAACATAGAGAGAGAAAAGGTGTGGCTGGCGCGGCCTGCTCCCATGCTTGGCACGTCGCCTGGTTCCCCCCTGTCGGGGGTAAATAACCAGAAGGCTCTGACGATTTTATGGGGCGCTGAGGAAGGGTACGTGCAGTCTGACACAGCCGGTCACTTTGGCACATAAAATACCTGCCCACTCCTGTGTCAGCAGTACACATACACGACTCAGCGCATGCCGTGATTTAAATTGGACCCCTAGTGTAGCTTCTTCGACACAATGTCGAAGTGAGCAATAGACGGGGAATGTCTAGGTTACGGATGTAACCTCCGTTCCCTGATGGAGGGAACGAGACGTTGTGTCCTCCCGGCCACATCGCTGAACCGAGCCACTGTTGCGTCCGAACCATTGTCGTCTCCACAGAAAAATCCTGAATGAAACAGATGCATTTCCCTCCCTTTATACCCGTATGTCCGGGGGCGGGACATGCAAATTCTGTCTGCCAATTTCTCATTGGCCTTTTCTCATAGATCAGAGATGCAAAAGGTGCTCAAGAGAGACCCCTAGTGTCGTCTGGAGGTTACATCCGTATCCTAGACGTTTTTTTCTTTTCATAATGATGGTTTTGCTAAGCAGATTCTTTGGCCCATTTTAGCTGAACGCATGGCTCATTTTACCTGAACACAGCAATGATGACATTTGACAGTTAAGTCTTGAACTTTGTTACATATTTTCAATCTAAAAACGTTTTTCTTTTTTTTAAAGAGACATTAATTAACAAACAAAGAGCAGTCTGGAAAATGTGACAAAAATTGTCCCACTTTAGCTGACGACACCCTATGTTTTGCTTGTTAGCAATACTTTTTTATCTGCCAAGACTAATTGTCTTAACATGAAAAAAGATTCAGTTAAGTACTCACTTATTAAATATATTTTGTATTACTACTAATAATAATAATCTGCAAGACATTCCAGTTCATTTTGCCTTCACTTTCCTCATTCAACATTTTCTTTCACATTTTATTGGGGTATAACAAGTGTATAATTCTACAGAGAAAACAGACACCATTAAAACTGAAATCATTAGTTAATCAAAAAGTGAAAATTATTTTACTCACTCATGCCCTTCAAATCCCTTATTATTATTTTTCTAAGGTGGAACACAAAGGTGAAATTTTTCAGAATGTTCCTGTCACTCTTTTCTTTATAACAAAAGTTGTCTGTAATTTAAGACAGGCCTTATAAAGCCAAAGCTTTGTGTGAGGAAAAGACTGGACTTTAAGTTGTAGCTGAAAATAATAACTTTTAACTTTTGGCCTAAAGCATTCTGAATGGGCCAGTAAGCACATACATCAAGCCTTATTTAACTAAATATAATTGCAAGAGAAACTGAAAATAAAAAAAAGTAATACAAGACTCACATAATTGTTTAAATAATTATAAACCTTCATAATTTCTCACATTCATTTATTCTTAATTATATATAAAGAAAGCAAGGAATCATTGCCAGTGGAGGCTGGTTCAATAAAAACAGCATGCAAATCTTTTAAAGTGAATACAGCATGTCAAGGCACACTACCCTCAATGAAATGCATTTAAGCAAGAAACTAGATATTTAAATTCAGTTTTAAATACAATCTCCAGAGGTAATTAATTTATAATATAATTTTAAAGTTTCCCAAATAACTACATTCAGAAAGTATTTATACTTATGACCATATGTTGTATCCAAAATTTTTAAATGCAGGCATTTGAATATTCAGAATCTGACAACTAAATCTGCATTAGATGCAACTAGCTGTAATATGCCAGTCACTTAGAACATAATTGATTACTATAACACAAACCACTTTATTCTATTTTAAGACAAAAAATAATGTTTTTAAACAGTTGAATGTTCAACTGCTGTCTTCCAATAAGAGTCGATAACAAAGGAGGTCCACCTTCCTGCAGATTTTAGTTTCAACTTGGATCAACACAATTGAACCAGTTAATCAAGGTCTTAGGTTTTACATTGAACATTTTTGGAGAAGGTTTGGAACTAGGCAGGAAGGTAGACCTCCAGGAGAAAAAAAAATCAGGATTAAGTATCCCAATTTAACATGTTGTCAGTATTAACCAATCAGTAACACGTAATTTCATTGGCCCATTTCCATTATATAACTAAACCGATTAAGCATTGTAATTTGAATCTTAGAATTGTAAGATAAACAGATATTTCTCATCAACTTTAAGCTTTAAATAGAACAGTAAATTGTCAACACTAATGTGCTGTGCATATATCTGATATGAAGAATTATAGCTCTTAAAGCAAGTAATTAAGACATGCAGATTGTGACAGCACTTACATAATTTATAACATGCACTACCTGCTGATAAAAAGCCCTTTGTGTAGAATTACTTAATAAACTATTTTCCAGCATTCATCACAACACATTTCTTAATAAACAGAGCATCCAAATGTAATTCAAACCTCAACTATCCTCCCCTATTTAATTAATTAAATTAATTTTAACACTAAACCATGTATTTCAGTCTACACCATAACAATGAGGATTGAAATATCAGCAAAGGCTAAAATTGTGAAAAGGTAGCAAAGCAGCAGTGTTGTCATAGAAGATGGTTTAGTCAAAGGTTTGTACGTTTAAGATTTTCTTTTAAAGAGTGCAAATCCCTTTAATCATAAAGAGCTGTTTTAGTCTAGCATATATTATGCTTTCCTCTCACTGACCTTTACAAAAATATATGATTAATATATATCTACTTTACTATATATCACTCATTCATAAATGGTGTTTGCAGCAAATATCATGAAACATCAGACAGAAGAGATTTTCAAGATATTCCATACTCCATTGTACACTCCTGAACATTTTTGGTCAATTCTAGGAGGGGAACTTTAGTTATCATTTAAATAATAATAATTGTTTATCCTCCTAAAATAAAATTCTTCCGTCATTCACTATTATTAGATGTCAATACTAATATTTACTTCATTACCACAAATTCATCATCAGGACAACAACATTACAGTCCTTGTAAAAATGAAGTACTATGTAATGCTGCTCACCTGTAGTGCTCACTGTAGATGTGAAACAGCAGATAAATAGTGTTTAATAAACCTGAGGTCTCCAAGCTGCCAATCATAGAGGAACACATGCTCTAAACACAACCATTGTCCATCCTAATTAAATATAAATTGGCCAGGGAAGATTGTGTACAAAGTAGAGTATGTTTTTAGGTCATTCATTGACTGTCTCCTCCTTATGCCTTTCTCTAGGGGTCTTTCTAACTTCATCGACCAGGCTTAGAAGTCACCATCCTCCTTTTATTACCATGTGTCTGTTTTTCATGTTTGTCTAGGTTTAAGATCCTACTCCCAGGGCTTTCTTCATATGCTCATAAACCACATAAGATATGCTAACAGCAGGAATGACTTTAAGGAAATTGGGGGCAATGCCTCGGTAGAGTCCAGGAACGCCTTCATGGGACACAATGTACTTAAACTGGCCAACCATGGACAGCTGAGGAGCACCATCTGCCGAGGCTACAAAGAAGAAATAGTGGAGGGAAGTTTTTTTTATTGCATTTTCATCCTTGTAAACAGATTGGGTTCTTCATAAAGAATCACAAAACAAGGCACAATAAGAATTGTGTGATTTAATCTCACTCACCCTGAGCCTGCATGCGTGTGCGGATTAGAGCCAGTGGGTAACTAGCCAGTTGCCCACATGTACTGGACACAGTGCCACATCCGAGCAGCACCAGAACCCCAGGATCTGCCGAACCCATGCAGTACCGCTGTAGCCAGGCATTCTTTAGAGTCTGACAGAACAAGAGAGCGTATAGAGGGTCTGAGAAATAGAATGACAGAACATAGCAACATAGAACAATGCAGGGCATGCATAAACATGTTAAAACACACACACACACACACACACACACGGCCATACCTCATAGACAGCCAGATCAATGCCAGCATAAGGAATAATGCCAAGTGTGTTAGGCAAATATCCTTTGTAGAACGCCCGCACCCCTTCCCTACGCATTATCTGCTTGGCACAGTCTGCCATGCCAGAGTACTGTCCTGTCTTTCGAAGGGTCAGACGAGTCTTCAACACCTGGGAATCAAGAGGAAAAAATTAAAAAAAAAGAGTAGGTTCAAAACAATTTAAACAAATATATTTTAAATGTTTTAAATTAAACAAATATATTTTAAATGTTTTAAATTGCAATGAGGCCTCTCAGCACCTAGGTATCTAAATAAATAAATGGAGCTTGGAGCATCTAAATAAATAAAAGGAGGATTTGGCTTCCAAAGTGTGATGCTGATCTGCCTCATTAAATAAATACCAGAAGCCAGTAAAGAGGCTTGCTTTCAGCACTTTCATGCCTACCAGGAATAGAAAAGAAATCTGGCCATATGCATCATCCAGACCCTGGTCATTTTTTTTAAATGATTATACAAGCTTGTTGGGCATTTAGACAACATGAGTGAACAGGTAAACAACAATTAAGAGCAAATTGCTTTATTAAAGGTTTAGTTTACTGGTACCCACTTTTATGCCATCCCAGATGTGTATGACTTTCTTTCTTCTGTAGAACACAAATTAAGATTTATAGAAGACTCAGCTCCGTAGGTCCATACAATGCAAGTGAATGGTGGCCAGACCATTCAAGCTCTAAAAATCACATAAGGGCACATAAAAATAATCCTTACGAATGCAGTGGTTTAATATATGTCAGAAGTGATGCAGGATTTTGGGTAAGAAAGAGATCAATATTTAAATCCTTTTTTTCTATAAATCTCCACTGTCACTTAAAGATTGTGAAAATTGAGATTTATAGTGAAATATGACTTAAATATTTATCTGTTTCTCACCCACACCTATCATATTGCTTCAGAATACATGGATTAAACCACTGGAGTCTTATGGATTACTTTTATGTGGCCTTTATGTGATTTTTTTGAGTTTGAAAGGTCTGGTCACCATTCACTTGCATTGTATGGACCTACAGAGCTGAGTCTTCTAAAAATCTCAATTTGTGTTCTGCAGAAGAAAGAAAGTCATACACATCTGGGATGACATGAGAGTGAGTAAATGATGAGCAAATTTTCATTTTTTGGATGAACTATCCCTTTAAACAACTTCCACTGCTTTATGATTTCCTGGTATTTTGATTTTGATTTGATTTCCCCATTAAGTTTTGTGACACTACATTAGCTCTGTTTGTGAACACCACACTTTTTTGAAATGACTAATGGAGCTGATCAAATCATAAACTGTGATCATTAAAAGCATCTCAAACTGGCACAGTCCAATAATGCACCTTTCCCATAAATCTAGTTTTTATAATATCTGTAGAACAGTGGTTATGACAAAAAAGCAGTAAAACAAGTCATTCTTCAGCTCTTACTCTCTCAACATGTCTCTCACTCTTCTCTTTCTCTCTTACCTCCATGGGGTAGATAATAGTCTGAGCTGTAACTCCTGCCAGTGAACCAGCAATGAACCGTTCCTGAACCCTCAGAGTGGCACCCTCCTTACTGCCTTTGATCAGCCACTTAATCTACTCAAGAGCACATAGAAGACACTGAGATTTAACATTGTTTTCATAAATGAGAGCATCTTCCATCCAGGTCTAGTAAACAAAGAAATTGTCTGTAAAATGGAAACATGTACAGTAGCTCCTGGATTCTGGATTGTTTACCTGCTCATAAGCCATAAATTTGATTGCAGACTCTGGGGCAATTTTGAGCACGTTGATGCCATTGCCCCTCCAAAGTGACCTCAATCCTCCCTCCTGCACCATTCCCCGCAAGCCAACCAACAGACTTACCCCATTAGAGCCATGGACCTGTAGAAATCTCACAGAGTTCACGCTCCTTGAACAAACTATTTTTCTCAAACAATTGAACAGAAGTTTGCCAAACTATGTTACATTATATAATATGCATATAATCATATTGATAATTTACACATTTATCATTTATTAATTTTAGATCAGACTATTTTAGAGATTTATTGTTATTGTTCTGGCTCAAGTTTAATTGACACAACAATAGTGTCTTGTCATTATGTCAAACTCAACCTGAAGATAAACTTTAAGGCGGTCCAGGGGAGCGGTTCCTGTTCGTGATACGGCTCCTGCCATTGCCCCGGCCACCAGCTGTCTCCACACCACACCTGAGTGACGCTCCTTCTCTGAGAACTCATCCGGCACAGTCAGCTGCTCTCCAATGTCCAACATCTAAAATATATACATTACACAAAGGAAATTACACTCTAAAATCATGAATGATTATCAATGATAATCAGGTAACACTTTACAATAAGGTTCCATTAGTTAATGCATTAAGTATCATGGACTAACAATGCCTTTATTAATCTTTATTAATGTTAGTTAATAAAAATGCAATTTAGTTCATGTTAGTTAATAGTGCATTGCCTAATGTTAACATACACAACTTTTGATTAAAAAAACAATTAATAATTACTATGTTAAAATTAACATTAACCAATATTAATAAATGCTGTACAAGTATTGGTCATTCTTAGTTCATGTTGACTAATCTTGTTAAATAATGTTAACAGATAGAACCTTATTGTAAAATGTTACAATACAACAATATACAAATATAAATATTAAGACTATTTAGAATGCAAAATGGAAAGTTTTGAATAAACCAGAGAGTGTTTCCAGTAGTGAGCAATGCCCTCTATGTTGTGCAAGGGGTTAAACAGGAAATGGTCCCGCCACTCATTCCAGTCAATGGTCATAGTGCCGTCTCTGTCCATGCTGACACACAAAATTAAAACAGAACAGATGAAAAAAGAACTTTCAATGCCCATCAAAACTATGTCAACACATGGGGGCTTTGCAGGAATGTCTCAAATCCCTTTGAAAGCACAGCCAGAGTAGAGAGATGAATGGTTTACATGACATAGATTAAGATAAAACATTAAAGACTGAAGATCTATAACCTTTGCAGAATTCTGGAGGCCTGCTCTGTGGAGACAATCACACCAAGGCTGCACAAGGAGTCCTGTATTTCGGCAACATCTATGTGACCTGAAAACAAAACACTTCAATGCTCATTCTGTCCTTGGGCATTGCAAAATATATGACAAAATGCACTACAGAAAAAGGGGAAAAGTTATGTGTGAAGTAGGGCTGCATGATTATGATGAAAATTATAATTGCAGATTATTTCCTTTGATATTGTAATTGCAATTATTCATTTTGATTAATAGAAATTACATTAAAATACTTATTTTGTGTAGAGCAGTTGTATGCCATATTCTTTATGTAGGCTTTGCATCAAAACAACTTGTGAACTGTGTTTCTGAATTGCTTTAATATTTTAATTGCACGTAAACCAAAAAGTGTTATTCATATTTTTAATAATTTGTACACAGTATAATTTAGAAAATGAGCATTACTTATGTGACTTTAGGCTAATTTAAACATGTCAGATTTGCCTTTACATTCATGCACACAATGGCCCAAAAAATATGTTGTAAATAGAAAACCTGCGTGGAATTCTGTAACTGACACTTTTCAGGATTATATAATTGAGACAACTCTAATTGTAAACTCTATTATTTTTTCAATTAATTGTGTAGGCCTGCTGTGAAGGAAACAGCATTTCTATTTTAATTGCTTCCTAAGGGGTAACAAATAAACAATGCAGAAACAATCAATTGCACAAGGGCACAGATTCATCTCACAAATATTTTGAAAGCAATCTACTGTATATGTGGAAATGAATAATGTGTTAAAAGCAATGTTCCGGGTTCAATACAAGTTGAGCCCAATTGACAGCATTTGTGGCATAATTTTGATTACCACAAACATTTATTTTGACTTACCCCTTCTTTTCTTTATAAAAAACAATATCATGCTCAGTAGTTTAACACCACTCATCAATGTCATTTGAGAATAAGGCAGGACTCTGAGTTGACGCTGAGTGGGCATCTTGTGGATTATTCCAGCAACACGCATAAGCAGTTCAGGTTAAGTGTGTCATTGTCATGTTAGATTTAAGTATCTAACTAAACATGCAGTGTTTGCCCACAGTTTTGTGAATATAATGTCGTACCAACCTAAAGTAATTTTCAAGTGTGCAAACTATTCACCATTTGGCAAAATTTGCCATTTTGAATTGAAAATATGTCATGTACAGTACATGATTTGTATGTCATTCATAATTTATAATGTGAAAACATTATGGGGTAGATTTCGATAAAGCATGAATGTGTGTATATTGTAAAGGAATTGAATGAATGTGGTAATCTGAAGGAGCTTTTTAGAAAATTCACTTGACATTGTCTAAGACAGTGTTTCCAACCACTGTGCTGTTGCACACTAGTATGCCGTGAAAGATTGTCAGGTGTGCCATGTAAAATTATCAAATTCCACAAAATAAATAAATGCATGAAAAAAAAAAAAACAATATTTCAGGGATCCAAACTCCTTTTGGAGAAATACGCCGTTTTGAAAGCATAATCGGTCACTTTTGTGATGGTGAAGAGCAATGATTAATGTGCAAAAGTGAGTGATATTTATAGGCGTTTAGAGTCTTTCACATGACTCGCATCAGCGCTGCAGAATACACTGAAGTCTATGAAGTGATGTCACACCAAAGTGTTTTTCACACATGTTTTAGCTTTACCAATAATGTCTTTGAGAGTACTAAGCAACAAGAAATATTAAAAACTGTCAAAATTTGTGAAGAGACATTGATTGTGTCATAATTTCTTTTAATTAAATATTACCTCATAATTTATGAATATAGATTTATGAATAGATCCCAGTTATTGAACTAATTTAAATTCACCAAGAAAACGCTTCGACAATGAGTCCTTTTATTACTTTCTGCTATCAAAGCAACTGCAAGCTTTTTTTCTCTCTTCCAAATACATTTTTTCAATGTTTATTGTGCACTCCTCCTGCTTTTTTACGTGGCAAACTCATAAAATCGACCCTCTATGACTGATAAAAGCCATGTTCAGCAGTTTAAATATGCTACTGTAGGAAAATGATACCGTAGATCTGCTTTGTGTTTGTAATTCTACTGAAGTCAGTAGATTTGTAGCCATGCAAGTTGTAATAAAAGAGAAGGTAAAGACGTTATTGAAACTCACTATTATTAAAAAATAATGCTCAGACTGAAGAAAGACTATAGATCTGCTTTGTTCTTTTAATGCTTAAACACTATAAAGTCTCTTGGTAGATTTTGGTCATGAACGACTCAAAATGATTCACTGAATCACTCATGGCACATAAGATGCTCATTTGTCACCACCTAGTGACATTTCCAGAAGGGGTCACTGAACTAATCAGTTAATAAAATTGAACAAATTTGTGAAACAGAAGCAAGCCTCACCAAAATACTCTTTATTTTGAAGCTAATTCTGCACAATTTTAAACTTGAATAAACTTGAAATAGCTTTGCCTACACTAAAATAGCTGGAATTGGTGCATTTAGCTTATTCTTTAAAAATAATATCCCCAGATTCCATAAAACACAAAGTAGAGCATTTGGCGTAGTGGCTAGAGCACAGGGCTGCTAATCAGAAGGTTGCTGTTTTGAACCCCACGGCCACCACCATTGTGCCCTTGAGCATGGCACTTAACTCCAGGTTGCTCTGGGGGGATTGTCCCTGTAATAAGTGCACTGTAAGTCGCTTTGGATAAAAGCGTCTGCCAAATGCATAAAAGATTAGATAATAATTTACAATATATTTAAATAATTTCTTTATGTCTTTAATTCGGAATTTTGTACAGCATCTCCTATGAGTCTTCTATTAAAAGATACTTTATTTTGAGTATGTCCTTGTCAGGTCTGTGCTCAAAAAATTATCCATCTGTTTTGAAAGATTTCTGGAGCCATAGCAAAGCTTAGTGTCGTATGGACTACATTTATGTTATTTTAATGATGATTCCCCCCCCCTCTCTTTGGACCTTGACATCAGTGAAGTGGTTTTGTATGTAAGAGGGCATTCTTGTGTCATTTTGATAATTATATAATTAATTGATGAAAAGAAATTCTAATTATATTTATCTTTTCTTTGAGACAGCACAAAAAAAAAAGAAAAAGATTACTGAAACAGGCGTATTGCTTGCAAAGCAGACACAGTGTTTGTCTTGTACTGTGTGAACTTAAAAAAAACATATCTTTTAAAACCAAAAATTCTAACATTTTGGTAAAAAAAACTTTATTGCATTTAAAGCCTTTATTCAGAAAATTATTGCACTAAATGCCTTTACTATTTTAAAGGACAGAGGACCATTTGTGACCGCAACACCCACAACCCCCCCCCCCCGATGTTCAAGACATGGTTACGGCCTTGCTTTAAACCCTCCAAAAAATTGTCCCCATTCATTTCCATTTTAAGTGCGTCACTGCAACCTCAATTTTTGCTTTTTTAAAGAAAAGGATGGACGAGTCTAAATAATGTTTTGTATACATTATGCCACAAATGTTGCCAATTGAGCTTAACTTGTATTGAACCCAGAATATTCCTTTAAGAATATTATATATTCCTTATTTTTTTTATTGTACAAGCACAGAGAGAGTTGTTTTGAGTGTAAAGATAATGCAGACCATCGTTGTTGCTGTCCAGACTGAGGAACATGAGTCTGAGCTCTTTTTCATGCATGCGCAGATACTGTGTGAACTCCTCAAAGTCCAGCTGCCCATCCTGATCGGTGTCACTCACACGTACAATCTGTGGTGGGGGGAAAGTGTTGGTGGTGGTGGTGGGGGGGGGGGGGGGGGGTGATAGGAAAGTTTGGGAAATGTGTATAACTTCACTTAACATTACATTTCTGTGAGCAGGCATAGAGTAAAAAATTAAGATAAAATAACATAAAATCCAACAAAAAGAGTAAAAAGAAAAGTCTGTGTCCTGCACTTATAGATGAAAGGTTTCTGTTTGGCCTGCCAGCAGCCTGGTGGCTCCAATAGCAAACACAATGAGAACTAGAACTAATCTCTCCTCTTGCATCACAGCACATGACTAACACAGTCACACAACCCAACAGCACAGACATGCCACTGGCAAAATCAGTGTTGTTCTCCTCCAAGTTACGTTCTTATTGGCACTTCATGGTTTTGTTGTACTCGATTTGAATCCTTTGCTACCTGCTTAAGTAATTGTCACAACACAACAAATGCACTTTATTTTATGCTTATTTTCTGCCCTTATTTTAAGTTGAAAAAGTCATAAAGTCACCCAATGATAACCATTACTGTTTTGGCCAATGATCAGGTTATAATCTTCTGAAGTATTGGGAAAGAGGGATTCAAGGAAACAGCATATACACAGTAAAAAGTGGTAACCTGCAATTGTTACCTTAAGGAACTATTTCTGCTTGAGCTAACCCTTAAAAGTAGTTTTGTTGGTGTAACCTAATCTATTCAGGTAGTTTCAGTGGTCAAAGGTATAGTTCACACAAATATTTTAAATGTCAAACACTCTCATGCCATCCCAGATGGGTATAATTTTCTTTCTTCTGCTGAACACAAACTCTGTAAGAAATCTGTAAGTCTTTTGAAGGTCCAAAAATCACATAATGGCAGCATTAAATAATCCATATGACTTCAGTGCTTCAATCCATTTCTTCAGAAGTGATAAAATATGTGTGGGTGAGAAACAGATATTTAAGTCCTTTTTTACTATAAATATCTACTTTTACTTTCACATTTTTCTTCTTTTGTTTTTAAGCGATTCACATTTGTTGTGATTATCACCACCTACTGGGCAGAGAAGAGAATTTACATTATAAAAGGGCTTCAATATTTATCTGTTTCTTACCCACACCTATCATATCCCTTCTGAAGATATAGATTTAAACACTGGGGTCGTATTGATTCATTTTATGCTGCCTTAATATTGTTTTTTGACCTTTAAATTCCTAGCCACCATTCACTTGCATTGTGTGGACCAACAGAACTGAGATAATCTTCTAAATATCTTAATTTGTATTCAGCAGAAGAAAGAAAGTCATACACATCAGGGATGACATAAGGGTGGGTAAATGATGAGAGAATTTTCATTTTTGGGTGAACTATATCTTTACATGCTATTTAAAGGAGCACTTTAAAGGAGCGCAGTGTTAGTTATTTAATAGTTGTGCACATATTCGGGTCACAGGACAATGGCCACATTCCCGGATGAAGAATGTCCAGGAATGTATTCATACTACCCACCTACTTACCTAAAGAACGCACTATTTTACCATTTTTGTGTTTATGTTGTCTGACTTACAGTGACACCTAGGGGGCTGGATGCAACAGAATTTAAAATCAATCGTTTTCAACTACAGATGCTGTTGTAGAAATTCACCATTCACAGTCAGCTACGATTAATTTAATAAATCTATATAGTCACTGATATGACTGGTCTCTTCATCTCATCTAAGTGCTCATGATTTTATCCATGTTTCAAAATTACAATGAATTTTTAGGCATTAAAGATTTCCTGAGAGCACCCACAAACTAACTGCATTTTCTTTTTCTTTTCTTTTTTTTTTTTCTTTCAATAATGCATATTTTCTACATTAGGCTATATGTACATAGTACCACGATTTATATGAACAATATATATGTGCATTATACAACCAAAGTATACGGACCAAACTTAAATCGAGTCAAAAATACACCAACAAAACGATTTTTTAGGGTTTGGTCTAGTAGAAATAGCTTCTATAATAATTACACAGCTATCCAACCATTTAAAAGGCATTAGTCATTAGCCTTGAGTTTTCTGATATTTGTTTACGTTATATGGTAGCCTACCTGTGCCATTGCAGAGTGGTAAGAGAAGTCTAACTTTTAAATAAATTACATATATGGGATCAATTGTCGTTGGTCAAGAGTCTAGACACACCGGTAGGCTACTCTGGATTGGTTTCACTCTTGCTAAAACAAGCATAGTAAAAACCTGCTGATCAGACAACCCATTCAGTTCTTGCGAGTGCTTTCACCACAAATATACCTACTATTTACAGTGTTGAAGTTTCATATGTTTGTTGTAGACCACATCACCTTACGTTCAGTTCAGCTCCCAGAAATGGTTTATTAGCATGTACAACTATTACCATTTTGTAAATTGATTTACCTCTTCTACCTCACTGCGAACGATTCCCCGGGCGGTTAATCCGGTGCGGAATTCATTTACATCGATTCTTCCATCTTTATTCAGATCCAGTTGATCAAACAGTTCGGCCCATTTTTTCTCCCTCTCTGGATCTGACGCACCGTTTTCTTGACAGCGAGCCCATGTCCAACAGAAAGGGGACCGAGTTTTCGCTTCGCCCATATATGAATCGATATGTTTATATATCGCGATTGCAGCAAACACGAGACAAATGTGTTCTTGCGAATCAACGCTGGCACAGCCGAGTTAACCGAGTCTGCATTTTACCTCCCCAATACAGGTGCTTCTTGCAGCAAACACAACTTTAAATCAAATTTATAAACCGTTGTCTCCAAATGTGCAGCCGTGCAATTCACCTTTAAAGAGTTCAGTCGCCACATTGCTTTAAACCGGTCATTTCAGAGGTAGCGTTCAAATGTCCGCGCATGAATTTCAGATTTAATGTGCTCCACCAGTCTGTTCCGATTGCGGCCGTGTTAATCCAGGAAGTATTAAACCTCTGCCCCTCAGTCTAGAACAATAATCCCCGTATCTGTCCCATCGCATCACTCAACGATAAAGCCCAATTCCGCATCAACTCATTCTCATGAGGAACTGTCCTGTACCTCACATCACACATCTACCGGAGAACAAGCGCGACATCGTCATTTACCGCATCAGTGCGACGGAGATGTGATCTGCATCTGTGTAAATCTTAAAATGAGAAATAGGTCTACGGTTCAGTAACATGTAAGCAGGTAAGACAGAAATATGGTGTATGATCCTTGCGGCTGTTGGATTTCGACATATCATCATCACTAACATCATCCCATTCTCTCATCACAAGACTGGGCATCACTGCTGACGCCTTTAACAGAACAGCATACTAATCCAATCTAACGACATCACTCAAAAAGCTATGCTCAAATGAAGGTCAAATATATATATGATTATAAATATATTGAATGTCTTTTATTTTAAAATTAAAGGGACACTGTTTAGGACGTATAAGTTAAATGAAGAACACGATTTACTGAAGTGAATTTTAAGGCTGCAGGTGACACATACTGTGTAGTGTGAATGATGCCGTAAAATGAATGGAAACTACTGAGTCAGCACTTGCAGGATAGTGCAAGATTAGAGGGAACCTTGCGAAGGATTTTGTTATGACGATAACGGTGTTCCAATAAAACACGCCCTTGATCTTACATCTGGACGCAAAATGTGGTGTGTTCAAGCTTATATTCAAAGGTCGACTTCAACCAACCAAACAAATTGTTAAATAATATAAGGTAGCCTAACTATATGGATGTTATGTAATTTATTTTAAAATTGCTGTTGTATAAATTGTATTTGTAAACATTATGCTATATTATAAAATGTATATTGTGTTAATTAATTTATTTCGAAGTAAGGATATTTATCCCAGCTTAATATGTATAGACAACAGGAAATAAACCATTTATACGGGTTTATTTCCCAAAAAAGTGTAAACACTTTCAAATATTGTTCTGGTAGTTTGAGCTGCCCGGCCAGCCCGACACAACAACACTGATTTAACCTATGGCGTGAGTTTAGGGTAGGATTGTCTGTTTGGGCGACCAATGGAAGATGGAGTTTGTATTTAGAAATCTATTGTAAAACAAATTCTGCTTCCGAATATGCAAACTTTTCTACTATTTAGTATGCCAAAAACAGTATGCCAAGGGCGTCCAAATCCTCAGAGTTATCAAATCAGGTGAGGAATACATGGAATATCTTCAACATCTGCCAGAGATTCTGAAATGCGTTGGACACTGTATTATCCCATAATGCCATAAGAGCTGAGTAGACATAATATTGATGCTGCATTTAATAATAATATATATATAGGGTTGGGAGGGTTACTTTTGAAATGTATTCCACTACAGAACACATGCAGTAAAATGTCATTTGTAACATATTTTGTTATATTGCTCAAGGTCAGTAACATATTTGAAATACTTTGGATTACTTCTTCAGCACTGGTAGATTTTTTTCACCTGTTTTGACTTTAAAAACTGCCAGTACAGTAAGACAAAATACACATGTTAAAAATACATTCTCTGAAAAACCTAAACATCTTCTACAGTGTTGTTTCTAAAACAAGAAAAATGAAATTGGATTTTTAGATATTTTTACAGGAAAACGATAAAAAAAAGTATTATCAAGAAAATAATTTTTGCCCTAATATCAAAGGTCGTACTAGAAAAAAAGAAATTACGATCCAACGTGAATTTTCTTGATAAAAAAATATGATTGTGTCTGGTAACATGCATGCATGTAAAATGGCTAGAAATAACATTTTAGCTTAACGTAAAGCTGACAATTTAAACAAGGTTTATTTCTGTTTCTTTTGCTCCAAACTTACTTCAAACTTACTTCTCTGTCTGCTCGTATGAATGTAACATCATAAGAAGTTTCACCGCTGTTCAAATGCAGTTTGGATCACATCATTTATATGTCTAAATGTTTTCCATCTGAAAGCACTAAATATTAAGTTAAACAAATGACAATAAAATGCAAAGTAATCTCTTCAGTAATCAAAATACTTTTTGAATGTAACTGTATTATAATTATCAATGATATAAATTGTAAATAGGAGTGGCACGGTGGTGCAGCGGTTAGCACTGTCGCCTTACAGCAAGAAGGTCGTCGGCCTTTCTGTGTGGAGTTTGCATGTTGTCTGCAAATATATATATGTCCGAGTCGGGAGGCTGTTTACAGCTGTCAGTGCTTTATTTACCAAAAAAGTTTTTCCTTGTGCTTAAATTGTACTTGTTTAACAAAACCAGTGTTAGTTATTTAATGGTTGTTCATATATTCGGGTCACAGGACAATGGCCACATTCTCGGATGAAGTATGTCCGGGAATATATTCATACTACCCACCTACTCATAATGGGCACATGGATTTTAAAATCTCTGTCATAATTATCAATGCAGTGTTAATAGCACGAAGTCAATAGCTATGCTAGTAGTGCAGCTCTTTTAATATATTGCCCAGGAAACTCAGTAATACACCATTCCAAAAAACATGCCTCACCTCCTCATGGTCAAAAGCATCACTGAACTTTGAGCAATGAATCAGTCACAATAGCAATTCTTTGATACTGAACTAAACAAAAGGAAGCCAGTATATTTGTGCTTGAGAGAGTGCAGTTTATTTCTGTACACACTAAATTACAAGCGTTTAGTTGATTGTGGTGTTGAAAGCAAACAGCACAAATTGGTATGCTTCAAGTGCCCTCCCAGAGGCTCAGACTTGATTCTTGGAACAGCCCAATAAGAGTTTTTCTGGGCAGGGAAATCATTTATTTTACTCATACTCTTCTAATCACTCCCACACAAAGCCAATAACATCTGAAGGACTTCATAATCCATTCCACTTATTTTTTGTCCTGTCATGGTCACACCATCACTGCCTTCTGAGGCATGCTGGACCACTTTCGATCAGCTGGAACTCTTTACACTCCAGGTCCCATTAATAGACCATGTGACATGCACCATAAAGGTGTCCCATTGTGATACAGCACGCTTGCTGGCAGTGATGTTGTCTTTTTGTTTCAGCATGTATCCAAGGAAAATATTCACTAGCACTGAAAATCACCACCGGTGAGCAGAGAAATAAGCACAGAGCCATTTCAGTATTCGTGAATGTGCGTTAATCATTCATAGTCAATTTATGAATCTCGTAATTAAGAGTTATACAATGAGCTCCTTTGCAATACAATCCGTATTCATCTAACCACAGTTCAACAGTTCAAGTTTAACTTTTACTCAGCTATGGCCCATGGCCAGGTAATACATTTACAGTACACTGTATAAATTTAATTATGTTAAAGCTAGCTGCGTTAGACTGATAGTAAATTTTGAATTATTGAGTACTGAGAGTGTTTTCTTCATATGGAATATGGTAAGGTGAGAGGATTTAGGACAGACCATCTTTCTTTCACTGTGTGCTATTGCGATGGAACCACTCAGAGGCTCCTAAATTCAACATGAACCTCTTGTTTGCCTGAGCCTGTTCTAGATTTATATAAAACAGAACATAATGACATCTCACAGAATCTTACTGTCGTACTGTAACTATACCAAAAAAGCTAGTTCATCTATATGATAGCTGATCCATTACCACAATGCTAGGGTGTTCTGAGTAATTTTAGTCTAATGTGTTTGCTAAGGTGTTCAGAGTAATATTATTCTAATTTATTGTGATGTGGTTGCTAGGATGTTCTGGGTGGTTGCCAGGGGATTACTAGGTCATTACTAGGGTGTACTGGTCCAAGTCAAAAGAGCCCACCCCCAAGTCTTTTTTTCGCTATGATATTCTGGTCCCAATAAATGCCTCAGGTTCCACAATGTAAGTCTATGGGAATGTATTGTCTGTTTTGTCATTAGGCAGGCAAAAATTGTATGTCTGATTGCTTAGAAAAGCAAAGCACATCTCTCCTCAAACCACACGATTCAAGGTGTCATTTATGTTCATAGCAAAATCCCAAACCCTAAGTATGAACAATACAATTATTAATACTTGCCTTATTATGATTGACACTACAGCCCAATAGTTAAAATTCTGCCCTCAGACAAGTCTGCAGTTGCCCTGTTTAATGGAGCTTAAAAATTTGCCTGAGCCTTAGAAACGTGGCCTTAATGCACAGTCAAATTTATGCCCTTAACTCGGGTCAAGATGATATCACAGCCAATCAAAAGGTATGATCCTTTACCACATTCAAAGTAAAATTAGAAAATTCCATCATGCCATCCTAGATGTGTATGACTTTCTTTCTTTTGCAGAAAACAAAGATTTTAGAAGAATATCTCAATGCAAGTGAATGGTGACCAAAACTTTGAAGCATTGAAAAGCACATAAAGGCAGCAATAATGTAATGCATGGCAAATTTCCAAAACTTAGTGAGCTGCCATGCTGTATACTGCCTACATAGGCAGCTGTCTTTTATGGCAGCTCCCTTACTGAAATGATGCCTCATAAGAGAGTGATTTGGAATGCTCTACATACAGTAGGAGGCAGCTCGGCGCATCATAAAAATTGCGCTCGTCGCATGCAGGTAACTGATTTCAATAGAGGCGACACAAGATGAACAACGCGGTACTCTAATGAAAGGAAACATATGGTGCTACCTTAAAATTTTATGAGGCAGCATAATTAAGATACCTACATTTTGGAACAGCCTTTTCGTCAGGAACAGATCAAGTGTCCAGTGTAGGCTTCTGTACATCTTGCCATTGCAGTCTGTAGGCACGATCGTGATTTCAAAGTCTTCCTAGTGCTTGAGGCATGCACAGAACGCTAGATTGTGTAAGAAAGTGTAATCGAGCTTGAAATCATAACTGCCAAGGAGAATTTAATGATAAGATATACAGTGATAAAGGAGTTATATTTTGGTCTGTTCTCATCCAAAATCAGTTAGATTGCTTCAGAAGACATGGATTCATGTGGATTACTTTTATGCTGCTGCTCTGTGGTTTCTGGAGCTTAAACATTTTGGTCATCATTCACTTGCACTGTATGGACCTACAGAGTATTAAATATTCTTCAAAAAAAATTCCATTTGTGTTCTGTAGAAGAAAGAAGGTCATACACATCTGGGATGGCATGAGAGTGAGTAAATGATGAGAGAATTTTCATTTTTGGGTGAACTAACCCTTTAAACCTTTTTTTGCTTGTCTCTTAGACAGAGCATATGAATTAATTTGCTGCTAAATGAATCCAGGTCTGATGAGATGACTGATTGTACAAAAACAAGCTGAATGTGATAATTATCCCCAATCATTACATATTTAGGAATATACATCTGCATTCTGCATGAATAAAACTTACATTTCATCCTTCTAGGACGCCCAAACCTATTACATAAAAGGCCACAAGGGGGATCCAACATCTCAATCCAATCTTGTGCACTTACACTTAAAGTCTCAGAACACTGTGATTGGTAGTAAATAACTAAATAAGTCAATTAAAGAAGGGAATAACATATCTCAAGATGTGCCTCTATCTAAAAGTTCCAATATTATCTGCCTTCTCCAACCTGTTGTTAAACACAATTATCAATCTGTGTAAAAAGATATGGAGAATTGACAACTGTTGATGATTGTATTATCAGACCATCACAATATCTGTGTGTCTTGACCCACTGGAAAAAAGACCATTAAAAACATGCTGATCATGGTGATACTGCCCGTGTGAATGAAATACAGCTTGAATCTCATATTTCTTTAAAATAACTGTATAAAATTTATTAAATGTAAAAACAAAAACACTTTTTATATTACAAATGCCTGTAACCCACAGAAATGCAATTAAAACTCCTATACACATATACTTTAAACACATACACAATCGAACTTGTTTTTACCCCTAAACCTAACCCTCACAGAAACATTTTAGCATTTTTAAATAAAAAAATAATAATAAAAAAAATAGTTTAGTATGTTTAATAAGCCATTTCTCTTGTGGGGACCACTGGCTGGGCCCCACAAGGTAGGTGATCTCAGGTTTTACTATCCTTATGGGGACATTTGCAAACATGCTCACACACACACACACACACACATTTATAAGACTTACATGACAAACCTACCTCAAATTTAAATCACAGCTCATCAAAAATAAAGTGGTCTTGCACTATGGAAAGCTCTTAACATATATTTAAATGTAAGAAAAAGTTCCAATTGTATTACATGAGGGACTGAGGACAAAATATGCTAAGCACAAATCCCAGTCATTGTGATGTTTGACAAAGTAGCAGAAGAGACCTCATGTTGTTGATGAAGGATGTTTTTTAATTTGCACTGTTGGTTGAACAGTGCCACTTATGGCTGATCTCAATCTTCATCTTAACCAAAAAGCTCCTATATAAAGACACAAATGGTAATGTCAAAAACCTGATTTTCATCTGCTCCAAATGAGACTGTACAAACTCTGTAAACGGTTAAAGAGGTGGTTGACATGAGTACATTTGGAAAGTTAACGTCATGCGGTGTGAAACAGTACTCCATCTTTAGCTATTTTAAACAGCTTATATGACCTCATATTAAGAGACTACATGGAATATTTGGCTACTTTTCAGAATTCCTTTGACACACCGAAGGACCATTTAAAATAAACTAGTAAAGGAAAAAACTTTAAAGAAATGTTAATCAGTGACAGGACCTACAATATGACATACACTTTTCTTTTTATACTAAGATAAATTTTAACCAGAGGTTAACATCAGTTGTGTGTATTTGAAGATAAGGATTCTGTATACATCACAGGGAACACACTATGTAAACAATTATTTTAAGACATAAAGTGAAGCTAATAGGATGAAAAGGGTTGGTTAAGATGAAGTGATAAATGAAGTGAGAAGAAAAAAATCCTCTTGATATTTCACATAGTTTTGTGTAGTTGTCTCAGCATGGGGTTCATCAGCAGACTGGATGGAGATGTTCAGCCTTTCATCCAAGGTGATCTCTGAGGGAGAGAGAAGATGACAAATGATTAGGGGAGCCTGTGAGGCTGGGCTAATCTGGAGCATCAGTGAGGATATTAAAACCTGCAGCCCTCGACCCTTAAAGCTCCTCGGCATGAGTGGGAGATTGGGATGACTGTTTCAACCACCTTGTTCTTACAGCTCTTGCTTTTTGTCATTCCAAGTGTGCCTTTAAAGAGTAGCCAAATCAGGTGCTTCTGAAATATGGAGTTTGCTCACCAGCTTTTGATGAACCACTTCAATACATTTACATTTATGCTTTTACAGTACACTTATTGTATAGGGACAATCCACCAGAGCACCCTGGAGTTAAGTGCCTTGCTCAAGGACACAATGATAGTGGTTGTTGGGATCAAACCAGCAACCTTCTGCTTACATGTTCTGTGCTTTAGCTCACTGTACGCCACCACCACTCCATAACAATTGGTCAGATGGGTTAGCACAGCAGTCAATTTGTGGTTCAATTTGAGTCATTCAAACAGCTTACTCAAGTCGCTTTGAGAGGTTTCTTACTAAGTAAAATATTACAGGATACACTTTTTTACTTCATGGGGGACCTGTGCAAGTAGGTATTGCTGGAGATCTCCAAACGGGTGTGGAAACTCCAATTGACTCTACAGCTGCGGCATCTTTGGCATGAAAACGAGGCTGTGAGGGATAGACCTAAAGTCTCTTCAGTGGGTTGTGCAGTTGTTTAAAGTGTTTTCTGATCGTTTCGATGATAAAATGTTGACTTTCATTGAACATCTTTGAAAGAAATTTCAGTAGACCAAAATTTTTTGATAGCTTTATCCAGTGCGTGGGGCGGCACTTTCCACGGTTACAAGTAGGCAAAGCTGCAGGCTGGAGCTCACCAAATGGGGGTGGAATCTCACAAAGAAGGTGGGGTTATTGCAGAAGGGGCGGGGTTACTTCCGAAGGGGGTTGCGCCAACTACAAAAGGGGACGTCCACTAACGGTCTTTGCAGGCGGTTTGGAGCTCGCACGAATTTCTGTGTGTAAATTAGAATTTAAACTGTCCCACGGATTTGAATGCGACAATTTACTTTAAAGAGAATGTTTTTTCGTACTAGTTTCACAGAAATTTGTTTAATGAATATAAGACATAATATCAAATGCCTCAAAATGCAATTTTGATACTAACCAAAAGGTGGCGGTAACCTCATAATTTGCTCGCTTGGATACCTCCGTTTGAGTCTAATTGCATTCTGCGAAAGGGAGAAGGAGGGCCAAGCACCAGATAAACCTTTAACTCGACTTATGACCTTCATTATTGACTTTATTATTTTGCATGCTGCTACAGTGATCTATCAGCAATGCTTGGCGTCTGAATTTGCCTTGTGTCTTGAAGTTACAATTGCTGTTTTGGTCTGCAAGACAACACAGGATTTACAGCTCTGACCCACATCTACCATAGTCCAATGCCTCGGGCAGGCACAGATGCTCCTACATGCCCATCCAGAACGCACGCCAAAAGCTATGGGAGAGAGAGAGGATGAGAGAGGATGAATGTGGGTGGAAGTATGTGTGCTGATCAGGACAAACAGGTGGTACCTTGGCTGTCAGGTAGTAATGCTTGGCCTACTCCAGTCTGTTTCACTTGGCCAACAGCCAGTTTAAACTCTCTCTGCAATCTCAGAACATTTAGTAAGCATACACTGTAATAAATAAATACAAATTCAGGTAGCTAAAATTTGCTTTTTGTTTAATTGGTTTTATTCAAGTAAAAAAATAATGGAACTGAATAAACCTGACTACTTTAGATTAGGCAAAAAAAAAAAATAATAATAATTTTAACTGTTGAATCCAGAGTCCTTAATGTAACAATTGCAGGGCATCCGTTTTTATAGTGTACACATACACAATTCAGGAAGGGCAAAATGCATGAATTATTTAATATTAGTGTGGGGACAAAAAATTCTGCATATCATAAATTTAAGTTAGTGCAAAATCTGAGTAATACCATCTACATTATTTCCTTATTAACTTTAATAAGAAACCATCATAATTAAATATATTTAACCAGTGAAAATTTCGCACTTCACAAATCTGTCTACACTGTGTGACCCAGCTGAGTCAATAGCTAATTCACTTCCAGAAATGTTTAATCTATAAACAACTATAAATCAAAACTAACCAGAGAGATCACCATTATATAGCAGCGGAGTGTTTTTCATCATGAATGGCATTGCGTTAATGTAATAGATCATATTGAGCTATGATGTAAATGAGCAGTGTGACCAAATAAAACAAAAGCCTTTGTATAGGTAAAAGAAAAATACATATAATTTCGTAGAATTTATTTATTTTCAAAAAGTACAAAAGTCACAGTTAAAAATTTAGTAGTAAATGGCTGTATGACAGACTTGCTGTACGTTGCCTGATAACCTTTATCTTCTGGTCACTCTGTCATGAAGCAATGAATATGTTTTGAAGATTTCTTAGATTTAGAAAATTAGATTTCATGTCTGTAATTAATGACTGCACATAACAAGCAGAAATAGACTGTGGTTGGCTGGCTGTGGTCAGGGTTGACTGACCTTTTATCTGTTTAATGATAAGGTTTGTCTCTCCACTGTTATGATTGGTGGATGTGCTGTTTAATAAATTATTATGGCCCACTCAGTGACAGGGAGATGAATATCGGCTTCATTGACTGATTATTTTCTCTTTCAGATGAGTAGAGATTTATAAATGCACCACAGTAACAATTTTGTTTAATTTTTTTCTGTATTTTTTTTTTTTAATCAGGCATCATAGATTATAATTGATTGTTGGCTTAAGGATTTGAGTTTTTAGCAGCTTGTTGTTTTGCCATACTTCAAAAATAAGGTTATTGGAGTTTTATCAAAAATAAAATACTGTAGTTTTATCAGTATTATCAAAGAATTAGCTCAGTGAAGACGAATACGATTGCTCACTGTTAACCAGTCAAACCACAGCCCTAAAATATTTTGGTGTTGGTGGCTATAGGCTGTGATACTGGGTTTGGATCTGTTGAGAGTATGAAGCATTGCCCTCTTTCCTTCAGCCTTATTGAATCCTGCCTTAAAAACATAAATACATAATTAGGCTTCAATGCTCAGAAACATGTATTGTAATCAGCTGGAATGGCATGAGGTTGGAACTGCAGTTTATGAGAAGTGTGAAGTTAATAGTTTCAGAGCATTTTAATTAGGGATGTGCCAGGGTTGGCGACTAGTCGTCCAACCACTGACTAGTCGATTAGTGGGGTCAACTACTAACATTAATATTTTAGAGACAGCAATCTTGCGGTTATGCACTTTTGAATGTGCAGTGGGACCATGAAATCAGTATTCAGCTCCAGCCCCATGTCTTTTCCTTCACTAACTCATCCTCATTTACCTCATTCTAGCACATTATTATCATCATTATCACCATCCACCATTCAATAGAGACTAGAAATAAAAAATAGATTGTGTTCTAATCCCTAAATACTCACATGCTTTTGCCAGAAAGAAAGAAACCATCAAACCTGTAATTTTCTCTCAAAGAGATAAGTACTAGCTTTTCAGCATGCAGGGGCCCTTCACCCACTACATATGCCACAGAAGCTTTAATTTCCCATGTAATGATAGGGAAAAGTGATGCACAAACAGTGAAGCTCCTGAGAGAACTGTTTGTTAAGACATTTGGTTTGAGCCTAATTGTCTATAGGTAAACACCTGCAGTTGCTGTTCAAATCTGTTTAATTTTAATAAGCATTACTGCAACTGAGAAAAAGAAGGAGCAGAGTAATGTAACCTATAGCAAGCCAAATCATAGTTTTGGCTTATAATAGTGTTACTGTTATAGTACATCTAATGTTGTTAACATTTTATTTTCTTGTCTTGCAGCTTCTAAGCAGAAAATGAAATTGCTGCAAATATTAAAGCTGCTCTGTGTAATATACATTTACAGAGCACTTTATTATGAACGTTATGGTGCTAAAAAAGTGGTTTTCTGTTGTTGTAGCCCATTTGCCTCAAGCTTCGACGTTTTGTGCGTTCTAAGATGCTATACTGCTCACTACAATTCTACAGAGAGGTTATCTGAGTTACCATAGCCTTTCTGTCATCTTGAACCAGTCTGGCCATTCTTTGTTGACCTCTCTCATCAACAAGGCATTTCCGTCTGCAGAACTGCCACTCACTGGATTTTTTTGTTTTTGGCACCATTTTGAGTACTCTAGAGACTGTTGTGTTTGAAAATTGAAGGAGATTAACAGTTACAGAAATACTCAAACCAGCTCCTCTGGCACTAACAATCATATCACGGTCCAAATGACTGAGATCACTTTTTTTCACCATTCTGATGGTTGATGTGAACATTAACTGAAGCTCTTGACCCGTATCTGCGTGATTTTATGCATTGCACTGCTGCAACACGATTGGCTTATTAGATAATCACATGAATAAGTAGGTGTACAGGTGTTCCTAATAAAGCAAGTGTGTGTATGCACATATATATATATATATATATATATATATATATATATATATATATATATATCTGTTGTACATTTTCTTTTAATTGATTTTGGAAACTCTCTCTTTAAAATAGGATATAGCAAATAGATTAAGTTTATTTACATGTGTTGTATTGGCGATAATGTGATGTTTGAATTCATGGGATGAAGAAGATATTCTTTATTTAACCTTCTTATAAGCCATACTATCTTAGAAAGCACCTTTGAAGATGTTGATTTGTTTGATTTGATTATATTTTTTCACTGGTTCTGTATAGGGTTACTAGAAGAAACTATAAAGTTTAGAAAGTAAATCTATAAATGTTTTATACAAGCAATAGGCAACGAAAAGACTGGTGTTAAGTTATACTGAGAGGCATTTGAATGGTTATTCTTCTTGTGGCAACTGCCATCTATTGCGCCATTCTGCTTAGATGTAGCACCACAAAATAGTGCTTATTTTATCACTTTCCCACCTCCCGTGTGATGTCGCCTTAGTAATGGCTGTTTTTTTGTTGACTGAAAATACAACGGCAATAAATCATGGACATATAGGCTGTTAAAAATATTATAAAGAGTATTATTTTTATAAAAGCCATCTGTTTAAGTACCTTCTTGTTGGAGGGTCGCTATCTTATCTATGTGATTTAATTTACTATATTTTTCTAGTCTTATAACTACTGGCTCTGCCTATACACTGTAAAGCAGTAAGCAGTTTCTTATCTGCATCTCTCATCCCCAAGACAAATTGGTGTTCCCTGAAAAGTGAAATCAGTAGAGAGCTCCTCTTGGTTGTGAACTGAAAGAAGTTGTTTTCAATGTACACCTTGTTGAAAAGACCGGCTTAGACCTTAATGCTGGTTAGTGATGGTTTGGTGCTGGTCAAGTTAATGGACCAAAGAAATCTTGCTAATTAAGCTAGATAAGAAGCATGGTGAGGACACTAGCAGGCCAGAATTCAAAACAGAGCATATGCTGGTGACCAGTAATGCTGGTCTTTGCAGCAGGGCATCTGTAATGTTTTCTTTTTAATGCTTATGCGCAGCGCTTTGTTGAGATGATCCCTGCAAGCTGCCAGTGGGATGAATTATGACAGTGTGCCTGCAATGGATCCTGCACTGTGCTGTTATGCAGGTCTCTGGTGCGTGTGCAGACTAGGGATGACCAAATGACTGTTCATCATCAGTGCTGACAGAAGTAACAGCCCTGCAGGCCTGCCTGGATCTCTGTTTCAATATTTCTCTCTCTCTTTCTCTCTGCCACTCTCACACTCTGTCTCTGTCAAGCCAAGGTTCTGTTGCCATGATAATGAATACAGATTTATCATCTGACTGTGTGCAATTGTGCCTCAAAATTGCAAAAGCTTTGTTTTAGAGCAGCACAGCACTTGTTCCAATCTCCCTTTCAAAAATTAAAGAGATAGTTCTCCCACAAATGAACATTTTGTCTTTATTTACTCCAACCGAACATTCTGCCTAACATCTCCTTTTGTATTCCACGGTAGAAGAAAAAGTCATATGATTTGGAACAACATGAGGGTGAGTAAATTAATGAGAGTTTAAAATTGTGTGTGTTTTAGGTGAACTATCCTTTGAAAGAGTGGCCTGCTTTTTGTCCTCCAAACTTTCATGTGGTACTCACTTACTATGAAACCATATTATGAATGTGTATTGTTTTCTTGGTTTACTGTCACTAGAAATGGGAAATACCACTTATTTTCTTTTCAATACGATACCAAGTACTTTTAGGCCAATATCACCGAGATCGATACCAATACGATACTACTTAGGTGAACATTCCCTTTAAAGAGTGGCCTGCTTTTTGTCCTCTCTCTCTCCCTTGAAGTCCAAACCTTCACGTGGTACTCACGTACTATGAAACCATATTATGAATGTGTATTGTTTTCTGGGTTTACTGTCACTAGGAATGGGCAATACCACTTATTTTCTTTTCAATCCGATACCAAGTACTTTTAGGCCAATATCGCCGAGATCGATGATACCTCAATTAAATTGAATTTTTACAAATTCTTTGGATAAAACAAGTAACTTTTATTACTACTTTCCTTTTTTTATATATATATATTTATGGGCCTAAACAGAAAATTATTAGGTTGCTTTTTTACCCTTTAAAAATTGGTTAAAAATGACCTCAAAAGTAACCATAGATATTATAGTATGGTTGCTATTACTAAAACCAAGTTATCATTTGGATACTACAGAAATGCTGTAGTAAAACAATGGTTAATTGTATCAAAACCTTGGTTACTGACAAAAAAAATTATAATACATGGTTACTACAGTTGTGGCTACTAGTCATGGTTAATACAATATTACTACAGTAAATCCATGATAAGTTTTCATAAGGGTATCATTTATTAATGAGGATTAAAAATAATTATCAATGTTTTAACAACTCTGAATTTAAATAAACCTGAGAAAATTGTCAAACAAGCCCATTATAATACAAGTCATGTCTAGGTTTGTCATTACTTAGTGTGAATAACTCCAAATGCTTGTCCTGTCATTACCTCAGGAAAGCAATGATCCCCCTTTGAACGAGTGCTATGACTGAAAGGGTGAGCGCTGTCTAACTTCTAGTGTATTTTAGTTCTTTTTTTTCCACTTCAAAGCATGAATATTCCTGTAATCTAAATAATAAAATTGCTTTTTTAAAAAAAAATGTCACAATCTATATTTTTATGTGAGGATCAATATTCTTGATTCCACATCAGTATCGGAAGTATTGATACATTAGTATCGATCCACCCATCCCTAACTGTCACTGTGCTAAGTTGAAATGATGGTTTCCATTTTAGGCAGTCCCTTGTTGCTGACATATGTTTCTATATGGGGTGGCCGAGAGGAATACTGTCTAGAATTCACAGGAGGCTTAAATTCCATGAGCCCTGTAGCTCCATTGCCCCTCTCAGTGGTTCACACCTGCAGGCTAAATCACAGGCCAGCTCAGCAGTCACAGTCCATAGACTGTATGCACTCATTGTTTTGGAACTAAAGAACTAAAAGCACCAACAGAACTCAGATTGTATCTTTGTTTCTAAAAGTTCACAGAGATTGCACCTCACAGACTGTTTAGGAAGGACATTCCCTGCTGGAGAATTCAGCTTAAATGAAGATGCATGTTCAATATAAGTTAAACTCAGGCGACAGCAATTGTGGCATAATGTTGATTACCACAATAAATAAGTTTAAACATTGTGTTAACATGATTGTAGTGTCATAAAATAAGTTTGACATTGTAGTGTCATAAAGTAACATTACAACTTTGTTATGACACAACACCAGTATATACTCTGTATTCAGGTAAATGGTGTAACACTGTTAAATCCCCAATTGTATTACACTAAAATCCCCGATTTTATCACACTAAAGCAGGGATGACCAAGCCTGCTCCTGGAGAGCTACCTACCTGCAGAGTTTAGCTCCAACACACCTGCCTGTCATTTTCAAGTAATCCTAAAGACCTTGATAAGCTGGTTCAGGTGTGTTTGATTAGGGTTGTATCTAAACTCTGCAGGAAGGTTGGTCACCCCTGCACTAAAGTCATGTTAATACATAAATTGTTGAAACTTTTGAAACAGTGTGTCTTTTAACATTTATTGACTGGCCCCTCACTTCTATTGTAATTGAGTCTACTTTTTTTCTTTTTTTTTTCAACATTATGCCATCAAATTGCTGTCGATTGAGCTTAACGTATTGAATCTGGAACATTCCATTAAGCGGGTAGCTAGACTTTTTTACATGGTAGCTGGTTTTTAGCTGGTCCAAGCTGGGCATTGGCTGGTTGAACAGTTGTCATGTTCGTAAACCATATTGACCACCTTAAAATGGTATGACCAGCTGGTTGCTGCCGCCCTAAGATGGTCAGGCAGCTTGAACTAGCAAATAACCTGCTTGGACCAGCTTTAACCAGCTAGAAACCAGCTACTATATTGCAAAACACAGCTGCCATCTTAAACTACTGTAGATTTTCCAGTAGGTTTCCTTTACATAATTTTTTTTTTATGACAATATGCAATCATGGCTATTATGTAATCCTTCAAAACACTAAGTGCTGGTCTTTAGAGTTCAGATGTTTCCAACAAGTAGCACACCATGAAAAGTGTCTAATGACAAGTGTGCTATGCTTTTCCCTTTTATCTGTGTATATGGATGTGTGTGATGACAAAAAAAAGTGTCTCTGACCTCCCCTTACCTCCCTTTCATGTTTCTAAAGTGTCTCACAGGATGTTAGCAGCATTAATCCAGGAAAAGGAATGCTGTGTGGGCCAAAGGAAAGATAATTCAGGACTTGTAAACTGCCATGTAGAGGCATAGCCATAATATAATACATAGTGCAGGGTGAAATTGACATGGAGATTTGGAAAAAATTGCAAGTTAGGTGGGTAAATTTGCATCACAGATTGGACATTTCAATGGGGGTAAGGAGACCTGTGTACAGTATGCATGTTGGGTAAAGAGGAATAACAATATGCAGTTCCATATATAATGTAACCAAATAGTGTAAATCTCATATTCTCCTCACTAGAGGATTTTTGAGAATGTATTTTTGAGAACAATGGAGATGCATGACCCTGATAATACTGGACAGCAGACAGTCACTGAACAGTGCACAGTCTCTATATTGATTACAGTAGAGTCTTCACTCAGATGTGACAGCCCCAATCACTCTCTCATACCCTGCTATTGAAACAATCAGGTCAACCCAATTACTGAAGTCACACTCTAATTGGCTGACAACCCCATTGGCCAGCACAATGAATTGGGTCAGAGACTTGAACATCTCTCAAAGCTGTATGGAGCAATGATGTAACTTATTGTTGCCTTTTGACCATTGTGATGGTAATTGGTTGAAGATCGTGTCTCCTTTTGCTCATAATATTGTAGTTCTCTAATTGAGGGGCTTGCAGCTACTCACCATACATGTGGAAACCGCTCTGTCACAGAACCCGGGTTCAAAAGTATATCCACAAGATGTAAACACTATATACATTAACATGATTTTAGTGTGAAAAAAAATCTCTGTTCTACATTATTTTAGTGTGATAAAATTACAATTTTGCTTGTTCTTTTTTTAAAATATATAAACGAGTGATGAGTCGAAAATATTTTTTGTTGTAATCAAAATTACACCAACTTGTATTGAATCCTGAACATTCCTTTCATTGCATCCTTCTAGTTTCCAAATGCTGTTGTGTTTTTCTTTTGAATTTGTAGTGTATGAATACACTTCGTATACCCTCTGTAGAGTCATTCCCTGGTGATCCACCTCAAACACTCTACTAATTGTTTTTTTACATGCACACTCTGCCTGAGGAGTAATGTGAGTAATGTTGACTCTCTCTTTGTCTGTGCAGGTCACAGTGGTCACTGATTTGACAGATCTGGTTTGGCTCCAGGGTCTTCTTTTTGACACTGTGGATTCTAAACCCCAATTCTAAATCCCAAAACATACAAGAATTCTTAGTAAAAGGTTTTCTAAATCACATAACATGCAATTAAAGACAACAATGTATTCCAATTTATTTTTTCTCAACCTGTTTATTGACCTATGTTGTACAGGTGCTGAGTGACATTAACAGTCCTTATTTCACACAAAAATCCACAGCTTTCATTTCGGGCATTAAGACAGGAGGGGCCGTAGTTCTCATTCATTGCCCGGCGAGTCGAAAAGATAAAACCCACCGACAGCAATGAATGTGAATCAGGACCCTGAGCTATGACAGTAGATGCAGAATACATTCTCTCGCTTCACTGGTCAGCTGGGACAGAGACACTACAGCAGCCATCTTGGCCAGCTCAGCAACAAAATGGACTCGCATGTGTAATCACTGGCACTCACAAAGTCTGTGTGGTCAATCTTTGTTCAAGAGGCAGGGTACACTCAACACTCGATGGTTTCACTGACTTGCAAACTCACCGACAGCGTTGAATGTTCACTGTAACTCACTTGGGATTGACGCACACCTTGAAGGCTGCTGGAAATATACACTTGCAGAATGCATATACGTCACATGATGACATATGTCACCCCAGCTAGTGTTCATTTATGGTTTCTATGACTTGCAAACTCATCCACAGTGTTGAATGTTCAACTTTAAATTGTGAAGTTCTGCACAAGCATACAAAAATGGACACAAAAACACACCTGAAGAGCTGCAGAGGCTATACATGAGATGACATAATATTATAATTATTCCCATAAATGTCACCCTGGCTAGTCTACATTGTGTTAATAACACATCAACTAATCAATGGCCTACTGTGCACTCACAGTGGATACATCACCTTCCTCACTGTGTTGGCTCACAGGGAAGTTTTGCGTGAGCACTGGGGGCTGTGCATGGAGATCTGGTCATATGCTCAAGTAAGGCATGTGCAGGGCTCTGCATGAAGTATAGCATGAGCTCTGTGGGGTCTATTATCTGATTGTGGGGGAAGGGACTGGGAGCTAAGACTAAGCGGGAATGGGGGGTTGCCGAACGGAGAAAAAGAGAAAAATGGAAGGGGGAAGGAGGAATAGATGGAGAAGGTCGAAGAGTGGAGGTGGTGAGTGCATGTCTGGGCAAGGGGTGTTGATCGATTCCAGGCTCAGCATTTCCAGACAGACTGAATGGCAAAGGTCAAAGGGTCTCATTTCCTATGAAAGAGGGGCTGTCTGAAATGTGCCTCGTCTGTTGGATGGATACGTTCGAAAACACACTTACGTATGCACGTGCACACAGACAGTACAGCATGGTTGCAATCTCATCACAAAATGAGTTTTGAAGAACTTCTGGAGTTTGACTGATCTATTATGTAACAACTGTTCTGCAAAGAATCTGTTCTTCAGGCCTTTAACCCTTATTTCACACTCCATGTGTGGAATGCACAAAATGAGTCCTGCTGTTTTGTTTTTTGTATCATCTGTTTGAAGGTAACCCTATCGACCATACAAGCAGGGAAAAGTAATGGACTTGATGTTCATGTTTGTCCAGCCCTTTGCAATGGCTGGTGTATGAGATGCGGAAAAGAGGGGGAAGGGTCTGGAAGGAAAATAAGGCTACCATGAGAGCCCCCTCACCCACTTGGGACTTGAACTCATAACCCTCTAGTCATTGAGTTCATTGGCGGTACAGCCAGTTTTGTGTGGGTCCATCAATGATAAACTTTTAAAAAAGTCCTAAAACTGAATTTCAGGATGTGGAATAAGCAATTAATTAACTTTAGTATAACTGACAAACTTAGAGAGCATTTAAGAAGAATGTTATCTATTCCAACCATATAAAACACATCATAGAATAGATGTTTCAACAGGGTATGCAAAAACAAAATGATTATAAAAATGTACCATTTCAAAAATCATAAAACGCAAAGACGCTAACCTCGCATTTCTATTTAAAGAAGTGAACTTTGCCCTAGCTAAAGAGGCACAGTGTGAAAAATGTCTGATTGTTAGGTCATTTCAGGAAAGTGCAATTGATGGCAATTTTTTGCAGATCCAAATACTTGACATCTAATTAGCTGTAAGTTTTGGGTGCAAGAGGATTATTGATGAAGATGTCTGCAGTAGAATGTGGATGGCCCTTCCCCCTCGTCTGGGTAACCGGGTGTATGTCTACCTGCTTCAGACTAAATCAATAGTTTAATCCAATTGCCATTCACTTCCATAGGGATTGATATCACCACAGCCACACACACACACACACATGCATACACAAACCATTAGGAGGTCATTCTGCCAAATACACAGTAACAGACTCTCTCCACATACTAATGTTTACAGAAAATAATTTGTCAAGTTATCAGTTGAAAATGAAATAAGGTAAATGATATGCATAAAAAAACTAGCCTTCACATTCAAGCACAACACTCATGCATGCCTTGGTAGATAACATCACATTAAAACCTCCTGCAGTAATGTCTGACCGCATAAGCAGCACTTGTCACATTTGTCAAATCAAATTCGTATCATAATAGCTGGAAATGGAAAACCGCCTTTGAGCTCTTAAAGCCCTTTTGTGTGCATTCAAAACAGTTACAGTAAATCAGAAGGGTACTAATTTAGGGTGGTGGCAGTGATTTAAAAAGAATAACACACTTACCATAGCCATTACTCGGATGCATACACCCAGTCTGTCTCCAGTCGATCTCTCTCTCTCTCTCTCTGCCTCACACCATACGTTGAGCTCGGTCGTTCCACCCTTGCATGCATCCACCTTCAATCTATGCCTCCCTTCCCCTCTACCCTCTTCATTTGTTTTCTCTGTTCTATTTTAAAACTCTACCTTCTTGCACAACTCACCTTCCACCCTAACATCTCTCTGTGAATTCCATGACTTCTCACCCCTTCGGCTGGTCTCCTCGTTTTCCTTGTCCCGGCCTCTCACTTTTCCTGTGTCTCTGAAGCTTTCCTCTTGCTGCTGTTAACTTAACTGCAGATGGTCTGGTGTGTATGTGTGTGTAAGAGAGAGAGAGAGAGAGAGAGGGAGAAGGGAGTGCAAACCGGGACGCGCAGACTGTGTCAGTTTGAATGAAAATTGTGAATGCTCTCTGCCCCCCCCCCCCTCCCTCTCTCCTCTCTCTCTCTCTCTTTCTACCTCACTCTTTGCTTCCTTCCCTCCCCCTTCTTCCCCACCCTAATCTCTCTTACACACTCTTTTTCTCTCAGCCAACAGTACCTGTTCTGCCTCTATTCCTTACTATCCTTACTATTCACACTCCAGACAGACATTCATTTTTTGACTTTTAGCCCCATCCTCTGTTTTCCTCTCATCACTCTCTCTCTCCTCCACATTGAAACACATACACACTTTCATGCTTTCCTCCTTGTGTGCCAGACATTTAACACTTTGCTACCTATGAGCCATTGCCCTAAAAATAGTTTATGCAGAGTTGTGCCTTAAAACCCATATAAAAGTAAAATGTGTGCTTTGATTATACTCACACTGTCCATACTTTATTGTACATTGCAGGTTCCTTCCGTAATAAGTCTTGAACATGGTAACTTAAAACAGCACAACAGATGTTTGACTTCTTCAAGCAAGACTAATCATTTAAGTCCAACTGTGGATTAATTATAGTTTAGGTTACTCATAGGTTAAGGTTTATAACCAAGTAAGCACGTGTACGTATTGTTTGTTAAAAAGCACATCCACTGGAAAGTATCACATTCTTTATAGATAGGTAAAGTTTGTCAAGTCAAATTTTGATGTTGGCTTGACAAAGCCTTGTCAGATAGATTGGCAGATGGATACATAGACAGACAGACTAGTGCAGGGTTGTCTATATTTCAATTTTGGACAGTCAGAGTCTCAATAGCCTTGGCTAATGAAACATTCCATTGATGCACTTCTATGGAATATAGGACATGCATGCTATGGGAAAACTGTTGATCAATTAGAATAAGACATAGAAACCAGAGTCAGAACAGTCTGAAGGTCTGTGCTGAGTTTGGTGGATGCAGCTTGAATGCTCTAGGACATGTTTTTGTCCAAAAAATTTTTTTTAAACAACTCTAGCCCAAGTCTGTAGAATAACAGTATTTAGCTGAGCTTTGTCAAGCCAACATAACTATTGTGTACAAACATGTTTAAAAGAGCTGATTCACTTGCATTCTTAATTAGTGGTCGATCTATACAGGCTTTTCAATTGCCAATGCTGACACCTAGAGAGCAGTGACTGTTGCGTGTCCTGTTGCTCTGACCCCCATCATCAGCAAATGCTTTGAGAGGCTAATCAGAGATTACATCTTCTCTGTACTGCCCACCTCACCCATTGCAGTTTGCCTACCGCAACAACCGCTCCACTGATGATGCCATTGCATCTACAATACACACTGCTCTCTCCTAACAAAAATGAACACATATGTGAGAATGCTGTTTGTAGACTACAGTTCAGCATTCAACACCATAGTGCCCTCCAAGCTTGACGTAAAACTCCAGGCTCCTGGCTTAAACAGATCACTGTGCAGCTGGATCCTGGACTTCCTTTCAGGCAGACGTCAGGTGGTTAGAATGGGCAGAAACATCTCTTCATCACTGACCTTCAACACTGGAGCCCCGCAGCGCTGTGTTCTCAGCCCACTCCTGTATTCCCTGTACACACATGACTGTGTGGCGACACATAGCTCCAATGCCATCATTAAGTTTGCTGACGATACGACGGTGGTAGGTCTGATCACTGACAATGATGAAACAGCCTACAGAGAGGAGGTGCACACTCTGACATGCTGGTGTTAGGAGCACAACCTCTCTCTCAATGTCAGTAAGACCAAGGAGCTTGTAGTGGACTTCAGGAAGAAAGACAGAGAACACAGCCTTAACACATTTAATGGAGCATCGGTGGAGAGAGTCAGCAGCTTCAACAGCTTCACAGAGGAAGGTGTCCGCATCACTGAGGAACTCAGATGGTCCGTCCACACTGAGGCCGTTGTGAAGAAGGCTCACCAGCGCCTCTTCGCGGCTGAGGAAGTTTGGAATGAACCACCACATACGGTTCTACACCAGCACTGTGGAGAGCATCCTGACTGGCTGCATCACTGCCTGGTACAGCAATAGCACCGGCCACAACCACAAAGCCCTGCAAAGGGTGGAGTGAACTGCCAGATACATCATCGGAGGTGAGCTTCCCTCCCTCCAGGACATATATACCAGGTGGTGTGAAAAAAGCTTGGAGGATCACCAGAGACTCAGGCCACCTGAGTCATGGGCTGCTCTCACTGCTAGCATCAGGCAGGCTGTAGCGCAGCAACAGGACCTGCACCAGCCGACTACATGACAGCTTCTTTCCCCAAGCAATCAGACTTTTGAACTTGATCTCTCACGATCAATAATCAGCACTGCACTTTATTAATCTTATTATCTCACACTGGACTGTCATAAATTATATTCTCTTTACAATACAACCTACTGTATATATTTGTCTTTTTTATACACTTTATTTACTTTTTAAAAAAATATATATATATATTATTGTATAATGTTTACTGTACATTGTATATTGTTATTGTGTTGTGTAATTATGTGTACATTTGATGTGTAAATTGTGTTGTGTAAATATGTTGTTTATTGTAATTGGTATATGTCTCGTCACTGTCATGACAGATATGTTGCTCGGAACTGCGCACAAGACTTTCACCCACTTTTGCACTTGTGTACATGGTAGTTTGACAATAAAGTGATTTTATTTGATTTGAGCAGGATGGCCAATGGCCGATTTAAATGCCTATAAATATACTACAATTATAAACTGATTTGGCAACAGCAAATTATGATTTTCAACAGAAATGATAATTTTATGCAATATTTACTAAAATCTGAATAAACTTGAAAAGGAAAAACCTTGAAAACAAGTGTTGACTATCCATTGACAAATCTATTGGTAGATTTTGGAAATGACACAAATGAAAGTTAACACTTCTGTTAATCGGCTAATGCTGATAATTTTAAAGTTGCCAAATATCGACTAATTAATTGGCCTAGCCGATATATTGGTCTATCACTATTCTAAATCATAAAAGACTCTCGGGCCATGTCTACGTTTTCAGTTTCCTAACATCATAGATTTAAAGCATGCGGTTATGGAGAGTGCCCTCGAAAGTCTCGGTTTTCAGTGCCGTTCCAGTGTGGATGAGAGGTATAAATGTTGTGACCTATGCATTTTCAAGCGACAACATATTAGTGTGGATGTGGCCTGAAACATCTGCTAAATGTCCTATGATATCCAAATAGAGAATGTTTTAGAGATATTGCAGATGATCAAACAGGCTAAAATGACATCTTAAAAATGAAAATGCACACATAAAATTAACATCTGGGTGACATAGATGTTTAAGGGAAGGCTTGAATAATAGACCAATCATACAATATATTTCCCCACAGATAGACACTTTCAGATGCTGCACAAAAGGATTCTATGTCTGGTGGCGTTGACCATGGCTTTAACCTCTTCCTCCCCCTCGTTTTCTTCATCCTCTCTCCCTCCATAGTTACATATTGATCAGACATAATGGGAGGGGGCGGTGGAGTTGTGGTCATTCGGGTCAGTGCTAGACTCCCTCACCCCTACGAATGGCCCACACCCTTCTACCATAATGTCCTCGCTGACCCCAAGCTTGCACCCCTTCCTTGAAGGACTGATGGCCTCAGTCACCATTCACTTGACAGCAGTGTCAACATTCTTCAAAATTTCTCCTTTTATGTTCCATGGAAGAAAGAATTTTAACTGGGTTTGTAACAATATGAGGGTGAGTAAATGACAACAAAATGTTAGGGTGAACCCTCTATGTAACTGACTTTCTACTGCATGCCATGAAATTAAAGGAATAGCTCACCCAAAATGATTTACTTGATTACACTTCTTAGTGCTTTGCATGTGCAGAATGCTAGATGATGCTAGGAAGATTAATCAAGCTTGTAGCAAGTAGACAGCAGATGTCAAGATTTATGAAAAAGGAGTTGGTCTGTTCTCACCCAAAACTGACTGGATCGTTTCACAATCCATGGATTAAACCACTGGAGTTTTATGGATTATTTTATGCTGTCTTTGTGCTTTTTGGAGCTTCAAATTTTCGGTCACTATTTACTTGCATTGTATGGACCTGCAGAGTCAAGATATTCTTCTAAAAAATCTTAAGTTTGTGTTCTGCAGTAAAAAAAATTATTCATACACATCTGAGTTGGCATGAGGGTGAGTAAATGATGAGATGAATTTAATTTTGGGTGAACTAATCCTTTAAGTCTATCAAATCATAAAATATATGGACAAAACAAATGTAAAATCAAAAAGAACCAGTTTTACCATCTTCCTCATAATTTTGCCTTTGTAAAAAGCAAACAAGACAACAGCAACACTACATGAAAAACCATGGTGGGCTTCCACTCCATTGCTTTCTGCTGCCTAGTTATCTCATATCAGTGAGCTTGAAGGCAATATGAAAGGTTAGGGACAGCACTTTAAAAGCACTGTGATGCAGCAGTGGTGTCTGGGCTGAGAGATTGTCTCGTAGAGAGAAGTAAACCGTTAGAAAAGCTCCTCCATTTTAGCAATCAAGCAATGTCTGGGTCCCAGTGGACACTCTGATGGACAGACAGAGTGCTTCACTACATTATGAGGATAGAAGCACATCAGATACTGCTGCCTTTGGCTAAAGCAACATCCTCCAACCAACTGAAAATCTTTAGTGATTGTATAACAGCGGTGTGATAATGCTAAGTGACCACTTCAATATACAACAGTGAGACTCATCTATAACAGTAGAGAAAGTGAAGTTAAAAGGGGATCATTATGATTTCAGATGGCCCATCCTTTGCCTGAAGCAACCCAGAGGTCTTCACTCATTAATACTAATCTTGAGTGACATGCAATATTTCAGTCAGGCAGTTTGTAAATGCACACTAATGGCATTATTATTTCAACATTGGCCTCAGCAGTTATGTAGAGAGGTTAAGTTACACACAGATAAGCCTCTTTAGTCTGCTGCTATTACACTATTAGAAACATCCTCAAATGGGCTTCTATGCATTCATTAGTGTATCATAAGTACATACAACCCTTTAATTTCATTATTTTACTTTAAGACATAATATGATACCTGCCATGATCAAACTTGCCATAAAGCATCTTCACATTCTTTATTGTGATAGACCAGCTTGATCAGAATGAAGAATCCTCTCCAGGAGCTGAGGTACCAATCAGAAATAAAGGCCTCATTTATAAATAGCTTTATAGTGCATTTTCAACATGTTTTTAGCAGAGATCAGTGTGTGCTGCGTGGTTTAAGAGCACTTTCGCAACCTCATCTCATCTCTCACTCTGGCTGCAGGGACATCATATTGCGCATCACACACACATAGTTTAAACTGTAACCTGAAGACAGGCTGCATCAGAAAGCTGTAAAATGCATGCAGAGGCTGTATAAGGATGGATGAAGGTAGGATAAAATAAGGTGCTTTTAAAAAGTTCAGAGAGCTCTGTTCATCTAAAAACACTGTTGTTTAAATCATTAGCTGATTTGGTAGCTGCCAACGTTTTCGGATGAAGCCAAAGTATAAAACAGTCCTAAAAATGTGTAACTCCATTGGTGTCCTTTGTTGCTATTAAATCCTGTGTGCAAATAACGTCACAAGAACAATGGTCGATAATAGATGATGTCACAATGAGGGCTACTTCTGTGAGTCGGAATGCAAAAGAGGAAAATTCTCCTCAGGTATGCTGTTCCTCTATAAGAGATCTCATCTAGAAAGTTACTAAGGGAAAAGTACCAGAACTGTAGGTAGAAAAGGGCCTAAAGCTTCCCCATTCAGAGAACTGCAGCCAATCAAGCCCATGAAATGAGCCTTGGAGCGACCGACCACTCCAGTGCACTGTGAATGACGCAATCGAATCAGTGTCTCTTCACTCTTAAAATACTTATTTGTACATATTGGAATATTTTGCAAGAAACTTAAGATTATATTGTTTCTATACTTATAATAAACAAACGAAAATAAAAGGTTTGATATATTCCCATCTTTTTTTCATGAAAGAGAGCAAGTACAGCCATGTACCTTTATCTTTTTGTCAGATTTTCAAATACATTTTTTCCTCAATACAAAGTTTGTTGTGTAGTGATTTAACTTGGAGCTGGTTGATTTGGTTCATGGCTTACAACTCTTTTATGAAGGATTTTATTAATTCTATGGGGAAAAATTAATGGGAAAAATACTCCTAGAACCCAGACAGCTGAATAAGTTCAGGGAGAAACATTTGTGCACAAATTTCTTTTCTTACAGGTGAGGAATTGATATATAAAAATGTAACCTAAAAGAAAAGTAAAAGGGATAATTTTGTAATTAAATAAGACTTCGTAAGGTTGTGTTGAGCATTAGTGCATCTTCCCAATGAAGGTCAACATCCACTGCAGTTCTTTTATTGGATTTATAATAAACAAGTTATCAACATTTATTTGAACATCTTTAGCAGTAAAAGTAACAGACCATTAAAAATAGTCATTATAAATGGTTACTCATAAATGAATGGCAGACTTCTACTAACATTTTATAATAATGACTACTACTGATATACAGTATCCTTTACTGTTCCTCTCCTATCAACATAGCTAATTCTTGCAAGCACGTTCTTTAGGTTCATAGGTGGGGCACAGCAAACTCATCAAAATGTCTGGGCCTTTTATCTTGTGTTGCTCATCTCCTTTAATTCAACAGATGTGTCCACCTATTTCTGTACATGGTCTAATAATGCACTGCTCTCATCCTCCATCACCACTGCTTTCCACGATTCCCGATGCAGCCTTTCGTTCTTCTCAATTACCTGGGGAGAAGGAGGAACTGTAGCCACCAGAGCAGGGGGCAGATGTTTGAACTCCTCCTCATTTATATCATAGTCCTTCATTTTATGATCAATCACCCACCAGCGCCCTGCAAAGCCCACATCCAGCATGCGTTTGGGCAGCTCTGACCAGGGCACAGAGATCGTTGAACAAGACGCCTCATACAGACTGGAGTCAGGGTGGTAGTCAGTGTAATAAGTCAAAGAGGCAATGCCAAGACTGGCATAGCGAAGCCGGCCCTCATTTTGCAGTTTCACAAGGCTTTGAACGTGGGCATCTGAGTCCCCGCTGCGTATCCATGGTGACAGGAGAGCCAGGCGGTTGGAAGTTTCTAGTAGGCTGGTTTCAAAGGAGGTATCGTCAGGGTTGGTGTAATAACAGACATACATTCCTCCCAGCAGACCGAAGTAGACTGAGGCCTTCAGGGGTCGCTCCCGTGCCCCCAACACAGCCTCACGACAAGCCTCCTTATAATCACCTAGAAGACTACGGCACCATGCACCTGAACATAGAGAGCACAATAACATAGATTTATGAATGTTCAGCAGTGACAATTTTCCATTGTCCACCAAGTAAACAAATTAAAAACTATGTACTACAGACTACAAATCAGAAGCATTTATGAGAGCCAGTAAAACACAAAAACACACGAAAAGCTAAACAAATAACAAGTATTGCAATTTGTGTAGTTATGTATACATGGATACATTATGAGCCAGCATTCAACATCCAAACTCTAAAACAAAATGTACACTATAATTAATTATCTGCTTATTTTAGACAAACATGGACAAAACATAGACCTGGCTTATTCTTACCTGCACGACTGTTTAGTAATCTTTGCCATCTTGTGCCCTTGGTTGTCACCGTAGCAACTGCCGTTGAGCACCATCTCTTCAACAGCCACGAGGCGGCCATGTTAGCAAATTAACAAAATCAAGAAATATGATAGTTCCCAGTTCACGCTGGACGTATCACAGGAAGAACTTTGAGCGAATAAACAATTTCCGTGCTTGAATCAACTTAACGTCGGGTGATGAAACTGATGCGCCAGGATACCGTAAGGCTCGGAACGTGACATGTTATTGTTCCGGTAAGGAAACAGCATATTGCCTTTCCCCGTTCCACTCAACATTTTTATTTTTTTTTATTATTATTATTAATTTAGCAAGAAACACGCAGACATATAACAACATACTAAACATACTAAAAGGAATACGAAACCGAGATTCACATTTTGAATACAAATATTAGTGACAAATATAATTTTTTCTTCAGCAATTTACACATTTTCTTAAAATCTATACAAAATAACTTAAAACGGGTCTTAATTGACCAGCATAATTTACGATTGAGCATTCATTTATTTCAAGAGTTAATGACAATTTACTGTATAAATATGTAAATTAATATGCAATGTAATATTCGTATATATATATATATATATATATATATATATATATATATATATATATATATATATATATATATATATATATATACACTCACCTAAAGGATTATTAGGAACACCTGGAACACCATTAATGCAATTATCTTATCAACCAATCACATGGCAGTTGCTTCAATGCATTTAGGGGGGTGGTCCTGGTCAAGACAATCTCCTGAACTCCAAACTGAATGTCAGAATGGGAAAGAAAAGTGATTTAAGCAATTTTGAGCGTGCCATGGTTGTTGGTGCCAGACGGGCCGGTCTGAGTACTTCACAATCTGCTCAATTACTGGGATTTTCATGCACAACCATTTCCAGGGTTTACAAAGAATGGTGTGAAAAGGGAAAAACATCCAGTATGCGGCAGTCCTGTGGGCGAAAATGCCTTGTTGATGCTAGAGGTCAGAGGAGAATGGGCCGACTGATTCAAGCTGATAGAAGAGCAACTTTGACTGAAATAACCACTCGCTACAACCGAGGTATGCAGCAAAGCATTTGTGAAGCCACAACACGCACAACCTTGATCCGGATGGGCTACAACAGCAGAAGACCCCACCGGGTACCACTCATCTCCACTACAAATAGGAAAAAGAGGCTACAATTTGCAAGAGCTCACCAAAATTGGACAGTTGAAGACTGGAAAAATGTTGCCTGGTCTGATGAGTCTCGATTTCTGTTGAGACATTCAGATGGTAGAGTCAGAATTTGGCGTAAACAGAATGAGAACATGGATCCATCATGCCTTGTTACCACTGTGCAGGCTGGCGGTGGTGGTGTAATGGTGTGGGGGATGTTTTCTTGGCACACTTTAGGCCCCTTAGTGCCAATTGGGCATCGTTTGAATGCCACGGCCTACCTGAGCATTGTTTCTGACCATGTCCATCCCTTTATGGCCACCACGTACCCATCCTCTGATGGCTACTTCCAGCAGGATAATGCACCATGTCACAAAGCTCGAATCATTTCAAATTGGTTTCTTGAACATGACAATGAGTTCACTGTACTAAAATGGCCCCCACAGTCACCAGATCTCAACCCAATAGAGCATCTTTGGGATGTGGTGGAACGGGAGCTTCGTGCCCTGGATGTGCATCCCACAAATCTCCATCAACTGCAAGATGCTATCCTATCAATATGGGCCAACATTTCTAAAGAATGCTTTCAGCACCTTGTTGAATCAATGCCACGTAGAATTAAGGCAGTTCTGAAGGCGAAAGGGGGTCAAACACAGTATTAGTATGGTGTTCCTAATAATCCTTTAGGTGAGTGTATATATATATATATATATATATATATATATATATATATATGGCACTGTCCTGCAGGTTGACTACAGGTTGCAGGTTGATGTGCACGTTTTTCTTTTTCTTTTTTTTTTGGTTCGGGGTTTGATTGTTGCACTAATGTTGGATTGTGGTCTTTATGGTTTTGTTTTTGATACGCAATCTGTTTTTTCTAGTATGTTGGGGTGTCAGGTGTTGGTGTGGGTGGATCGTCTCTCTCCATGTGGAGTGTGGATGGGTTGGGGAACCCCATTGGGGGAGGGAAGTTTGTTTCTCTTCTTGGACGTGGGAGGTGTGGTAGGCACATCTTTCCCCTTGGGAGGCTGAATGAGGGAAGATATGGGGTGGACATATTTTCTTTGGTGCTGGCTCGGGTGGAGTGGGGGAGTCATTGCACTGGTGGGTGGGCATCTACAGTTCAGGTGTCTCAGACAGATTTGGGATAGATTGGGAAGAGTCACAGTTGTTTTGTCAGAAATTTGTCGCCAGAGTCTTGTTTTGGCTGATGTTTGCGCACCTAACTTTGATGATCAGGGCTTTTTTGTGGATCTTGAGGGGATATTGCAGGTCGCGGGCACCACTCATGATGTAGTGTTGGGGGGAGGCTTTGGTCTTTTGGTGTACTCTGTCCTTGATCATGGTGGGCTGGGGTGTGTAAGCCCCCTGGAGCAGCACTGGTGCTTAACAGGATGTGTGGAAATCTTGGTCTTGCAGATGTTTGGGGACTTTTGGGCCTATCTGGTGAGGACTGTGCATTTTTTTCATTGGCCTGTGGGATTTATTCTAGAATGGATTTTTGGATGTCTAGCTCCCTCATTTAATCTGTTGTTGATTGCTCGGTTGGAAACGTTTTGGTCTCAGGTCGCTTCCTGGTGGGTTTGGAGGTGTTGCCACATATGGAGAGGGGTAGGTCATGTGGTTGGCGTTTTGATGTATCCCTTTTGCTGGATCCTGAGTTCCAGCAAATGTTGGGGGCTATGATTAATATTTGGACTGAGCTAGTTGTGCGGTGTGCCTCATTCGCCAGGGGATCTGGGGCGCGAGAGCTCGTGGAGTTGAAGTGAATGTTGGGGGTGCTGGGGCAGAACTGGAGTGCTGGGTGTTGTCTGTTGGTCTCGGGGAATTGACCTGGTTGAAATGCAGATCTAGAACACTCCTGAGGGTGGAGTTTTGGCTATTTGGGTTGAGACAGTCATACTTTGAGTCATTGGACAAAGCAGGAAAACGTCTGGCTAGATATTTAAAATAGAGAGTCTTTTTCTACCATTCCCTCAGTGAAATCTGTGGTGAAATATTTACCTCAGTCATTGATATTAATAATACTTTTAAAGAATTATATTTTGATCTCAATAGTTCCATGTCTTTGTCTACTGATGAAGATATTAAACACTTTGTAGAACCATTAGAACTCCCTAAACTTACGGATGAGAAATAAATGATCTTGATTCTGAGATAAACTTGGAGGAGCTGGGTGAGGTAATTAAGGCTTTTTAGATCTTATGCTCCACTTTTGCTAGAAGTTTATATGGAAAAATTAAAGAATGGAAATCTTCCACAAACCATGATACAAGCCCGGATCAGTCTGATTCTTAAAAAGAACAAAGATCCAAGTGAGTGTAAGAGTTACTGTCCAATTTCCCTTATCCAGCTAGATGTTAAAATATTGTCAAAAATTTTGTCTAACCGATTAAGTAAAGTTATGACATCTCTTATACATAGATCAGGTGGGTTTTATTCGGGGGCATAGCTCTTCTGATAACATTAGGCATTTCATCAATATCATGTGGTCATTGGCGAATGATCAGATTCCGGTCACTGCCATCTCACTTGATGCCGAAAAGGCATTTGATATTGTAGAATGGGATTATCTTTATAAGATTTTGGAAATGTATGGGTTTGGGAATACTTTTATTACATACATTTAAGTTACTTTATAGAAACCTGGCAGCAGCGTTTCAAATAAATGGATTAATTTCAGATTATTTTACTCTGGATAGGGGCACCAGGCCTATTGTTCTGTCTAGCCCTGGGACCATTAGCAGCCGCGATAAGAAAGGAGAATTATTTTCCAGGGGTGATGGCAGGAGGTGTTGCACACAAGCTTTTGCTTTATGCAGATAATATTTTATTATTCATCTCCAACCCTACTAGATCTATGTCTTTCCTCCACAGAATTATTAATTCCTTTTCTAAATTCTCGGGATACAGAGTTAATTGATCTAAATCCGAAACTTTGGCTCTGACAGCATACTGCCCGGTAACGGCTTTTCAGCCGGGAGCCTTTCAGGGCATTAAGTACTTGGGCGTTTTATTCCCAGCTAATTTGTGTGATTTGTGCAGAGTTGATTTTGACCCTTTAATAAAATTATTTTTGAGTATTGTGAGCAAGTGGGCTTCATTACATTTATCTATGATTGGGAAGGTTAATGTTATTAAAATGAATTGTATTCCAAAATTCAACTACCTGCTACAGTCTCTCCCTGTAGATGTCCCCTTCTCTTATTTCAAGCAATTTGATAGCATAGGGAAGTCCTTCATATGGAATGTTAAACATCCCAGATTACATTTCAGTAAGCTGCATGGGCCGTTTAACAAAGGTGGGCTAGGCCTACCCAAGATTTTGTTTTATTATTATGCATTCAGTCTCAGACATTTGGCTCATTGGTCACTTCCACCTGAGAGAGCCCCTCCCTGGTTTTGTATTGAACAGGAATTTCTCGCCTATATTTCGCCATTGCAAAGCCTTTCTATCAAACTAACCGGGGAAGTTAAGATTCACCCTGTCATCTCGCATTTGCACTCAGTATGGACAAAAGTGTCCAGAGTGTTTAATTTGGACATTTATTTAAATGTTACCTTGACCATATGGCTGAATCCACAATTCCGTATTGATAAGTACCCTTTCTGGGACTTCGGGTTGAGCATGTGAGTGAGAAGACGCAAGTGAAGTGGGCTCCCGAGCATTTTGCCTTACAATTATATCTTTCAGGCTACCTGAAGCTTTTAACACTTGGTGATTTCTTTTTTAAATTACTCATTCTAAGATTGTAGCTTGGAAAGATTTATGGCTTCTGAAAAGCAACTTAAATCGTCTGCGACCGTGATAGAGGGTCATGGTGACAAGCTGCTGCTGGATCTGGAAAATCTCTGTGTCACTCTGATCTCCGAGCTATCATCTACCATCGCAACAGGTAAAAGCAACAGGTAAAACAGGTAAAAGCAGCCATTGAATCTGCTCTTGCCCCAGTTGTTGCGTCTTTTGAGATTTTTAAATTGAGCATTAAGTCACAAGGACGGCAGATTGACAATCTTAATTAGCACTTGAACGACTACAGTGACCACATTGTAGCACTGGAACAGACGGTGCTAAAGTTGAATTCGGCTAACAAACAACTCACCGACAAAGTGGAGGACTTGGTGTCATGCTCTCGGCGTTGCAATCTGGCATACTAGTGCAAACAGAAGGGAGCGATCTGGTTACTTTCATGTCACAATTTTTCCAGGACGTGCTCAGATCAGAAATCTTTCCAACTCCCCGGCTGCTGGATAGAGTGCATCGTATTGGCCCTGCGCCTTCGGCTGACCAGGAGAATCAAAGGCCTAGAGTGATGATTGTGCGGTTCACTACTTTAACGACAAAGAAAAGGCTGTTTGCCATTTGAATAGGAAACAACTTGTCTATAAGAGCTGTAAAGTCTTCAATTTCCCAGATTTCAACTCCAGTGTTGCTAAAATGCTTTGGAGATCTTTTCATTAATAATGTGTTTGCAAGGTTTTCTGAATTATCCTTATCATTTAATCTGCTTCCCTCTCACTTATTTCGTTATTTTCAAATTAGGCACTGTGCCTCCTCTCTGTTCTCCGGGTTTCCCTCTCTGCCTACAAAGTCTACATGGGAAAAGGCATTTAAACTGAATCCTCATATGGGTGGGATTATCTCAAAGATATATGCAGTTATTTGTCAAAGGATAATGCTCACAGTATTAAAACTATCAGGGCTTGGGAAGAGGTACTTGACTTAAGAGTTTGAGGATGCCTACTGGAGTAGAGGATTAGACAATGTACGTACCACCACTTTGTGTGCTAGACTTGGCTTTATGCAATTTAAAACTATTTACAGACCTCATCTCTCGATGACAAAACATTCTAAAATATATCCCAATGTTTCAGATTTGTGTGATAAATGTAAACTTTCACCATGTAACCTTAGCCATATGTTTTCACTTTGTCCCAAATTGCAAAACTTTTAGAATTTTTTCTTTACAATAGTTTCTGACGTCCTAGGGGTCAAGTTAGTCATTAGCCCTTTGATTGCAGTCTTTGGTGTTTCATCTCAGAGTTTCAGCCTTTAAGCCATAGACAGGCTGACGTTGTGGCTTTTGCATCTCTTCTCGCTAGGCGCAGAATAGTGTTATCTTGGACTTCCCCACAAACCCCTTCAATTTCAGTTTGGCTCAAAGATTTTGCCTTTTTTTAAAACTTGAAAAAAATTAAGTACAATATTAGAGGTATTGGGGAATCTTTCTTTGAAAAATGGCAACAATTTATTACATTTTTTAATGATTTACAAACCTTAGACGTGGACTGAGATGAGGTGTATATATATATATATATGTGTGTGTGTGTGTGTGTGTGTGTGTGTAATTTTTATGAACATGTAATCATCACAGTATAACACCAAGTCAATTAAACTTCAGGGATATTAATCTGTCCAGTTAGGAAGCCTAAGCGATTGTGGATCACTGTCACCTGATTTGGTGCAAATGAATGTGACAACAGGTGCACTGGAGAGGCAAAAGCTAAACAACCCACAAAAAGGGAATGGTTTTACAGGTGGTGGCCACAGACAATTGCTCTTTGACTGGTTTAGCATTTTTCTAGTGTCCTTGTCACTACTGGTAGCATGAGGCACTACCTGCAGCCCATTCAGGTTGCACAGGTATGCCAGCTCCTCCAGGATTGCACATCCATATGTGCTGTCGCAAGAAGGTTTGCTGTGTCTTTGCTGTGTACTGTCTCAAGAGCATGGAGGAGATACCAAGAGATGGGCCATTACATGAGGAGAGCTGGACAGGGTCATATAAGGACATCAACCCAGCAGCAGGACCGGTATCTGCTCCTTTGTGCAAAGAGGAACAGGACTGGAAAGAATCTGGAGTCGCCGTGGTGAACGTTAAGCTTCCTGCAACATCATCCAGCATGACTGGTTTGGTGGTGGGTCAGTGATGGTCTGGGGAGGCATATCCCTGGAGGGTCACAAAGACCTCAACATGCTAGCCAACAGTACTCTGACTGCTGTTAGGTACTGGGATGAAATCCTCAGACCCATTGTCAGACCTCACACTGGTGCAGTGGGCCCTGGGTTCCTCCTGTTGCAGGACAATGCCCAACCTCATGTTGCCAGAGTGTGTAGGCAGTTCCTGGATGATGAAGCATTGATGCCATTTACTGGCCCTCACATTCCCCAGACCTGAATCTAATTGAGAACTTTGGGATGTTATGTATCAGTGCATCCGTCACCACGAAGTAGCACCACAGACTGTCCAGGACACCATCCACCATGTCATCAGGAGCACCGTTGTTACATAATTTTGTTCTCAACAAATTACACAATGTACTGTAAAGATTTTGATCTTCAATATATTTCATTCATCGAGATCCAATCTGTGATTTAAGTGTTCCTTAATTTTTTGGAGCAGTTGTAAACTTAGGTCCAGGTATAGGGTGTGCTTTATATGCAGATGACGGTGCTATATGGAAGAGAGGCCGTAACATTTCTCATGTGAATTTATGTATGCAGACAGCCATTAAAAATGTAGAACAATGGTCAATAGATTGGAGATTTAAAATTTCAACAAGCAAAGCATGTTGTATGCACTGTACTTGGAAAAAAGAAATTCCCAATAAGTTAGAATTATCACTATATGGAAAATCTATAGAACGTGTGAAAGTATTTAAGCATTTGATGGTTTGATAGCTATCAAATACATGGAAGAAACATATATATGAAATGGATAATAAATGTCTGAGAATTTTAAATGTGATGCGAGCAATAGTGGGGAAAGAATGGGGAGCAGAAAGAACATCATTATTGATGATATATCAAGCCATGATAAGGTCTGAGCTTGATTATGGATACTGTATAAAATACAGTACAGAGCTCTCAGAATATGTCTAGGAGCAGTTAATTCGACACCGGTTAATGCTCTGTTGTTTGAAGCCATATTGCTTCTGATATTAGAGTATATCTGTTAGAGTATATAAATAAGAAAGGGTTTATAAATTATGTGGCAGAAAAGTATCAAATTGTAGACAGAATATTTAATGTGTCAGCTGTATGGAATGAAGTTTCGGATATTCCCTGACTTTGAAATAGATTTGGAGATACTAGATAAGAGGAGAATGGGAAGATATAGGACAAATTAAATATAATGTAAATAAGTATATCAAGGCCAGACTTTATACAAGAACTCAAATATACACATATGGTTCAATATACTAAAATCTAGGGATTACAGGAATGGGAGTATATTCCAGATCTTGATATAACTTTATCAAAGAGACTAACAGCAGATTTGTCAGTATATGGTGTAGAAACGGTTGCTAGTGTAGGATTAATGTGGGCAAAGGAGATAAGACCAGACAGTGTGGTGGTGTGTTCTGATTCTACATCTGTTTTAAAAACACTTTCTACCCGGCAGTCATCAAGGAAAGATCTGATTAATTAAATATTTACGTTGTTGTGGCAAATACATAGGAAAGGAAAGGAAGTAGGATTCTGTTGGTATCAGCGCATGTAGGGATATCTGGTAACAAAATGGCTGATGAGCTAGCTAAAAATGCTTTAAAAAGGGAAGAAGTGTATGTTACCGTTCCTTTGGTTAAAGGTGATATTAAATCCATTATAAGGAAAAATATTGTTAAAGAATGTCAAGGGTTTGGAATAATGATTGTAAGGGTAGGCATTTATATGAGATTTAAAAAAAAATGGTAGATAGAAAAAGGAATATTTGTGGAAGAAATAGGATAGAAGAGGTTATAATAACTATCCATCCATCCATCCATTTTCAACCGCTTATCCGAAGTCGGGTCGCGGGGGCAGCAGCTCCAGCAGGGGGCCCCAAACTTCCCTATCCCGAGCCACATTAACCAGCTCTGTCTGGGGGACCCCGAGGCGTTCCCAGGCCAGTGTGGAGATGTAATCTCTCCACCTAGTTCTGGGTCTTCCCCGAGGCCTCCTCCCAGCTTGACGTGCCTGAAACACCTCCCTAGGGAGGCGCCCAGGGGGCATCCTTACCAGATGCCCAAACCACCTCAACTGACTCCTTTCCATTCAAAGGAGCAGCGGCTCAACTCCGAGCTCCTCACCCTATCTCTAAGGGAGAAGCCCGCCACCCTTCTGAGGAAGCCCATTTCGGCCACTTGTACTCGCGACCTAGTTCTTTCGGTCATGACCCAACCTTCATGACCATAGGTGAGGGTAGGAAAAAAATTGACCGGTAGATCGAGAGCTTTGCCTTCCGGCTCAGCTCTCTTTTCATGACAACGGTGCGATAGAGCGAGTGCAATACCGCCCCCGCTGCCCCGATTCTCCGGCCAACCTCCCGCCCCATTGTCCCCTCACTCGTGAACAAGACCCCGAGGTACTTGGACTCCTTCACTTGGGGCAATACCTCCTTCCCTACCCGGAGTACGCACTCCATTGGTTTCCTGCCGAGAACCATGGCCTCAGATTTAGAGGTGCTAATCCTCATCCCAGCCGCTTCACACTCGACAGCCAAGCGGTCCAGTGAGAGCTGAAGGTCACGGACCGATGATGACATGAAGACCACATCATCTGCAAAAAGCAGAGATGAGATCCCCAGCTCACCGAACCGCACACCTTCCCCACCCCGACTACGTTTCGATATCCTGTCCATGAATATCACAAACAGGATTGGTGACAAAGCGCAGCCTTGGCGGAGACCAACCCCCACGTGGAACGAACTCGACTTCGTGCCGAGGACCCGGACACAGCTCTCGCTTCGGACGTACAGGGATTGGATCGCCCTAAGAAGGGACCACCCCACCCCATACTCCCGAAGCACCTCCCACAGTCTCTCCCGGGGGACCCGGTCATACGCCTTCTCCAGATCCACAAAACACATGTAGACTGGATGGGCATACTCCCAGGCCCCCTCCAGAATCCTTGCGGTTAAAATAACTAAGTACATGAAAATGGTTTATGTAAGTATTGTGGAGGAAAAGAAACAGTTGAACATGTAATATTTGAATGTAGTATGTATGAAGAGGAGAGAAGAGAGTTAATATTATATTTAAATATAAAGGTCAAAAAGATCAGGATTTGGAATTTCCATTTGGTTGGGAGTATAACAGGGATCAGGTAGGGTACAAGATTTTGATGCAGGACTTAAATAGTACAGGTTTGAATAAAATAAACAAATAAATAATAAATTTAAATAGAATTGAATAAATATTAGATTAATTATGCTATTCCACACTTTTAAGATCATGAGGGGTACTGTGTGGAGGATGGAGGAGCTGAACATGAATCATGTTCATTTTATAAGTCTTGAAACAAGAGTGGGGACAGAGCATATATATATATATATATATATATATATATATATATATATATATGCTCTTTCCCCACTCTTGTTTCAAGACCCCATGATTCATGTTCAGCTCCTCCATATATATATAGGAGTTGTATACGAAAGCAGGGAGAGAAGGAAAACGAAAGAATGGAAGGTTAAAGGAAAAGATTTACTAAATAAATCAAAATTGCATTACAGTAGGTGGCGATATGTACATAGACTGCGAATGCCAAAAAAATAAAAGAAGAAGAAAACATGGCATTTTGGTTCCGGCTTTGGTCCGGTCACGTGACCTTGTTTTGACGCACCGGAACCGTGCAGGTGACGTGGAATATGGAGAAGATAGCGACAAATCCGTGTGTAATAAGACGGTATCGAGTGTGTTCTAACTGTAATCGGATCCGTAGAGAAGTTTAGAAGCCCTGTTCGTCAAAAGGTTCCAGTTCAAATATATATTTTTACCCGATAGCTTGAAACAAGCCTGATTATTGAATTTGTCAGAGGAGTCAGCGTTGGCATACCAGTACAGGAATACCGTATTGTAGCAGCCAGGTGAGTCAGTCTGTTTGCAATCTGTTTAAAAATGTCGTCTTTTTTGTTTATTTCGAGGTTAAGTGGAATAATACAACGAACGATCTAGTCAAAGATAATGTGATTGTCTTGAGATGGATGATAGTCTTGGCGCTATCGACACTCATATATCATTTGGATAATTTTTCCCTCACAGGTGGTATTTTTATGAGAACATCCTTTGAGTTCTCCTGCGATCTCCAGTCCAGTCATGGCTAGTCCAGATGATTTAAAGTTTCAGGGTAAGTTTAGTTAGTATGCGTCTAATATGTGCTGTCTTTAAATTGTCTGTCAACCATGTGCCTGTCTCGTTAATTTAATCTCTATTCTGCACCTCTCCAGAGTTTGAGGAGGCCACAGATCTACTGTCCTCAAATCCTGGAGCCTCGACCCTCAGCGCCTCCAGCCCTAGTGTAACTGCTTCCTCTGGAGACATCAGACTTGATCTCTCAGATGATGAGGACAATCAGCAGGAGAGCTCAGAGGTGAGTTGCAAAACTAAATTGGGAATGTAGCTGCATGCCTCTCACTGTCAAGACAGTTCTGTGGTAGACAGTCAGTATTCTGTTCATTATACCCACAGTTGCTTGGAGGTGAAAAACAAGCCAGTGGTTTTTGGACGTTCGAATACTACCAGTCGTTCTTCAACGTAGATACATTGCAGGTATGGAAGATGCCGGTTGAGAAATATTCTGTTACTTGTTTTTCTTATTTTAGGTGTGTAGCTGTGTGGTCATCTTATCCAAAATTGCAGTCAATAACGTTTTTGTCTTGCTTATTCAGTGTGTTTGGAATGATACTTTTTAGTATTTTTATATTAAGACGTATGTTGCCCAAGTTAAATATGATTTTAAATTAAATGGGTAGGGATGTGCAAAACTAAAAATTTTCATAATAGACTAGTCAGATTGTTGTTTGAACAACTAGTTGATGTTAAGGATGATAATGTATAATATAGGCTCCGTTCTGTTCACGTAAACTCGGTCAAACACGTTTAATGTTTGTAGTTGACCCCACTAATCGACTAGTCAATTGTTAGACGACTAGTCGATTAGTCGGCCACTGTAGCACATCGCTTGAACTAATCCAGAGTCCGAAAATGTCTGTGCTTCTAGTTTGATACAAAGCATGTTTGATTTTGCCTTTACACATCAGTATGTCATAGAAAATAGAAATATAGTCTTACTACTATTTTAATTCATTTGTGTAGGGACAATACAAAAAAAATTATTTCAACAAGAAAAAAAACTGAAAAAGATGCATTACATATAGAGATAATAGCACATGCTAGTTTGCATCTCATGTCCCAAGTAATGCTTCTCCTAAAATAAAAACTAAACATAATTATAAACTAAACTTGAGAAGAGAAATAAAATTAAAAATAACTACAAAAGGTAAGGTTGCTCCTAACCCTGATAACACATAATTAAATTAATTAGGCAGTAGATTTATTATACATTCTGAATAACTAATATTTTTGAAGGAGATCCTGGTTGCTTGGTCATTTACCTACTTGGAAATTCATTATTTTAATCATTGACATCAACAACTGAAGTGCTGCACTTATTGTTTGTGCTGTGTTTTAATTTAGGTGCTTGATAGGATAAAAGGCTCAGTTATGCCTTTGCCTGGACGAAATTTTGTCAAACACCACATTCGAAGTAACCCTGATTTATACGGTACTGTACTTTATTATTAAACAAGAACTCTTCAAAGCATTGCCAAACCACGTCTAAATATTTTAATGCTTTTATGGATCATGTGTAGAAATGCTTCTCTTTCTTACCCTTCTGTTAGGTCCATTTTGGATCTGTGTGACATTAGTGTTCTCAGTGGCGATCAGTGGAAACCTCTCCAACTTTCTGAATAATATGGGAGACCCAGAGTTTCACTACAGGCCTCAATTCCACAGAGGTGCGATGGCAGCTATGCCTTGTGAAGACTAATTCACTTATACAGGGTTACCACCATCATGGAAACTTGGAATTATAAGGAATTTTTTAAATTGTGATTTCCAGGCCTGGAAAAGTCATGGAGTCAAAAAAGACTTTTCTAAAGAGTATATATTTTTTTCTGCTTATGCTCAGTTCTAAAACATTTTATTGGCTTGAAATTGGGTCATGTGAGATCGATATCTATACAATTTTAAAGAGCATATCCTGGAATCAGTATTGACAAAAAAATAAAATAAAAAAAATAATGAAAATTAATTGTAACATAGTGCTTTTTTATAAGTTGAAAATTGTTCTTATGTAGTGGTACTGTTTCTATCAATTACTCATGACTGTTCTAACTAAATTATTTGTTCTGCTTTAGTCTCAATTGCAGCAGTTGCTGTGTTCGTCTATGCATGGCTGGTACCTCTAGGAGTTTGGGGATTCCTAACATGGCGTCAGAGTGTTGAGAGACAGACCAGTGGTTATACCTTTTTAGAAACTGTGTGTGTCTATGGTTACTCTCTATTCATATATATCCCTACTACGGTGAGTCTGTGATAATGTTCAAAAACACATTTTCAGACTTCAGCAGGTTAAGACCAATAAGTCATACTTTGGTTCTGTTTTAAGATATTATGGACCATTCCCTTTGACTGGCTTCAGTGGCTATTGATTGTCATTGCTATGGTGATCTCTGGCTCAGTGTTGGTCATCACTTTCTGGCCGACTGTTCGTGACGACACCAAACTAACGGCTTTTGCTACCATGGCAGTTCTAGTGTCGCTTCATGCCCTTCTAGCAGTCGGCTGTAAGGTGAGAGAAACTCTTTTCAAATTTTTAGGTGAACTATTACTTAAATAGATCTCAAGCTCTATCGGCAACAGGAATCAAAGAAATGATTTTTGACATCCCTCAGTATGTGGAAAAATGTATTTGTAGTATGTCCCTGCAAAGTTGTTAAAATCGTCATTTTAAAGGTGGGACTACTTTTCTGGATCTATGGACTTCTGTTACGTGTTACTGATATAATTCTTGTGCATTGGGATTATTCAAAATTTAGAGTGCTTTACGGATGGTTAGTCACGCACCCTTCCGTGTTGGTTCCTTGTATCCTCATATTCTCTCATTTTGACTCTACATGCTTTGATTATTTCTTCAAGAACATCACACCATCCATTAAGACAGAAATCTGTTTTTGAAAGACATTCAGCATCAGTAATTAATAAATTTTCCTCTCTTGTTTTAGCTCTACTTCTTCCAAACAGCAACACAGACAGGATCATCATCACACTCTGTTCTTCAGACTACTCCAGCATCTAATCATACAGGACTTAACACAGCAAAACCTCACTGACCAACCAAATGGGAGCTTAGTCCTTGGATTCAGTGGACATGGAAAGACATAGAAATGTATAGTAATTATGATAACTGAGCAATGAAGGAGTTCTGACTAGTGTACTAACAAATAGATCTACAGTTTCCATAATAGAAATAACCTATCTCAGTTCACTCTTAAGTAATGACTTCAGCATTGATTTTGACTTAAGTTTGTAAGGTTGTCCTAATACACAGAATGACTCGCCTGATATTGGTTTCCTGAAGTGTTATGGTCACTATGGTCCAATTGTTACGTTTAAGCATAAATTTGATAGTGTTTTGCTCACCTTTTGTAATTCCTTTTACTTGGTTGCAAGAAATCATAAACTAAATCGATTGAGTGATCTGACATGTATATGATGCAATGTTTGCCTTATAACCCCTGACTGCTCTGCTTTCTTTCCTTTTAAAGGGCGCTACTCTCATCGTTCTTTGAATTGTGAGAGGAAGTACCTGGATTAAGTAATTATTTATTTTTCCTTTTCTGGCAAGTTTTCTGTTTTGATGACACTGTGTATTAAAGTTATTCTTGTCAGGGTGAACCTTGTTCATTTTGAATTTGGTTGGTATTGTGATCACATGTATTTAAGCGCACAAAGAGGAATGTTTTTCCATACTAAGCACACTCACTGAACACTTTATTAGAAACTCTATTCTAATAATGGGTAGGGTCTCCCCTCTCAAAACAGCCTAAATTCTTTGTGGCATGGATTCCACAAGATCTTGTAAACATTCAGAGATTCTGGTCCATGTTGACATGATTGCATCAAATGATTTCTGCAGATTTGTCAGATGCACATTCATGCTGCGAATCTCCCATTCTACTGCATCCCAAATGTGTTCTATTGGATTCAGATCTTGTGAATGAGAAAGCCAGTGAAAAACAGGGAAGTCATGTTCATGAAACCAGTTTGAGATGCCTTTTGCTTTGTGAAATGTTGAATTATCATGCTGGAAGTAGCCATTAGAAGATGGGTAAATTTTGTCCAAGAAGGGATGTACATGGTCAGCAACAACACACAAATAGTCTGTGGCATTCAAGCAACTATTGATTGGCATTAACAGGCTCAAAGTGTGCCAGGAAAACATTCCCCACACCAATGCCACCAGCCAGGACTGTTCACACAAGGTAGTTTGGCTCCATGGATTCATGCTGTTGGTGCCAAATTATGACCCTACCATCTGTGTTCCTAAACAAATCGATATTCATCAGACCAGGATATATTTTTTCAGTTTTGGTGAGCCTGAGCCCACTGCAGCCTCAATTTTCTGTTCTTGGATGACAGAAGTGAAACCCAACGTGGCCTGCTGTTGTAGCCCATCCACCTCAAGGTTCTACATGTTGCGCATTCTGAGGTGCTATTCTGCTCACTACAATTGTACAGAGAGGTTATCTGAGTTACCATAGCCTTTCTGTCAGCTTAAACCAGTCTGGCTATTCTCCATTGACATCTCTCATCAACAAAGCGTTTCCATCCGCAGAACGGCCACGCGCCGAATGTTTTTGGCACCATTTTAAGTACACTAGAGGCTGTTGTGTGTAAAAAATCCCAGGAGATCAGCAGTTACAGAAATACTCAAACACAATCAATCATATCATGTTTGAAATCAATGATATACATTTTTTCCACCATTCTAATGGTTGATACAACATCTGAAGCTCTTGACCCGTATCTGCATGAACTTATGCACTGCAACCACATGATTGGCTTATTAGATAATCACATGAATATGTAGGTGTACAGGCGTTGCTAATAGTGCTCGGTTTGTGTCTAAAAAAGGAATGGTTCACCAAAAATTGTCACCCTCACTGCCTGCATGACTTTTTCACACAAGGAGAAATTTTGAAATATGGCCAAGCTGGACAACTATTGAGAGTAAATTGTAACAGTCTTACTGTAAGGAAACATTTCCCCTTTTGTGTTCCACAGGGGATATAAAGAAATGTGGTTGCCAAACAACATGGGGTGAGTAAATAATGAAAAAAGTTTTCATTTCTGGGTAACCCATTAAGATATTTTGCTTCATTTGGAAGCAGACAATAATAAATCTCACCCGTTTATGCGTTACCCAAAAATTCAACAACAAATAATGATTACACATGACCAAACCATAGTTCTGTTTTTACCTCTACCTGTTTTTGCACCATATTGGATTTGCAAAGGACTATGCAAGAACACACACACACACACAAAATAAAAAATAGAATGCTACTGCAAGTAGCCACACTTTTTAGGACTTCTCATCAACATTTAATTAGCTCCTTTTTTGTCTGTTGCTTTTTTGTGAAAGAAAAAAAAAAAGTTAATTCTACAAACTAGCAGGCATGGCTTTTTTATCTCATGATAGTTGCTAAATCAAACCCAAATTAACTGAAAATGTGTGACTGGAAGCAATGCTTACAACTTAAAAGTCTTTCCAGGGGGTTTCATGTCCCCAGTGTATGAAGTAAAAGAGGGAGAGTAAGCAAACGATGAGGAGAGTTATGGCTAGTCAGGAACTTAAATATCCTCTAAAATCCCCCAACAAGTCTCACAACACACAGAAGTTGACAAGAAAGGGTTTGGGGGATATAAACTAGGATACTGCTTTTCCAAAACAGCATTACTGCTGCAGCGGTTCCGTGTGTCCACAGACCTCACCGTTTATATCATTCATCCTTCTGTCATCCTCCCTCCAATGCTGACTGTCCTTCCCAGCCTTCTGTGGTACTCCTTGGCAGGTAGCAGAGGGTTTGGGAATGATCTTATTTTCCTGAAACCTTTGTATCCTTATAAACTGGCTAAATTCATTTATCAATTATAAGAGAGTCAGATCTGCGTGATGTTGGGGTAGGTAATTAACAGAAGTGGTCTTGATAAACCATGCTCTGGATTCACCTCAGGGAACACCAAGCGACATACAATCTGGGACTGCACTACTTTAAACGCACTCAATGAACACAGTCATATATGGAACGAGAAGTAAGATGATCTCTATCAATGCTATTGGGTCTACAGGCAGGTTCCACCAGAGATCAGCGATGGGAGGTTACAAACATCTAGGTGAGTCAAGGTGGCTTTCCAAAGCTCATGCTGAATGAATAGAGATGCAACGGCTTGTCGATGTCATGGGAAACTTAAAAGCCGACAGCAAAGTGTAGTTTCAATGGAGCAGAACGGATTCAGAGTTTTAGGAAGTGACAAGATCCAGCAAAATATCTTGAATTAATGTCCACAGTCAATGACAGCATTTGTGTGCCTTAAAAATGGTGGGAATTTGACAAAGAACGTGTGCACATCTGTAAAGCATTTGTATATTTAAAAAAAATATATATATTGTCCTGTTGTCAGCGACCAATCTTCCAGCCGAGTCCTGTTCCATTGGGTTTTGAGTCTCTGGTTTGTGCTTTTTCAGCATGCTTACAAACAAGTACTGCTGCCAAGTGGCTGGTTGTGGAGCAGGTGCTGTGTGTTATAGTGGGGGAAGAGTTACAGTGACACACCTCAAACTTATTGACTGGCCAAATGTCTGTGCATGCACTGACGTTATAGCGTCGCAGGACGGATATGTATGAATAAAACACCAGTGAGAGAGAGACAGAATGTAGAATATATATTCGTATACATGTATATCTATATACTGTATGTATAGTGAGAGTATAAAGTGATGATCAGAGACTGGTGCGCTTGTTTTGGTATTCTGAATTTGGCTGCGGTCAGTTTGGAGAGGGGGGGTTAGGGGTGAGGGTCTGGACATGCAGAGGCCGTCCAATGGCCTTAGCTCCCATAGTGCATGGTGTTGCTGGGGATGGCCATAGGAGATGCCATGGAGATAGCAGGGCCACCCATGGTGAACTGGTTGGTGACAGGGTAATGTGGATTGCTGCTGCTGGGACCCTGCTGGGCAGTTGTGGCCCCTGAGAAGAAAGCAACAGTAGAGAGCATTACATTTTTTTAATTTATGAATGTTTGTTGTACAAGAATTTAAACGACCATTTAGCGCACACTTCCAGTAGACTGTCAAGGCTTATTCACAAAAGCAAATTTTTTCCCCTCAAAATGGTTTCTGTTGCCATTTGAGTGTTTCTTCAACTTCTTCCATTTTCATGTTTTAGGGGTTGATTTTATGAAAAAAAACAAATTTAAAAACTTTAGATGAAATACGAGACATGAGTACTTTTATTAGCCGTAGAGTCAGCCGTTTTATTTAAAAACATAGCCATCACAGCCACAGAATTCTATTAAACATAATACAGAAATGTTGTAGAAATTTCACTGTGGTGGTAATTTTCATGACTTCAGAACAAATGACAAATATTACATAAAAATAAATCTCCACAGTGCTGAAAGTGCACAAAGTTGAAGAAACACCCATATATACACACACACACACACTATACAAATATATTTTAGAGCTGTCAAAGTTAACAAGCAATTAAATGTTTAACGCATTAAATTTACTTATTTGCGATTAATGCATTCACCACTAATATAGCACAAACCAGGGCGGAACCTTTGTGATGTGTCAACCTGGAGTCATTCGACTGACGCACACACCACAAACACACACACATAAGCTGTGTCAGGGAATAATTGATGGGGAAAGGACCTCTTAATACTATTGTTGTACAAAACAAGCCCAGGTTGTGACAGAAAATTAAGTTTTAATTTTTTGTTGAAATTTTTGTTTTTGCAGCCTCTGTAAGGCACAATTTATTTACCACATAAGCACATCAAATCTTAACTACCACCAAAATGCATTTTCACACGGAGGTCAAAGTGGCGCTTGAACTAGCATTGACGCCTTGACGTGAATGTGGCTGCACGATGTAGCAAAGCAGATAGCAACATTCTGTCGGCAAAGTAATACTGTGGAGAATGAAAATTTCAGCAGTTTCAAATTATGTGATTAAATCGCATTTACATTTTTTATTAATTCCATTAAATCTCTTAAAACTCTAATCCTCCACAATAATCAGCCAGTAGACTGTGGCTATCCACTTTCCTACAGCATTTGTGAAGCTGCGTTCATGATTAATGTCAGGGTGCCAGTGTTAAACTGCGCTTTGAACTCCTCATGAAGAGTGTTTGCAGATAAAAAAAAAACTTCTCATTCTACATTTTGGTGATAGTGAAGACTTGACGTGCTTCTGTAGAAATTACATAGGCTACCTTCTCTCATCAACAAGGCGTTTCCATTCACAGAACTGCCCCTAACTGGATGTTTTTTGTTTTGGCACCATTCAAAGTAAATTCTAGGGACTGCTGTGCGTGAAAATCCCAGGAGATCAGCAGTCGCAGAAATACTCAATCCAGCCCACGGTCCAAATAACTGAGATCACATTTTTTCCCCATTCTGATGGTTGATGTGAACATTAACTGAAGCTCCTGACCCATATCTGAATGATTTTATGCACTGCTGCCACACGTTTGGATGATTAGGTAATGGCATGGATGATTGATGGTGCCAGACAGACTGGTTTGAGTATTTCTGTAACTGCTGATCCCCTGGGATTTTCACACACAACAGTCTTTAGAATTTATTCAGAATGGTGCCAAAAACAAAAAAACATGCAGTGAGTGGCAGTTCTGTAGATGGAAACACCTTGATGAGAGACGTCAATGGAGAATGACGAGACTGGTTCGAACTGACAAAGTCTATGGTAACTCAGATAACCGCTCTGCGTTAACACAACAATTGAAGCGAACAGAACAGCATCTCAGAATGCTATTCAGAGATGCGTGTTGGCAATGTTTTGGCGGCACAAGGGGGACCTACACAATATTACGCAAGTGGTTTTAATGTTGTGGCTAATGTAGCTATATCATTCGATCACACTATTTTCCTTTAATTGCTCCATTCCTGGACAGTAACAACATATCCGTTCCATTTTAGAGATGGGTGATTTTTTTCATGAAACCAAGTGAATTCCAGGATTATGTTTTGTTCTTCTGCAGTATGAGGAGAGAGACTCACCCTGGACGATTCCTGTGCTCATAATTGAGCCCATTCTGGAGTGAGTGTGGTTCACAATCCCAGTGTTCACTGAAAAAGAGAGACAAGAAAAACAAATTCAATTATCAACAGCAAACATAATGTGAATCTGGTAAAAAGGTGACAGGCTATAATTTAAAACTCTAGCAATGCTTAGAAATCCTGTCTGAATTTATAATTAATTTTGACCACAACCTAAACCCTTCCAGAGCTGATTTCACTCTGCATGTGTATGTGTACGTGTGAGTGTGTGTGTAAATATCCATACATGCATGCATGTCTGTACCAAGGGGGATGAGATTGTTGTGGGACACAGCTGACCCACTGCCACCAATGACAGTGCTGAGGTCATAGGCTGCAGGCATCCCTGAAGAGAGAGGAAAAACATGAGACAGAGCACAGTGATACACAAAAGCATCCCTGTAGAAATGTAATGTTGTATGGGAGGGTTCCCTTTCGATTCAGTTCACTCGACATTGCCGCAAGCACTATGGGGAGTGTCCTTCTTACACAACCTTGTTGAAACCCTTATATAGTCACGCCAATCCTCTGACTGGCAATGGTGTCTTAGTCCCGCCCCTTTAGGCATGCATTAGGCCTATATAAGCGGGCATTTCAAGACGCAGAAAGGATGATTCGTTGCCTGTGCTCAGTGCCTGCACAGAGCGGCTTTCCGCTCCCCTGTATGTTCGGGTGAAGAGTTATCCACATCGCCGAAGACGCTCTTGTTGAACAGGTTCGTCACTTCAGATGCTCGTCGTTTATCAATGCTGCGCTTAAGCAGAGACTTCTACCTGCTTCCCACAGCGCTACAGCTGGAGTTACTGTATCCTTATATATATATATATATATATAAAAAAAACACACACAACCTCCTCGTGGTCGCTATAATGTGGTTGTCTCGTTCTTGGTGGGGCGCGTGGTGTGTTGTGCGTAGATGCCGCGGAGAATAGCGTGAAGCCTCCACACGCGCTAGGTCTCCGTGGTAACATACTCAACAAGCCACGTGATAAGATGCTTGGTCTCAGACGCGGAGGCAACTGAGATTCGTCCTCCGCCACCCGGATTTAGGCGAGTCACTACACCACCACGAGGACTTAAGAGCGCATTGGGAATTGTGCATTCCAAATTTGGGAGAAAGGAAGAGAACCCCCCCCCCCCCCCAGGAGGTGTGTCAGTCTGTTGCTAAAAATGATAGATCACGGATATACGATTCAGTTTGCAGGCAGCCATTTTGCTTCAACAGCATTTTGCAATCTGTGGTCCGACCACAAGATGTGCCAGTGTTGAGTGCAGATTTACCCTCCTCGCAAAAAACGTGATAGAGACTGTCCCAGATTGTGACACACAGCGACAGTTTACAGCTGTTATTTTCTCCATCCGAAGAAAGACGCCGGGCTTCGGCCCATTCTAGATCTGAGATGATTGAATTGCGAGCTCGAAGTGCCCATTCAAAATGTTAACTCAGAAACAGGCCTTATTGCACAACCATCCTCAGGACTGGATTGAGTCAAGATCTGAAGGAAGTGTATTTTCAAGTACCGATTGCACTGCGTCACAAGCATTTTTTGAGATTCGTGTTCAAGGGAACTGCATATTAATTCAAAGTCCTTCCTTTCGGTCTGGCTCCCCGCACGTTCACTAAATGTATCAATGCGGCACTCGCCCCATTGAAAATGAATGGTGTGCATGTTTTGAATTACTTTGTGTTAGCTCAGTATTGCCTCTGATTGGGGTAGTAATAACCAATCAGAGACTTGCTGCTTTTCCATCTGAAAAATCTGGGTCTGAATGTCAACTGGGCGAAAAATACACTTTCCCCCAGCCAGCAAATCTCTTTTTAAGGGGTTTGTCTGAACTCCGTGAGCATGCGTGTACACCACACAAATGAGTGCATACAGACTATTCTTCTATGTCGGTCTCAGTTCAAACTGGGGAATACATTGCCACTGAAGGTATTTCTGAGAATGCTGGGTTTTATGGCAGGAGCATCTGCCATCATACCGTTAGGTCTGTTACACATGAGACCTCTCCAATACTGGCTCAAGCGGTACATTTCAAAATCATGCCTGGTGCCTCTGGCGCACGCGTATCATGTTCTCTCACCACTGTATGGCTTTTCAGAAGAAAAGTGGTGACCACAGATGTATCCAACACAGGTTGGGGGGTGTGATGGACGCTTGACTTTCGGCACATGGACAGGTGCGAAACGGGCACGGGTCTTTTTAGCATTGAGAACTTTTCATTCAGACATAGTGAATCACCACATGCCGATTCGTTCGGATAACACAACAGTAATCGTCAGGGCAGACAACGATCACAACAATTAATGAACATGACACAACACCTCCACCAATGGAGCGAGCGTCATCTCTTATTGCGTGCGACATGTCCTGGGCTGTCTGAATTTTGGAGCAGATCTGTCGTCACTCCAGGGAGCATTACCAGAGGAAAGGAGAATTCATCCTCGGTGTTGAGGATTTGGGAAATATAATGCAAAGCAGAAGTCGACCTATTCGCTTCCGCGGAGAACTCCCACTATCCCCTTTGGTATTTCCATGTCCCAAGCCCAGCTGGGAGTGGATGCGCTGGCTCACAAATGGATGGCGAAATGCATGTATGCATTTCCCCGATGCACCTCCCATTCTGTCATCAGTAAAGTCCAAGAGGACATGGAATCAGTTCTATTAACTGCGCCGAAATTGCACAATCAGTCCTGGTTTCCGGACATAATAGAAATACTAGACGACCCTCCATGGGAAATATGGCTGAGGAGAGACCCTCTCTCTCAAGCACAAGGCACGATTTGGCATCCCCAGCCAGAGCTGTGGAACAATACGTGTGGCCTCTGAACGGAGCACATCAGACGAGCCAGAATTGCCTCGGTTGGTCATGAACACTGGAGGCTGGCTTGTCATTGAAACGACATTAAACCTTTAAAAGGCTACGTGCCTTAGGTTTTATCAACGCCTTTCATAGCTCAGGTGGTTCGTTTGCAAGCCTTTTTTCCACCATTTAATTCAGATGAAGAGCAATCTATGCATGTTACACCAGTTGAGGGCATTGGTTACATGTTTTGAGCGCACCCGTCAGATCAGCTCTTTATTTGTTATAGAGGACGCATAAAAGGAATGTCTGTCTCCAAACAAAGGCACTATCACTGGATCATTGATGCAATCGACTTACCTTATGAATAACAGGGCACGAATTGCCCTTTTGGTGTCAAAGTGCATTCAACCAGAGGCATGGCCTCTTCATGGGCATGCATAAACGATGTGTCCTTACAGGACATATGTTTGGCAGCAGCAGTCTTCACAAAACACGTTCGGAAGATTTTATATCCTGGAAGTGGCGTTCACCTCCTCACAAGTCCTCTCTGTATATAGAGTGCTTACATTCAAGCAGATGAGCCCAAGCACTTATTATGGGTGGGCTACAGACTATAAATCAACACAGCCGCCTGATTACATGCTGTTGCTCAAACAATCTTGTGCCCCTATTTAAGTACAGGCTTTCCTGTCATTTTACACAACCACCTGCATACAGACTGTTGTTCATTTCCCATAAAGTCACAAGTACTTTAATTGTAATAAAACTTCCTTCCCGACAGGGCTCATGAAGGGGTTATTTCATACTATATGACTATATAGTTCATATCCATTCTAAGTGTTCCCCTCCTGGCTCATCATGAAGGTTATTCACTTTCTGTATACTCATGTCGGTCGCCGGCATGCTATTTCAATATGTACTCCCATATGAAATAAAATAAACTTTTCCAACCATGTTGTGAGAGGGTTATTAAACCATACTATGTATGTCTATATGGTCCATATAGATTCCAGACTGCGTTAATTTCCATCTGGCATCCTCCATGTGGGACTATTCATATACACTTTAATATGACTTAAGTCATTGACCTGTGACTGCTTATAATATCTCTATTTAGTGTTATAATTCTGGGAGTGTAATGTCATGTAGTGCGGCGTGATGGGATTCCATTCCCCACAGTGTTATTATAGTTTGGGATTTTTTATTTAGCTTTTATTTCTATTTTCTATTCAATCAGTCGTTACAATTTAGTTTAGATTTCGTTAGTTCTCACAGTTTGTTTGTTAGGTTTAGTTTAGTTTAGATGTTTTGAAGTTTAAGTTTAGTTTTAGTATTTTTTATGGATGCCAAAGCTGAGCATTTACTGGTGTAATTTAAAAAGCCTAACATCATTACATTTCTCACGGCAGTCTTGTATTACATCTATCTAGTGGTATTTTCATGTATAATGTAGACTGTAAATGTTGCAAAATTTATAATATAGGGCAAAAAATGAAAATGACAGAACTTTGAGGAAAATCTAGTTAAGCTAATAAACAATTAATGTTATGATGTGAAAGTGTAGCAGAAAATCTTAAAATAAATTTCAAGTATATAGATATTTTCTAGAGAATAATTATTCCTCTGTCCACTTTACCAGTAGGCCCTACTGCTCAAACACATCTTGGATTTGGTCAAAAGAGGATCTTCAAAAGGTTCTAATTTCCAGTATTGAATATTTCTAGGTAGAAGACATCCTAAGCTTCATTTAAATACATAATGTTAGGTTATGTGTCGTTTGGATCATAATTCAAGTGTCAAGAATGAATTCAATCATTTTTATTTTAGTTAGTTTTGGAGTTATGAAAAAGTATTTTAGTTTAGTTTCAGTTTTTTTCAAAAATTTCATTATTTTAGTTAAAAAAAAATATTTTAGTTGGTTTTAGTTAACTATAATGACACTTGTTCCCCATAGTGCTTAAGGTAATGTCGAGTGAACCGAATCAATAGGGAACGTAAATGTTGCAAATTTTATAATATAGGGCAAATATGGGCAAAGTGACAAAAGACATAAACTTGATCCACATTGTATCCATATGTATTTCAAATTATTATAAATCATTACTAAACTAATCTTTGGGGCATGAACAATTTACGATATAGTTCACCCAAAAATGTAAATGATCTCATTTACTCACCCTCATTTCTTCCCAGATATGTATGCCTTTCTTCTGCAAAACACAAACAAAAGCACATAAAGGCAGCATAAACATAATCCATATACTCCAGTGGTTAAATCAATGTCTTTAGAAGTGATACGATAGGTGTGGGTGAAAAAATTATCAATATTTAACCCCTTTTACTGTAAATCTTGACATCAGCAATCTCCTTGGCAATCATGATTTCAAGCTTGATTATATTTCCCAGCGCCATCTAGCACTCTGCAAACTCTACTAATAAGTGTAATCAAGCTTGAAATCATGATCATTCCTGTAGACTGCATTTGCAAGATGTACAGTGAAAATAAGATACATTTTTGTCTGTTCTCACCCAAAACAGATTAGATCACTTCAGAAGACAATGGATTAAACCACTGGAGTCTTATGGGTGACTTTTATGGTGCCTTTGTGCTTTTTAGAGCTTCAAGGTTTCAGACTCCATTCACTTGCATTTCATGTACCTACAGAGCTGAGATATTCTTCTAAAAATTGTAATTTGTGTTCTGCAGAAGAAATGATGAGGAATTTAAACTTTTGGGTCAACTATCCCTTTTTAGTTTTAAGGTTTAAAATTGATTATTGGTGTTGCAGAAGTAATTTCATGTCCACTGACGGGAAAAGCAAAGAACATTTTAAAAGGTAAAAAAAAGAGTATGTTTAGTTTCACGTTTTCCAATAATTAATTTTGTATTATTTTAGTTGGGTTTAGTTAACTATAATAACACTGGTTCCCCATAGTGCTTACGGCAATGTCGAGAGAACTGAATCGATATGGAACGTCTCCGGTTACACGTGTAACCTTGGTTCCCTGAGATGAAGGGAACAAGACATTGCCAAAGCTGGCCGCACTACTACTTCATAGTTTCATAATTAAGTGACTCACTCTTGTCCCTTAGTCAGAAAATTATGAAGAAACGGTGACTGAGCGCCCGCTAATATAGGCCTAATGCGTGCCTAAAGGGGCGGGGCTCAGACACCATTGCCAATCAGAGGATTGGCATGATTGTATAAGGGTTTCAACAAGGTTGTGTAAGAGGGACTCTCCCAATAGTGCTTATGGCAATGTCTCGTTCCCTTCCTCTCAGGGAAACGAGGATACATGTGTATCCGGAGATGTTTTCAGCTAATGTTGTATTGGAGGGTTTTCAGCTAACTGACCCATCATAAAATATTGTATACACTGATGATGAATCATTCTAATCAAGATGAGACATTTATGTCAGACCCTTAGTGACACAGTTGTTTTACATGTATGTTCATGCTGTATTCGAAGGTCTTTGTGATGTACATGTGTGACAGACATGCCTTGGCTCATGCTGTAAGTACCCCCAGTATTCCACATGTTCTCGGAGGGGGAGGAATAGTGTGAACCTGGAGGAGGGGCCGGTGTTGTGCCTGTGTACCTGCATAGCATCAGCAACACATTCCGCATGATTCAGATTGCTTTAAAATGGAATCAAATTCTATGTATGCAAAGCAATTCATTCACTTACCGGAAGAAGGGGTTCTTGAGATCAAGTAGATTGCTGGACTTGGAACCTGTCTGGTCTACTTGAGCAACAACACTAATGTCATAGCTTTGCCTGTGAGAGGAAGTGAAAAATGAAAATCTTTTAACTAAGTAAAAAAAATGTAACAAGTAACTTGAGGTTAGGCAGAAAGTGTGCTCACCTCTTGTTGGCGATTAGAAGCGCGGTGCCTGACATGGTATCACCTGCCTTGGCAAAGAGAGGTGACTGCAGCAGACAGCGCACCTGGTACCAGTGAGTGAGGGGTTCTGTGGGAGCAGTAGAGAGCCACACGGTCACCCTGTGGTGAGAGAGACAGGAGAAAAGCATTATTAATTACAATATTTAAGCCATTACAAATTACTTTTGTTCCCCAACATTAAATATAATATTACCACACATCAAAACAGTTTCAAATTTTGCTACAAACAAAATGATACAAAATGGTACAAAGGCAGTGAAATGTTTTGTCTAACCCTCCTTATATTTATATTAGGGCTGGGAATTTTAATTTGTGAGTTAATAGTTGACTCTGTAAAATGTTAAAAAATATTTACACGATAATACAGTACCCATTTGTTTTTTTTCACTTTCTGAAACTTCACTAATGTTTTTGTTCACTTCCTGTGGCTAAAAGTGGTATATATACACATTTCCAAGAGGTAAACGCTTGAATTAACTGCACATTCAAGCATAAAAACTGATTGTGATCAGATCACCACCGATCCTCCACCTGGTCGTCTAATGGTTAGACGGAGACCTGGAGAAGCCTTCAAGCCACATTGTCTCCCACTCACTGTAAAATTTGGTGGAGGACCGGTGATGAACTGGGGGTGTCAAGAATCGGGCAGATTCGTCTTTGTGAAAGACGCATGAATCAAGCCACATACAAGGTTATCCTGGAAGAAAACTTGCTTCCTTCTGCTCAGACAATGTTCCCCAAATCTGAGGATTGTTTTTTACAGCAGGTCAATCAATGTGTGGCTGGAGGACCACCGGATCAATATCCTGTCATTGCCAGCCCAATCTGAACCCCATTGAAAACCTCTGGAATGTGATCAAGAGGAAGATGGATGGCCACAAGCCATCAATCAAAGACGAGCTGCTTGAATTTTTGCACCAGGAGTGGCATAATGTCACCCAACAGCAATGTGAAAGACTGGTAGATATCATGCCAAGATGCATGCAAGCTGTGATTCGAAAATCAGGGTTATTCCAACAAATATAGATTTCTGAACTCTCCAAGTTAAAACATTTGTATTGTGTTTAAAAATGAATATGAATACCCTGCATCTTTTTATTATTTTGACCAGTTAATTACAATATTACAATCCTCTAAATTACATTTAAATTTGGGAGAAATGTTGCAAGTACTTCATAAAATAAAACTAAAATGTTCATTTTACTCAAACACATACCAGTGTTTCCCCTGCCATTATATTGGGGGGCACCCCGCCCCCCCCAACGGCACCCTCCGCCCCCCCTTGAAGGTAAAGTTAATTATATTTTCTATATAGCGCCAGATCACAACAGAAGTAATTTAAGATTAGCTTTCCAATAGAACAGGTCTATACCTTGTTCTTTTATTAAACAAACTGAATAGCCCTTAAGTTATTTATCTTATTTACACGACGGCATGTCATTTCTGTCTCTACATGGTCACACGTTTACTATTCTCCTCAGCTCTCTGTATCGCACGCACGCACGCACACGTTCGCGCACACAGGTGAGCATAGGGGTGTTCGATTCCAGGTTTTCTGGTACGGAGGTATGCATAATTACAAACTACAGTCACTATGACTGTTATCTATTTCTAAAGAGATAAGCTACAAGCTACGTGTAGGATAAATACAAAGTTTCTACGACAGGTCTCTGGCATGGTGTAATGCCGCGGATACACTAGACTTTGAGACTACGGTCGTGATATGACGTCACATTAATTAAACATAACAAATAGTAATACACTCAAAATGTAAAAAAATATACAATCTACTCGACTTTACTGCAAAAATATAATTTTTATAGGGATTAGACACTCACAAGTGAGTGATTTCGGACACAGTAACAGAGTCGACACCAAGAGTCGATTCATGTGATGGAGTCGACCCCGAGTCTGGGGCTATTCAGAGTCAAGGAATCGACTCTTTGGAGTCGACTCCCCATCACACACTCCCACAAGCGTGCGTCGGAAATATGTTGCGTCAATCACCCGAAAAGAAGACAAAAATATCTGTGTTTTTTAAACGCTCCCAGGGTGGTGAAGATGGCAGCACTCACTCTCCTGTAAGTAGCACCCAGAGTAGCGCTACTGCTCCGAGTCCAAGTACAGAAAAGAGCCCAAGTGCTGCACGCCCTTTCCCTGACAAGCAGCAAAAGTCCAGTCACTAGTGATGGGTCGTTCGCGAATGAGGTGAACGTTGGGAGCCGGCTCGCATATCAGAAGAGCCGGATCTATTAATAAAAATATTTAAAAAAAATTAAGATATGAACAATCAAAAGATTTAAATTAATATAATTAACTAATTCAACGAACGAAAAAATAAAATAATATAGGCCTTAATGCTCAATCACACACATATTTGTTCTGACTGTCTGCTCAGACTAACAGCCTGCTGGCTTCTATTGCTCTGACGGTCCCAGTCAGTAGTGTAAACTGTGAAAGGGACTTCAACCATGAACAGGGTAATACAAACTTTTCACAATAGGCTTTGCTGCTTTTAGCTATATGTTAAGCTATCACATTTAACAGTTAATGCATTTGCAGGTCAAGACAAACATCCGCAATAGGCTGCAAGGAGACCATCTTGCAGCATGCATGTGGATCTCAATAAATGGGCCAGACGTTTCTGACTTCCCATATCAAGAGGCTCTGGAAATGTTCTCCCCTACCCCAAAGCTGTAAACCTAGGGGAAACACTGCATACCTATAAACAGTAAATCTATTGTATATATGAGAAAATATACAGTCAAGTGGTTTGACCTGACTGTATATTTTCTCATATATACATCTTTTTTATTTTGACCAGTTGACATTTTCTGCAAATAAATGCTCTAAATTATAATATTTTTATATTGAATTTGGGAGAAATGTTGTCAGTACTTCATAGAATAAAACAAAAATTTTAATTTTACTCAAACACATACCTATAAACAGTAAATCTACTGTGTATATATGAGAAAATATACAGTGTTAAGTAATAAAGTTTAGTGCATACGACACAGGTCAGAATCAAACCCTGCAGCTTCCACAAGAGCACCATGGTTCAAGCTGTCTTAAGCATTAAGCATAAGAGTTCTTATTGCCATGTCAAGGCTCTGACGCTCACATAAAAATATTTTCCCTCATATCAAGGCACACGGACCACCCACATTTGGCATAAGAATCACATTTTTCACATCTCATTAACACATACATGAATAAAGAGGATGTATTCAAACTTACGCTGATCCTATGAATGCCACGTCAAACCAGAATGCCAGACCGTGCACAAGCCCTGAATGCATCATATGGAATTTGAAGGGGATTTCTATCCTGAGAACAAAGAAAAAGTGTGACTTTAATTACTTTTTCCAATATAATATTACTTAATATGACTTCTCTAAGTCTAGTAAATCACAGTTTAAAAAAATTTCATGACTGTGGAAATCCTGATTTTTTTTTTTTTTTTTTAGATATACTGTACTTGTAAAGATCCTCTTCTTTAGCTTCTAAAAAGTTGACTGTATATTTCACTGATTTTGCCATCAGGATCCTGATGTCAAAAGTGTCCTGTAAAAAAAATAAGAGGAAGATGAGAAAAAGCCAGACCAAACTATGCTGTCATGATATAACCCTGAGTCTTGTATGTTAAGAATGAAGCAGATCAAATAAACAGGGTGATGGGATGTAAGGCCTCCTGTCAAGGGCTAAGCCACAGTAAAGCAGACTCAGTCCTAGCTCAGAGGGCTCTCCTGCCTTAGCCTGAACTCTGAAGGCTGCTAGAGCAGCAACCCTTAGAGTCAGACCAGAGCAATGGCAGGTCACTGTCCCAGCAGTGTAACACCATAACAGGCACCACAAATGCCTGCACAGCTGACTACTGCTGGACAGACAGACACACAAACAGAAACAGACACGCGCGCACACACACACACACACACAGAGATTGTAAAGTAGATTCTGATGACTGAAAATCAGTGAACAGAAAAATCAAGCACACAATTGACAGCTTAATTATTTACGTTAACATTACATATAACATGGTGTAATTCCAAACCTGTATTACTCTTTTTTTTGTTGAACACAAAATAGTTTTTGCAGAACATCCTGTCTAAATTTTTGTCTCTCCATATAATGAGTCAATTAGGACATGGGCTGTCAAAATACAAAATAAAAAAAGCACCAATTAAATAGTCCATTCAACTCATTCTGCACATTCAAAGTCTTCTGAAGCCACTCTATAGATTTGTTTGAAAAACAAGACCAAAATGACATCATAATGGAGAACAAGACGGACAGTCCTTATTCACATTCTTTAAAAACTCTCCTTTTGTTTTCAACAGAAGAAAGTCAGGCATAGAGGAACAACATCTCAAAAATGTCCTTTCTGGGTAAACTATTCATATAATTAGCCTCTCAAACACACAGCAAAAAATGTAACATAGCAAATTGAAAATTTCAGAAAACCAGTGAGTTTCAGTGAGGATCTGCAATGAAAATAAACCACCAAGATTACATTTAGCAATGCCACAATATTGATAATTTAGGTTTAACATCTATAGAGTTCATCTGTAGAGTATGAACCTTCCCTTATGGATGAACATTCATAGCATGAATCTTTACCACATTCAAGTAGGCACAGACACCCCAACCCAGGGGCAGATCTAGAATTTTTTTAATGGGGTTGTATGCAGATTATGAGGGGTGACATCAAAGCAAGTGCCCATGCTTGGTTTTAATGGATTAAGTTACTAAACTTCCCAGTAACAAGTACTAAACTCAGCAAAAAAGAAATATCAACTCACTTTCAACTGCTTTTATTTTCAACAAACTTAGTGTAAATATTTTTTATGAACATAAAATGATTCAACAACTAAGACATAAACTGCACCAGATTTGCCAGTTCTTGCTGTGAGATGTTATCCCACTCTTCCACCAAGGCACTTGCAAGTTCCCAGACATTTCTGGGGGAATGGCCCTAGCACTCACCCTCCGATCCAATAGGTCCCAGATGTGCTCAATGGGATTGAGATCAGAGCTCTTCGCTGGCCATGGAAGAACACTGACATTCCTTTCTTGCAGGAAATCCCGCACAGAACGAGCAGTATAGCTGGAGGCATTGTCATGCTGGAGGGTCATGTCAGGATGAGCCTGCAGGAAGGGTACCACATGAGGGAGGATGTCATCCCTGTAACACACAGCATTGAGATTGCCTGCAATGACAACAAGTATAAGTCCGATGATGCTGTGAAAAAACGCCGCAGACCATGACGGACCCTCCACCTCCAAATCGATCCCGCTCCAGAGTACAGGCCTCGGTGTTACACTCATTCCTTCCGAGGATAAACGCGAGTCTGACCATCACCCCTGGTGAGACAAAACAGTGACTTGTCAGTGAAGAGCACTTTTTGCCTGTCCTGTCTGGTCCAGCAAAGGTGGGTTTGTGCCCATAGACAACGTTGTTGCCGGTGATTTCTGGTAAGGACCTGCCTTTTAAAAGGTCTACATGCCCTCAGTCCAGGCTCTCCCAGCCTATTGCGGATAGTCTGAGCACTGATGGAGGGATTGTGCGTTCCTGGTGTAACTCGGGCAGTTGTTGTTGCCATCCTGTACCTGTCCTGCAGATGTGATATTCGGACACATGGTCTGCCACTGCGAGGATGATCAGCTGTCCTTCCTGTCTCCCTGTAGCGCTGTTTTAGGCATCTCACAATACGGACATCGCAATTCATTGCCCTGGCCACATCTGCAGTCCTCATGCCTCCATGCAGCATGCCTAAGGCATGTTCACGCAGATGAGCAGGGACCTGGGCATTTTTCTTTTGGAGTCAGTAGAAAAGTCTCTATAATGTCCTAAGTTTTTATAATGGTGACCATAATTGCCTACCATCTGTAAGCTGTTTGAGTCTTAATGACCATTCCACAGGTGCATGTTCATTAATTGTTTATGGTTCATTGAACAAGCATGGAAAACACTGTTTACACCCTTTACAATAAAGTTATTTGGATTTTGACTAAATTATCTTTAAAATACAGCATGCTGAAAAAGGGAAGTTTCTTTTTTTGCTGAGTTTAGTTCATTAATTTGAGCCACTATCAAATTACAAATGTCCATAAATTTGCGATACAACTGCATTTTCACAGGAACCACATAGTAACCATTTTGATACCAATTCGCAGTTGTATCATAAATTTATGGACATTTGTTCTGCCACAATCAGCCTTGGGATTTTGTTAGTAGATTAATTAATAGATCAGCACTTTGATTAAGAACATGACTGATATGTATATGAAAATACATCAAACTCCAAAGTTCAGACAGCAACAACCACAAACTCTCCACACCAGCAGCGGTAACCCGGAAAAAAGTCAACGAGCACCTGTGAACAAGATAACACAGCTCATGAACACCCGTCTTCCATTGCACAACCCAGCCATGGAACTCTCAGTTTATATACAGTGCATTCAGAAAGTATTCAGACCTCTTTGTCAGCCCACATTTTGTTATGTTGCAACCTTATGCTAAAATGCTTCAAATAATTTTTTTTTTCCTCTCACATCAATCTACACCTCATACCGACAAAGCAAAAAACAGATTTTTGATAACATAGCAAATGTATTAAAAAGAAAAAAACTGAAATATCGCACAGAAAAAAGTATTCAGACACTTTGCTATGACACTTGAAATTTAGATAAGGTGCATCCCATTTCTCTTGACCATCTTTGAGATGTTTCTACACATTGATTGGCGTCCACCTGTGGCAAATTCAATTTATTGGGCATGATTTGGAAAGGCACACGGCTGTCAGTATAAGGTCTCACAGCTGAAAATGCATAGCGCAAAAACCAAGTCATGAGGTCATAGGAATTGCCTGCAGAGATCAGAGACAGGATTGTGTCGAGGTACAGATCTGGGGAAGGCTACAAAAAAAAAAGAAGTTTGGCAGCATTGAAGGTTCCCAAGAGCACAGTGGCCTCCATAATTCTTAATGGAAAACGTTTGGAACAACCAGGACTCTTCTTAGAGCTGGCTGCCAGGCCAAACTGAGCAATTGGGTGAGAAGGAACTTGGTAAAAGAGATGACCAATAACCTGATGGTTACTCTGTTTGAGCTCCAGAGATCATGTATGGAGATGGAAAGAAACGTGCAGAAGGACAACCATCACTGCAACACCACCAATCTGGGCTTTATGGCAGAGTAGCCAGACGGAAGCCTCTCCTCAGAGCAAGACATATAAAAAAAAAAAAAAAACAACACCTAAAGGACGCTCAGACTGTGAGAAACAAAATTCTCTGGTCTGTTGAAACAAGGATTGAGCTGTTTGGCCTCAATTATAAGCATTATATCTTGAGGAAACCAGGCACCGCTCATCACCTGCGCAATACCATCCCAACAGTGAAGCAAGGTGGTGGTTGGTCAGGGTTGAAGGAAAGCTGAATGCAGCAAAATATAGAGATATCCTTAATAAAAACCTGGTCCAGAGCGCACAGGACCTCAGACTGGTCCGAAGGTTCACCTTCCAACAGGACAATGACCCTAGGCTAAGGGACAACTCTGTGAATGTCCTTGAGTGGCCCAGCCAGAGCCTGGACTTGAACGCAATCGAAAAATGGACTTGAAAATGGGTCTGAGTAGTAATTTGTGTGATCGGTGAGTTGAGGCAGTTTCACATGAATAAAACCCTACAAATGTCAACATCAACTATAATATACATACATTAATATTTAATACATTTGGATACTTATGCTGGGGTGGCAATGCTTTTTCTTAGGATGGCAAATGCCACCACGGTAGATCTGCCCCAACCACAAAATACAGCCTTTCATAACGGGCACAGAGGCAAGCAAACATACTTCACATACAGTCTTCTGTATTAAATTAAGCTTAAGATGCAGAGACAACTATATGTAAGCCACCCATAGGTTAATTTCTCAAAAACTGTAAACCCTGTGGTGCTACAAAAAATCTGTTTGTTCGATCAACAGAAGACGGGGGCATATTCGTAAAGCTGTTTTGAAAACAATGTTTAATTTTGCAGTCCCATTCGATTGCAAAGAAATTACACACTTCAGCTTTAAAGGGGTCATGACATAAGGAATACAATTTTCCTCGATCTTTTGACATAAGTTCATTGTACTACAAAAACATATTGTAAGTTTCTGAACTCAAAACTTACTCCTTACTGAAAAGAGCACTTGTTGAAATCAAGCTGCCAAAATGACTTGTTCTCACCTTCCTCCACATTGTGATGACACACATTTGTAGACATTTGTATCAGACCACCTCCACAACACAACCAAGCCTACTTTACCTTTAATCACTTCCATAGCCCTGCACAGTAGGGTAAGCAGTGAGATGGCAATGAGAGCGCAGGTCAGTCAAAAGCCAATCATAACGGTGGCCCTTTACTGTCAAGTGTTTCTGACAGACTTTCCGAATGAGGAAAGAAAATTGTTTTACAAATTTGCATGTTATGACCCCTTTAAAAAGGCACAAACCTAAGCCCTGCCTTCTATGAACTTTCCAAGTGGCTCTGACAAGCTAGCAAAATACAAGTAATCAAGCAAGGGATTTATGACAAAAATCACATTTCCCTTGATAGTATAATCACGAATATTAATTTTGATTAAAACAATTTTTTTTAGGCTATCTGCATGCTATTTTTTTTTATTTAGGCTACACATGCACAACAAGCAGAGACCTGTGTTCACGTGAGACATGCATACAAAAGACTGCGATGTCCCGATCAGTTTTTTTTTTTTTTGGCCCCCCGAGTCCCAATACGATACTTGTATTTGCCTAGATAGAGCTGCAGACTGTTTCTTTTTTTATTTACAAAAATAACTAAGTAAACAAAGTAACTAAAAGATGTCTTCAGCTTAATGCATTTAACTTGGTGCAGCTAGCATTTTTATAAAATCCACAAATAAAATCAACTTCTAATTAGAATGGTGTAATAGCTTATTTTAACTTTAATATTCAGGTACAAAATAAATCACATATCCACTGAGTTCTGTATGGATGAATATAATCTTACAAATGGTGTAAACAGCTTGACATGAATAGGCACAACAAAAATATCATATAAAAACGAAATTCTAAATTTCGCAATTACTCTTTAAAAGTGGCGTAAACAGTTAAACTTAAACAGGCCCAAGTTCAACAATAATGAATTCAATAAAACAAATTCGAAACATATTCCTTGCATTGTCATGCAAAATAACACGTACTTGTTTATTTGACAAGTTCAGCATCTCCTCGATTGCCCGTTTTACATGATTGGCTCTATGAGATCCACGAAACTGGTGTGCATTTAATACTGCACATTTAAACTCGAAAGTTCACCTCGTATGTTGTCACGAACCTTATTGTACAGTTCTGGTAAGGCGGTGTCTGAAATGTAGTGTCGAGACGGCAGGGTATAGCGTGGATCCAAAAGCTCCAAAAGACGGTAAAAACCTGCATTCTCTACCACAGAGATGGGCTGGCTGTCCAAAGCTATGAATTCAACCACTTTCTCTGTAATCTTTTTGGCCTTTTTGCTCTCGAGGATATTTTTCCTTCCTTTTAAAAGTTTTGTCCAGTGTTTGTTGCTTCGGCGCAGCAGCCATTTCCTGTGTTGTTTTAGTTAACTGATTTGAACAAAATCAGCACAGAAAATGGCAAAAACATTCAAAAACATTGATTCTGTCTGTCTAAGCTAAACACTGATTCTTCATTGCTTTTATGCACACATTGGACATGTCTGATTGGTCACGATGCTCAATGTTGCAAAGAAAATGCACTGTATATTGAAAAATGTAGACACGACGAGTACGTCCAACAAACAATTCTGTAACTGACACAATCATGATTAGGTCATTTTCTCAGCTGTAAGTGTAATCTTTATTAATTATGCAGCCCCAAATCAAGCACACACAAACACACTCTCACACGCACCCAATCAACAAGTTATGTAATTCATACCACAATAGGCTGTCTGAAGTATTCATCTACTGCAGCTCCTCTCAGCGCAGACAAATCCACCCCATGGAAAGATGGCTGGTACCTGAAAGACAGGAAAATTCAGTTTCAGACAAACAAACTCATCAGGACTTCTTTGTAATTGTTTTCTATTCCAGCTTAATATGCAGAGACAGCAATCAGAAAACCATTCGCAGGTTGATTTCCCCCAAAAGCTGATATTAAAACATTGCTGTTTGTTTGAACAGCCCGCACAGCAAAACTTACTCAACCTATGGTGTAAGTGTGAGACTATCTTTCTGTTCAACCAATGGCAGAAAGGTGTACTCGGAAAAGCTTTTTAAAAGAAATGTTTGTTTTTTCAATTCCGTTTGGTGATGCTAGTGGTGCTTTAAAAAATAAAAAAACTGTTGCAATCCCCCAGTAATCTACTATTTTGTAAATGACTACCCCCCCCCCCTGCTATCTTCTACCTATTGTAAGATGCTTACCAGAAATTGGCCTTTGTAAACTGCTCCATGTAAAGCTGCTCATCTGTGAAAGGTGCGAGGTGAACGTCTCCAATGGTGGGAAACATTTTGCCTGTGAACACAGTAAATGGTGCAATGGATTGTGATGAACTGGTATGTAGAGTGGTCCACTGTGTTATGTTGACAAACAATGCTTTTATGTGAAAAACGTGCTTTCGTTTGGTTTATCCTTTATATGCCGCACTCACTCACCACTGGGCTTGAGGAATTTCTTGGCATGTAGATAGCTCTCCAGCATCCTTTCATTGAACAGCATGTAGCCCATGGGTTCAGAGATGATAATGTCCACCTGCTCAGGTAGGGTCACCTCCTCCACTTTCCCAGGAATCACAATAACACGTTCTGTCAGCCTGTTACTGTTCACAAGCACCTGTGGACACAAAAATCATCATGTTAGATTTTATTATCCTCAATCAGGAGTCATCTTATTACCCACTAGGGCTGGGACGATTCAGCGACGTAATACGTCGATTTGCATAACATGCGTCAGTTAAGTCGCATTGGAATAATTAAAATGGCATCACCCGGTTTAAGCGTGGATTCCTCAAACAACAAACTGCAGCTATAAAAACTTGCCCATGGTGATCTAAAGTGTGGGAGTATTTTAGCCAACGATGTGGTGCTGTGTAAGATATGCATATTGGAAATGGCTTATCACAGCCGTACAACCGCCATGAACGAACACTTGAAGCGAAAGCATCCCGCATTCTAAACTAATATTTAGCACTATATTTACTCAATTTCACACAAAACTTTAACTTTGTAAAAAATAATCTAAAAATATATTATTGTATTGTAAATGGTAGATAGCAGTTTCTTCTGATTTCTGTTTGGTCATCAAATTTTAATAATTTATTTGCAAGTGAAGAAATTGTTAATATATTAGGAAGAAGAAAATAACAGTACAGACAGTAGTCCAGCAACTATGGATGGCATGTCCACGTTAGCAATGCATTTTCTCAAAAAATACAAAATTAAACCAATCATACATACAATGCATAGTGAATAAGACATTTACTCATCCCGGAGCGCTTGTCAAGACAGCCGCACCGTAAGTCCCATTTACTTTTTGTCTCCACCCACCCAAACATGATATAGTATTACAACACGTGTTTCTGTTAGTAGTGGTCACTTAAAATAGATTTTCTGAATGTTTCCTCATCGTCCCCATGTTAAAAGTAATTTCTGCACCGCTGCTAACGTCACTTTATAACAGGAGTCATCTAAATTTGTTATTTGGCCATTTTATATTTTTTTAATTGTGCCAACATATGATTGATGACAATTGATGACTTGGACCGAATAATAAAGAAAAGCAACCAATAAGTGACCAACATAGATGGGAACTCCTTCAATACTGTTTAAAAAGCATCCCAGGGTGATAACTCAAGAAGCTGGTTGAGAAAATGTCAAGAGTACATTTCTGCAAATTCTAGGCAAAGTGTGGCTAAAATATAACACAGCTTTGATTTATTTTGGATTTTATTAGTCACAACATAATTCCCATATTTCCAGTTCTATTATTCCATAGTTGTGACGACTTTACTATTATTCTAATATGTGAAATTGAAAAAATAAAGAATGAGTATGTGACCCTAAACTTTTGTAGTGTACGTATGATTTTATTCATGCTCATATGAATGATTGGTCAGAAACTCCTTTAAGGCAGGGCTTAGCGAAGGGTCAATTGGGGATGCACGAATACCATATTTTTCTCCTCATCCGACTCAGACACCTAAAATCTCAGTATCGGCAATACCGATCTGATAACAGTGTTTAAACTATCTATAACCTCACTGTGTGGAACTGACTGGGGTATTCTTCTACACACAGAAACAACTGTGCGCGCTGTCTAATATATAGGATTTTAATATGTTTCTTGCTCAAATTATGGTGAATTGCCCATCCGGTTCCAATCTCAATGCATGCTATATGTGAACTGAACTATCGAGCATTTATATCGGAGATGTAGTTTGTGGAGAGCACAAGTGGAGCTGAAAACAGCGCCCTGCGCATGCAAGGTGTGTGTAATAACAGAGCAGTGCTTATTCAGTAAAGAGTGGTGATCATGCAGACTATAGATTGATTTATTAAACATAGCATTTTGCCATTCATAAAGCTATCAAATGTCTTCAAGAGACTTTACGTAAAATGCACATATCATAAGGACTACTTTAATGGTTCTTTTATGTCATTTTTGGAACTTTACAGTAAAAAGAGATGATATCGATTTGGGTATCAGATCGATGCATCCTTAACACATAATCAGAAAAACTTCCCAAAAAATCCAAATCACAAGTGATCACAGGAGACACACATTACTACTAAGTGTACACAGTGATTTGTCTCTGCTGTCCATTAACATCTATCCCTGACAGATGTTAATGTTTAAATGGATCTGTCCTACCTCTGCATGTTGAGCCATGGTGCTGGCTTCCACAGCATAGACTTTACGGGCTCCGGCCTGAGCTGCAAAAAATGACAGAATCCCAGAGCCACAACCTACATCCAACACCACCTGAGACAAACAAGACAGACAGAGAAAGAAAACAAGAATCACCTTATTTAAAATAATAACATCATCTAAAACAACCAGGTTAATTTAATAAAAATGCACTCGGTGAAAAACTGGTTTGTGTTTAAAAGAACCCCCGTGTGCACAAACTGGAAAGAGCTTTATCGTCTCCAAAAATTCAAAATAACCTTTTCAAATGACATGGACTCTCAAAAATTAGTGAACTGTTCCTGTGTCAGATATTTAGGTATTGACGACATAAAAGTTCAAACTCATCATGGTCATAACGGCAAAACTGCCTGACCAATGCGTTTTTGTTGTTGTTTTAAGAACTAGAAATGCAGAAAAGCACTGCAACAGGATAATTCTAAATTTGGAAATGCAATCCATATGTGGGGGAAAAAAATAAATCAGTAAAACTCCAGCAGATTGTCAAAGAGAGAAATGACAGTACTTTATCCTTGAAGTCAGTGTGGTTCTGGAGGATGGCCCGTTGATATGTTCCAGTTCGGACGTAATCCTGCATCATGTTTTGTTGCTGAGAGAGGTAGCCATAAAACTGGAGCAAGAAAAGAAAAGTCACAAAAGAGAAGTAAAAGAAGTACTTTCTCTGAGCACATATAATTAGTGGTCGACGCAATGCTGATATCCAGAGTGCCGATATATATCACAATTTAATATATAGTTAATACAAACATAAAATTGCTTACATTTCTAAACTAATATTTAGCTCTATATTTACTCAATTTCACACAAAACTTTAACTTTGTAAAAAAGAATCTAAAAATATATTATTGTATTGTAAATGGTAGATAGCAGTTTCTTCTGATTTCTGTTTGGTCATCAAATTTTAATAATTTATTTGCAAGTGAAGAAATTGTTAATATATTAGGATGGATGAAATAACTGTACACACAGTAGTCCAGCAACTATGGATGGCATGTCCACGTTAGCAATTGCATTTTCTCAAAAAATACAAAATTAAACCAATCATACATACAATGCATAGTGAATAAGACATTTACTCAGTGCAAATGAAGCGCTTTTACTATGAAGTTGCACTCATGCGCATCCAGTGTAAGAAAAATCTAAATTGTGCTTCTTTACCTTAGATTACCTAAAAAAAAAAAAAAAAGCTAATACGCATGCACGCTCTTGAGATGATTGACAGGTGATATCTGTATCTAAAAGGTGATTGGCTCTTTTACCTGTAAGACGGGACTCTTTTCAACAGCTGTTAACCGTTGGGTGCTTGAGCATCTTGGCTGGGCGTTCCAATTTCACCCATTCATTTTAACAGAAGTGGCCCGTCTCTGCTAATAAGTCTCTGGTTAAACTCACTGTTGATTGCTGAGGCTTGCGCCTGCGAACTAAGTTTTGCACAGAGCGCGCTCTGGTATTTCAAAAATCAAGCGGGTGGCTAGACAAAGATGTTTGACATGCCGGATTTGGCTTGTGGACCGCCAATTGACTAGCCCTGAAATATGATATTAGTTTTATTAATATTTATCTTTTTATCTTTAGACAAGACAATTCAAAGTTACAGGGAACTGTTGAGGAGAGAGAGGAAGAAACTGGCTAGCGCTTTAACATTAACATTATGAGCTCAAATGCGTCTTCTGCAGCTCTGATATGCTGACCATTTAAAAGAGACTGTTGAACAATGGTCTATTATTGTAGTAATACGATGACACGAAACATGTCTCAATCGTTTCACATGCAAGCAGGTGATTTTTGGTGCCATCAAGACACAAATCGGCCAAATGGAAAAATGTACCGTCCAATGCGATAATTAAAAATCTCAGAATATCAATTTCTCAGCGATATATCGGTTGACCACTACTTATGATATCCACTGCTATTATGATAAGTAGTCAAATGTCCCCATTAGAATTAATTGGCCTATGATTGCTTTTGGCAGGCCATTTACATGTAAACTCGTCAAATAATAATACATTTTATTGTTACTTAAAAAAAAAACACATTCCTGATGAGGTAGTAGGTGAAGAATGGAACTGATTCATCAAGTGCTTTCTTTGCATATGCATGTCAAACACACCTGGAAATACTGTACAGCTGAGGACTCCTCCGTCCTTTCACTGAAGACTGAACGTTCACCCCTGTGTCCACGGCAGTTTTTTAGGAGGTTATAGAATGATGAGAAATCTAAGAAACACAACAGAGGTGAGCACATTAGGACAGTGGACTACATACTTGACAGCACCATGTTTTTATTCATTGAAATGATTTCAGGAGCATTTGTAAACTATGAGTGATGCAGAGTACTTGTCTGAATGAGCAAACTGATAAGTCACAGCAGGAAGAGTTTGGTGAGTTTTACCTGCTGGAGATGCAAACTGCAGGAGGACACTGTTACAGCCCAGAGTAATGATGAAGGACTGCTTCCCAACACGACTGCACTCTGTCTCCCGTGACACCGAACACTTAAACACACATGTTTCCTCATCTGGATGTGTATATGAACAGAATACATATTATATTGATTTTTATACAGCAATTTCAATTAAACAGCAAAGCAGTAATGAATGAATACAATACTTTTAAGTCAAACGTCAACCTCAGTGCACTATTAGGGAATTGTTGCTGATTCGAATTCCTTAACGGTTCCATTAACTATTCTTACCTTTAAGGAAGAAATATTTGGAAATAAATACAACTTTTGTTGCATCTACCACCCTTAACAGTCTGCTGCCAAATTACAGACAATTTCAGATTTCAACAGAGCAGATAATACAATTCAGAGATTAATTTAATACAATTCTTGCAAAAAAATTATTTACACAGATTTATGACTTTTCAAAGATTTTTAGAGGCATAAATGCAATCCATTAATTGGTCCTACTGTAACTACAGGTTACAAGACAATACAAAAACAAAAAAAGTGCTAAACATTTTATTAAATATGTATGTGTGCATGTGTGTATAACCACACATTGTAACCTCACTGCCTAGGCTAATTTTAGTTTTAGGAATAGTACGTTTAACATTACATAACAGCCAGCACGCCCCTATTCACAGCTCATCTGATGCATATTGCACACAAAACTGGAAAGAACTTTCTTGATCTGGCAAGCTGTAATTTAATTGGCTGGCATTAAGCAACTTCATCTGTTCTGTCAGTCTGCTTGGAAACCAAGTCATGTTTACAAGGTACCGAATTTGCAACAATTATAAGGAAAAAAATAATCATTGGATTTTCCAAAAGTTTGTCAAGCTAGTGGCATAAAGTTTGTTTTGTTTGAGGCACTAACTTGCAAGTTAACAAGATATCCACAATCCGAACTGTTTATTCCATTCCTTTTGCAATAAAGAAAACAAATTTATATGTAATGTTTGTGTTGGTTAGCTTGTTTCAGCAGTTTGTATGGATGAAACTTGTGAGGGAATACACATACAAATTGTCCCTCCTATATCAAGATGCAGATGAGGATAGAAGAGCTCTCTTCTCACTCGCATAAACTGATTATTTAATTTTAAAATGGTGTAAAATTCACAGACAATGCAAACACTGAACACAATGCAGAACTGTATGAATCAAAAATATAAACTTCCCACATTTTATGGACAATCATGTGTAAAATATTTTTTGCGCTAAATTGATGCACTCAATGGAACTCACTGAATGAAGTTATAGCCTAACGTCACACTGAATACATGCTAAACATCAATCGAGCGTATACATTTCTACATTAAATCGCACATGTATGGCTTCATCTGCAACCTCTTCCTTGTCAGGCATCTTGTTCAAAGGTGAACAACAACACACAAAGTTTGTTGGTGGTGTTTGTTGGATCAGTGTGAACACGACAGATGTTTCTCAACATTGTAAATACAGCAAATACAGTGTTGGTGTCTGTTGGCATTTGTTGGAGCAGTGTGAACTGGCCTTAACATGCCAGTCAATGGTCTCTTGCTTTTTAAGTTCTTGGCCAGAAGAAGCTGCAATGTGGACCAAAATGTATGTAGACAGTCAAAAATCTGGCTGATTACATTCTCCTAAAAATATCATGCAAATCAAACCAAACTATACTGGTGTCATTCTAACAATTTGAATTCAGATGGTGCCACCTCCCCTTCAAACTGCTGCTACAGCAGGATTGGCATCATTTATTTTCCCAGCTGTTGCAGGATTAGGACAATTTTGACATGGATAGATTATGCTGACATTCATTTATATAACTGAGTAAGTGCAGTCTCTGAAGCAGCTCAGGAAAGAGCAAGGTACTGAAAGCAAGATATTCTTTGCTCTAGAAAGGGTTGGCATCTAGAGTTCAAAAAGGAAAGCTGCATTTTGGACTCTAAAATTCTAGGACTAAAGACTAAACAACTTTTTCCACGCTAAAGAGACAACAGGTTCTCACCAAGTCATGACAGGGCAAGACACAATGAAAGTGAAAAGTAATGTGTGAACTAACAAGTCTGAAACGCTTGCTGATATAGTATGTTTACATGATAATAAATAATAGGGGCCTACACATTTATGAGATCTTGCTCATAAAAAAAAAAATCATTAAAACAACGATTCACTAAATATCCCATCACAGTAATATATAATGTATTTTTAAAGCAATAAGACATGAGGATATGCATTCCAGTGATTTTACTACAGGTAAGGCCAGAAACATAGCCTACTTTAAGTATTATTGTTGTATTATATATGCGTACACAAATAAGAGTGCTTTGACAATATGCCATTGCCTGGTAGGGTTGAACATACTGTACATATCGTTTTTTCTTGTGTTACTGTGGTGGTAACGAACCTCAGTTCTCAACGTGGCAATAGAGTTACCTTCAAAAGTCTGCCATTAAACTGGACTTGTAAGTTGCTGTAAACATATTGGCTTTATTGCTCAGCAATATTCTCTTCAAACTGTTGCTCTGCCATTACAGTAGTTGACTTGAATGAGAAAACTCAGAAGAGGACAGTTTAAACTAATGTCAGACTATTTAGCAGAGACAGGCCAATTCTATTAAAATTAATGGGAGAAATCGGAACGCCCAACAGCAGCTTACAGTCAAAGAATGTAGAAAGGAAGTCCCGCGTTACAGGAAAAGAGCCAATAACCTTTTAGATACAGACATTGCCTGTCAATCAACTCAACATGCTTGAGCTGGGGGAAAAAATTATTTTTTTTTTAGCGTAATCTGAGGTAAAGCAGCACAATTAATGATTTCTAGTGTTGTCAGATTTTACTACTGATGTGAAATGTTCTTTGATTGTAATCTTAAACTATTTTGAAGATTTTTCCCCATTCAAGTAGATAGACGCTGCACTGTCATGACTGGAAATAGCCTCCTGAGAACATTCCAAAGATGGCTGACAGTGGACTGAATTGCTAGAAAGACTTATGCAGAGTTTACACTACACGATTTTAAGCTCGATTTTTGCTCACCGACAGTTTTGTGGTGTTTGCCGACAAAAGCCCGAAATCATAGGCAAATCAGAGCTCACACCCGTGAGCGATGATCACAATGTATGAATTATCAAAGACGCGATCTGAGAGAATTGCCAACGCGTCACCGATGTCAGCGAGATTTAGAGTGTTAAATATCTGGGCCAGTCGGCGATTCCAAATCGCGCAGTGTGAAAGCTGTTTTGACTGAATACAACTGCAGTGTTGACATATAGCCAATGAGAGAGCAAGAAACAGGGCACGGGAAGTTTCAGTGTGAGTCCTGATGTACCTGCAACAGGCTGCGGTTTCAAGAGAGTCACATTGGACCGAAGCAATGGAGGCAAAATTTGTGGAACATTGGCAGGAGCACCAGATTTGATGTTTCATCTGAAATATACCACAACCGGGTGGAGAAGGAAGAGTTATGTCGCCGATTCTTGTTGTAATTTGAAAACGCTACGACTTATATGACAAGACAGACAGTTGTGTAATATGAATTGTACCACAATCCGACGTCTTTGAAAGTTGTGTAGTAGGCATTAGCTAATGTCCTCTTTATCGCTCCTTGCGGCAACGTTGAGAATGGAGCATATACTTGCAATGCAGACGAACACATTTTGGAATGCAACTATACACAAAATCAAGCTTGCATAGCTGGAAGTGTCTGTGTTCACGTACTCGCATAGAGTAAGTTTCAGTCTTAAGGGCCGTTATTAGGTATGAGGCAAAGCTTTTATAAAATTGCGGCAACAGTAACATGAAGACAGACACTAAACTTTTAATAAGCAGTTTAAATTATTATTAACAGTGATCTAAATAAACTATTCGTCCACTATGTGATGTGGTTTGTTTTTCAAAATGTAAGCGGTTGCTAAGCAACATAGGATTATGACTGTGCTATGCGAGGTGTGCGTTTATAGTAATTTTACAACAGCTTTGAACGTGGCTCGTCCAATCAGAATTCAGAGGCAGAACTATTGGTTAATAATACTTAATAAAACTGGGCTTAAAAAGACTAGCCTATTCCTGGTTCAATACAAGCTCAATCGACAGCATTTGTTGCATAATGTTTATTACCACAAATTGTCCCTGGTAGCACACCTACATAACCCAAACGTCTATTTGATGTGTGTTTACATCTGGAAGACAATTTTATGTTGTAGACATCTGCAATATGTCTATAAAACATATGACAAGAAGTATGTTTCAGATGTAAATAAGAGATTTATGTCTTTGAGATGTTTATGATTTAAATGTTAGTAAATCTGATCTTTTTAAGATGTTTAGCCGATTTTAATTAGATAGTGATGCCTTCCAGATGAAAAGATTTAAACAGACATCTCAGAGATCTACGTGTACAGGGAACCCAGATAGCACCTTTTCTTTAGAAACAAAAATCTGGGTTACAGAGAGGCAACTACAATGGAAGTGAATGGGGCCAATTTGACGCTTATAATTAAAAAAAAAAAGCACTTGCATTAATTCTTCCGTAAAAAATGTTTATTATTTGAGCTGTATAGTTGTTTAAATCTTGTTTTTCATGATCGTTTTAGGTTTTACAGTGTTATGCCGTCATGGCAATGAAGTTATAAAATTGGGCATTACATAGAAACATTAGTAAGAGATTTTATCACAAAAATCATGTTAATACGCATATTGTTAACATTGTTAATACGTTAATTGTCTTGTGGCAGTATTTTGAAACAAAATAAATAAAAAGAGGGAAATTTCGAAATGAATTTTTGTGGTATTCAACGTTATGCAACAAATGTTGTCGATTTAGCTTAACTTGTATTGAACTCAAAATACTCCTTTAAGAAGAAAAAATGTAGAGAAGCTTGCTTTGGCTTTGAAAATAAAATAAACCTCGGTCCAAGTTGAATGTTGGTCACGCATCTGTTTCTGTTTCAAGACATTCATCTCAGTCACAGGGCATCAGCAGCAGCATGTGCACTAAACAAAAGCTCTGAGCCCTGAATGAAAAGGCAGGACACTTGAGACAAGAAAGGCGGGGAACTCGCTATTGTTCCCGGCAGAACAAAGATAGATGCCCAAACGGTACTGGCATAAGAAAGCACCGCGTAATTTCATATTACTTTCACCCTATTTTCTGTACTTGACCCCGGAGACAAGGAGTTGTTTTGATAGTATAGCACAGTATAGAATAGCATAGTATGCTACAGTAAAAGTAGAGTTCGGTTGGGATGTGCGCAATCAAGTCAACTCACAGCATCCATTCAACCCAACAACAAATACACGTTAGAAATCTTTAACTCAATGCATTGTTCTAATGTTTAAAAGGAAAAAGAAAGAGCAGAACAGAGAAGGGGTCACTTTGAAAGTTTTAGAGCACTTTCTGAAAGCACGACAGTTAAAACACACTCAGACTGCGGCTAACTTTATAGGCGCCAATCCACATTCTCCAAAGCCCGTTCATTCTGTCCCGCTAAAAGTCTGTCCATGAAGTTGGACGACCTTTCGCACAGGACATATTCCGAACTCTGTGTACAGATCAGACTACAGAAATACGCTGTTATTATTCAGAGCTAAAATGAGTGTTAGCCGGGTAGCTGCTAACTATAAGCAGCTTAACAATACAAAGTGTTTAAAGGTGCTAACAGGCTACAATCAACGTGGTTTGTGCCATGCATGATCAAACCAAACCCTTGGCTCTAACAACTGTACGTCCTTCTGTGAGCACGGAAAGGCCTATATGAAAGACGCATTGGAGTTAATAACCCATAACCCTGCTGGTCCTGCACGCTTGTACAATCAGCCAGCGCAACACATGCACATACCGCACACACATCACTCTCATTAGGCTAAGCTAGGATAAAACACTCAGCTAAGGCCGGGAAGAAAGTATGTAAAAGGCAGCATCAACTCACTATTCGAGAGACTTATAAGAGCCGCGTCTTGGTTGGTTTTGATCTCCAGTCGCAAAGGCTGCTGCTCTGAATGTCGTTGTATGTCTCCATTGGCGTCTCCGATGGAGAGGAGGCGCACGCCTGAGAACACGGACATCGCCATCTTTGATCTGGGGAGAGACAGACAAGCAGCTCGCTGCGGCTCAGATCTCGCCTCGAGTCAGTGGTCAAGATAGGCCCGACTTACTACCGCCTCCACATGGCCACATGTCTCAATCTCCCCCAACTGTAGTTTTAATTAAAAAAAAATATAGACCAACAAAGAAAATCGTGCCCCTATCTTTAGTAAATTCACTAATAAATATAATGCATGAAATGTGTGAGTTTGAAAACTTCAACTTTATTGTATGTGAAAGTACAACACAATAGTCAACCAAGAGGAGATAGCTCTCTTAAATGTTTACATCAACTGCTAAACTCATGATTGGTATAAAATCTCATTCAAATAAAGAAGCTATGAGAAGCTGTATTTTAATATGGTAAAATGATGTAAGGTAGGGTGGAGTATGCTATCTTTATCTCTTTGTTGCCTACTGCAAACACATTAGATGTCACTACTGCAAGCACAAAGCATTAAGATCACTTCAAATTTAAGAAATGAATAAGGTGAAAAGACAGTTACAAAAAAGGTTCCATTCATTAATGTAAGTTAAAGCATTAGGTATCAAAGACAAACAATGAACGATATATTATATTACAGCATTTATTAATCTTTGTTAATGTTAGTTAAAAAAAAATATAATTGTTTATTGTTATTTCATAGCGCATTAACTAATGTTAACAAACATAACTTTTGATTTTAAAAAATATCCAAAAATAACCAAGAAATGCTGTAATATCATTGTTCATTAGTTCATGTTAACTAATGTTAACAAATGGATCCTTATTGTAAAGTGTTACTGAAAAAGTAAACTATGCAATACTAATTTTGTTACACAGCAAAAACAAATATCACATAGAAATTACATTGGAATCCCTGTCCACTAGTGGTTGACAGTTAAAGATACAGATATAAAATTAGATAAATATGCATCCACGTTTAGAGAGAATATGCAAAGCAGGATGGCTGATAGGTTTATAGACATTTGGTGTTCAAATGTAAACAGCAAAGACAGGAAGGCAGCGCCCTTTTACCAACAAATATGTACACTAGTGTATCTTGTGTTAACACTATAGGCCACACCCATACTACGTTTTATGTTTGAAAATCTCTCAACCACATATAGAATGTCATTTTCCTCCACCAAAAACGGAATGCATATTTGGAAAACGATGACATTAGGAAACTGAAAATGGAAGTTTGAAACTTAAATGGATTAGTGTCGACGTAGTCTATGTGTATTATTAGATCAAACGTTTACTCAGTGGATCTCTCTTTTTTTCTTAATACACAGGAATAAAAAGTAGTACCTTATTCAGTATTTAGAGTAAGTAGGTATTTATCAGAAAGACAGCATTGAACTTTATCAAACAGAACCTGAGAGTCAAGAAATATTTATCCTTCAATACAGATATCTGGCTAATACAATTAAATATCTTAAGTATAAGAGTTTAATGACAACAACAGTACATGTATAAGCCTAATTTTATCAATAAACAAACAATGAGATTCAGTGTTTCATCAAAAACAGACCACATTGCACAAAAATATACCTTTTTACTTTTCTACTCGGTATAAGGCCAATATTGAAATTGACTTGGCAGCACAGTAACAACCCTGTCAAAGATTTTGCATATTTACCATCATTTCACCAATGGTACTTTTTACATGTTTATGTAAATAAGACCTCAAGCTCTTGTTGGCAACAACTGAGCTCCCTAAATTACTGAAAATGTCCACTGGTGTTGCACAAATTAGCAATATCAGCACACTCTTTAAATTCATTTTTAGATGTTTTTTTTTTTTTTTTTTTTCATGAATCATATTATTAAATCTGCTAGACTTCAAATCAAAACACAGCTCAGATATAAAAATGGCAAATGTACTGTATAAGAGTAGTGTTAATTTAGCTCCACTATAGAGAGCAGCAGCTAAAGGGGATTTAGGCCAAAATGCAACTGTATATTGAAAAAGTTGGTGTAAAACAGGAATGTTCAGTAGTTCTCCAGATTCTTCATCACAACTCCTTAGGAGGAAAGAGAGAGATGTTTATATTTCAGTTAAAGATAAACAGGGACATTGCAAACCATTTAACACCAAGTTGATTGCTGGTACCTCAGAACAGTGCACATGATTTGGGGGGGCGGAAGGGGTTGTCGCTGGATGGCACCCCCATAAGGAGAGGGTCCTTATGAGCATTTTGCAAGCAGAATGTCTTTAGATCAGCTGCAGCTTGAGAAACCTAGGTTGAAGATGATATATAATATACAAATTAGGGATGGCCATTTTGTCTGCTCGAGTACTTGGACTAACTACTTGATTACTCGCCAAGTACTCGAGGGGCTATGACATGTACATATCTCTATAATAACATGTCTGACAAACATCTTTGGCTGCTGCATTGCATCTTGTTGTTACAGTGTATTGTCTATTAATTTGTATAGGCTGTTATCAAATAATCTGTTACAAAATGTACAAAAGATTGCATAATCAAAATATAATGCATCATATTTTGTCATTATGTGAAGATTCGCTGCCCAACTCAATTAAAAAATGGGCACAACTTGTGTCTGTCAGTTCTTCCTTCAGGTTACCGTAGTAAACTTAGTAAGTGTCCACCAATTTTTTTTAGTGACTGTCTGAACTGTCTATTTTCAAATCGCAGTAGGTGACATAACCATCGTGTTTTTAATATGCGTGTTAAGTTAAAGTTCAGTTTTCAAGATGCTTAATTCTGTTCCATTTAGCTGTGCTCTGTCTAGCTCTCTGAAACACTCGCAGCGCATTGAGTCCGCTGCCACACACACCTTATTGTCAGATAATTGTCACTGAATTTCAAATTAAATGAAAAGTCATATCATGCATGATCACCATTGATCATTGTTTTAATGATCCATAATTGCTGCCACGTCCATTTATCAATTAACGTAACACAAAGTCCAGTTAAACATAAAAGAGCTAAATCAATTTTCAATGTGACCAATTTTGCCTTCCAAACAAGGTACACCTGGACACAGTTTTTCTTGGCTGTTGGCAGATAGGATGTTCCAAGCTTCTTGAAGAATTCACCACAGTTCTTCTATCTATTTAGGCTGTCTCGATTGCTTCTGACTCGATGTTCAGTGGGGGGCTTTGTGGGGACCATGCCATCTGTTGCAGGGCTCCCTATTCTATTTGCAAGGGACTGTTTGAGGTTGAATTTATATTTCTCATTGACACACTAAAGCTGAAGATATAACATGTTTTTTGTGAAGCATCTTAAGTCCCTAAGACTTTTGCACAGTACTTTGTTTAAACATAGGCTTTTGGATAAATAATAGCTCTGTTGACAATTTGAAGAAAAAAAAATAAAAAAAAATCAAGCATTTCTAAGAGTCACGCGGTCGTCAGAAGCTACAGTGTTTATTTGATTCATGATACATTTTATAATAACACATAAAGCCCTATGTTTTAAAAATAATGCCTCTGGGGCCCAGTGGTAACGTGGCAACTAATAAGGATTTGGATTTTTGCGGCCAACAATTGTGGCACTGTCACACACTCACAATCAACAAAGAGCTCCACTGTGCGCAGCTCGCGTCGCGTCAACGCGCTACACTGTCGCGCGATACAGACTGGCTGGAGTTTGTCAAATGTAATTATGACTAAGCGCGAAGAACAGTTTGGAGCTTTGTATGTTACCTTTTAAAACATCAACTTATTGAAATAATAGTACTATTAGGTGACAACGTGATATCAGTGCGATATCAGTTTATGAGGATTTTATCATCCGCAGGTTAAGGCGATGTGTTCGGTAAAAACGAAGGTAATTTTGAAGAGCCGTCAGACAGGCCACGGTAGAAGCTGTCAATGGTAGCAAACAACTGTAAACAACAACATTTATAATTCTTCGTTTGTTTGAAGCGTGCTTTATAGCTCTCATGAGAGTCAGTATATGATTGATGTATACAAAAAAAAAAAAAAAGTTTTTACAATGTAGCAGGATTTGCAGAGACCGTCAGCAGTTAGCCAAAAACAAGTCTGTCAAGTCACACCCTATTCGAGAAGATTTCCAATCTTTTAGATTTTGTCTGCCTTTTACTCACCTTAATTCTGCGGATGCCTGCTTCGTTTCGCAGTTGTTTTACGGTTTTCTGGAGAACCACCAAGCTGCTGTTTGCGCTGTTGTTGGACATGTCTTCTGGGAGAAAGGGAAAAGTTTGCTACAATGTCAAGACGAGAATGACTTTGGCAGTAACCGTCTCAATTGCGCCCCTATCTTTAAAACCCGCGTGAAACTTTATAAAGCGACAGAGCAGTCACCTATTAATGTTTCCTGGTGCTTCCCCATCTATCTATACAAGTATGATGAATGAATTACTGCATATCATGAAAATGAAATTAAAACTCAAACCGAATCTGCTGTGTCACCTTTTTCCTTTTGTTTCTACATTAACAGTATTTGACTATATTTGTGAGAACAGTAGTCCTTAAAGTGATAGTTCACCCAAAAAGGAAAATTCTCTCATCATTTTCTCTCTCTCTCACACACACACACACACACACACACACACACACACACACACACACACACACACACACACACACACACACAGATGTATTTGCTTAATGGTAGGATCTGAGGTTGATTCACATACTGCTTAGCTCTTGGGGCTAGAGTAGTTGACTATGCCATTACAGACATGGACCCCTCCTAAATACGTGCATTCACTGTCAGACCACAGTCTTCCTTATCAGAACAGTCTTTAATGTGTTCCTAAAGAAAATTCAACACCATAGAACAGACCAAGAGCCCAGCAATCTGTTCAAACTAAACCTAACATACAAATGGTCCCCAAAATCTGAGTCTGAATTCCTTAGTGCTGTTAGCTCCAAAAAAATGTCCAACCTAATCAATAGATTTCAAATAACACAGTTTATGGCTGACAAGATTAATGTAAATTCAGCAGTACATCAAATAAATTATATTTTTCAAAGGTGCTCAAAGCAAACTGACTCCATACATACAAGAAAACTAAACTAAAAACTGGGGATGAAATTTGGTTTGATAAAGAACATAAAATGAAAAGAAAAAAACTCTGACAAACCTCCAACCAAAAGCACAGAGAGCCACACAAAGAAACCAGACAAAATTATTGTGAAGCACTCAGGGATTATAAAAATACAATAATCCACAAAAAGCAACAACATCTAAACCACACTCTTATTGAAATTGAAGACTTAATGAATGATAATCAGATCTGGGGAAAATGGAACAGTCTAAATAAACAGACAATGCCAAACAAAACAGAGAATTATGAAAAGGCTATATTAAAAACGTATTCAAATACATTTCTCTCGAAAATCTCACACCTGACCAAAAACACTTTAGACTATCAGAAGTAGAGAATAATTGACAGATGCACTAAAACCCAGAAAGGTATGTGGTTTAGACAACATTAGAACAGAAATGCTGAAGCACAGCTCTGCAGTAATGTTAAAAATGTTCAGTCTGGTTCTGCAAACTGGCTACTTTCCTAATACCTGGAGTATGAGCTTATACAAAGAGTGGAGACAAATTCAGCCCCAATAACTACTGAGGCATTTGTGTGAACAGTAATCTGAAGAAGACTTTCTGTTGTATCCTGAAGGCCCGGATACAGGCCTTCCTTACCAAGCACAATGTCTTGTGTAAGAGTCCGATTGGATTCCTACCAAACCAGGCAAGCACCACCGACCACATTCACACATTACTTACGATAGTCAACCAACACGTTCACCAAAAAAGCAAAGGCAAAATTTAGCATGTTTTGTTGATTTAAAAAAAGCATTTGATTCCAATTGGCATGATGGTCTATATTATAACATTCTACAATCCGACACTGGGTGTAAAATGTACAACACAATAAAATGTATGTATTCGGATGTGGAGTTAAAATTGGCGATAAAAGAACAGAATTCTACACTCAACCGCGTGGAGTGAGAAAGGGCTGCAAATTGAGTCCAACTCTGTTCAACTTTTACATTACTGAGTTAGCAGTGCTTCTGGAACAATCTGCAACACCCGGTCTTACTCTAAATAATTCTGAAGTAAAATTTCTTCTCTATGTAGATGATCTAGTGCTGCTGCCATCTATTGCACAAGGGTTACAGCAGCACCTGGACCTGCTGGAGAACTACTGTCAGAACTGGGCCCTGACAGTCAATTTGAAAAAACTAAAAACTAAAATGATGATCTTCCAGATAAAAAAAAATTAAAAATCCAGATTACAGGAAACCAGATACGCATTCACTCTGGGAAGCACTGCAATAGAACACACCCTACACTACAACTACCTCAATCTTTAAATCAGTGCTTCAGGGGTTTTTGGTCAGGCAGTGAATGCACTAAAAGAGAAAGCTAGAAGAGCATTCTATGCTATTAAGGGCAAATTTACCCAAATAGACATTCCTGCAACAATTTGGAGTTACATTTTTGATAGTATTATTATGCCTATTGCTCTGTACGGATGTGAGGTTTGGAGTCCACTGTATATGGTAGATTACTCTACTAGATGGGACAAACACCCCACAGAAACCCTGCATGCAGTATTCTGTTGAAAGAGTTCAGAGAAGAACACCTACTAATGCATGCCGGGCCGAACTAGGCAGATACTCCCTAATTACACATATTGAAAAATTATCCCACACAATCTGCACACACCTAAATTCAAGTTCCCCTAACACACTGCAACATGAAGCCCTTAAAACCCAAGAGCTGAAGCCTAAAACCAGTCCCCTTTGTCAGTTGGCTCTGAAACTCACAAACCCACTAACAACTAAAAAACACCAGTTTCAGACCAGCAATGCTGAACTAAACCAAATCAGAATAAACCAAATCATAAAAGAAAGCAAGAATTCATATTTGGACCATTGGGAAAATGTAAGTAAAAACCAAAGCAAATTGGAATGTTATTGGGCCCTAAACAGAACATATAATCTGGCAGAATATCTGCACACTGTAAGAGATCCAAAACAGAGACGGATCCTCACCAAATACAGACTCAGTGATCACAGTCTGGCCATAGAAAAAGGCAGACACAGACAAACATGGAAGGACGAGTATGTGCTCACTGTGACAGGGGTGAGGTCGAGACAGAGACACACTTTCTCCTTCACTGTGAGAAATTTACAGAGGTGAGAGAGAAATACCTCCACAAACTCTCAAACCTCATGTCACAGTTTTCCAGTTCAGCAGAAACAGATCAAAAGTAGGTGTTACTGGGAGGACAATCATGCATCAGTTGCAGCAAAATTAATGAATTGAGCTGCACACACTCAGAAACCAATCACTGCCTTAATGTAATTCAGTCAAAGTATTTAAATGCTTATTTTATTTGATATAGTATTGTGTATATTGTTATTCGTTTTTTTTTTTATTCATGACTTAGCACCTTACATGAATTCTATTTAATTCAATTTGTATTTTTATTTGTTACTGTTTTATGATTAGTTTTGTCTTGTCATTATCTGGTTTGTGTATTAACACTATGGCAATATTTTATGTAAACACAATTGTGCTAATTAGTACTGAAGAGAGAGAGAGAGAGAGAGAGAGAGAGAGAGAGAGAGAGAGAGAGAGAGAGAGAGAGAGAGAGATCAATTATAATTGCTAATAACTTAATAGTAATGCTAATAAGACACATGTATCACAGGTTGTCTGCATTTCGCTAATTATTAGTTAATTCATTATATTGATAAGAATATTTATAGGTATCATTTTTTATAAAATAATAGAAGATGGTCACTTTTAGTTTTTAATTTTTTAAGCATTATATATTCATAGGCCTACATGTAAGTGCTTTAAAACAAAAACCATTAGTATCTATACTTCATAGATACGAATCTTGGAGTTATTGTACATTTACATTTAGTCAATTAGCAGACGCTTCCAAATGAGGAACATAGCAAGCAGTTTGTCATACAAAATTCTACAATAACTGCCGTAATCTTGCGTTCATGTGTGGTGTGACATTAGGACTCGTCATGTGACAGTGGAGTGTGAAGCCAGAACCTCTCTACCAAATTTAACCTACAAGGTAAGCACAACAAATGAGTTACGTAGAGGTACACCGGTGAAGAGACCAGAGTCTGTTTTTTTTAATGAATATCTATGGAGGAGATTCTTGAGTATGTGAATAAACTGTTTTTGTGAGGAAACAGCTCATTACTTAATGAATTTACCGACTGTCCGCTAATTTTCAACATGTTTTATACTAAACTCTTCTTTTGGAATTAACTATGTATGGAGTTTACTAAGATAAAATGGTTTTATAAGTGGAGACACGGACAATTTTGCGACAGTTAGCTATCAGTTTACGGTCAGTTTCTGTCGTGAAACAGTACTTGACCGTTACGCTCTTCCACTATGGTAAAAGGGAAGAGTTGCTAGAAGATCTCTACCCACGACCAAGCTGCCTAATAGCACATCCGGGTGAACAGAGGTCGTGTGGAGGGATGTTCAACAGAAACATGTTTTTGCGTGTGAGTATTTTTTTCATTTCTTTTGGCTCATGTAAAAAAAAAAAAAGTAAAAAAAAGTATGTATTTACAAACTTGGGTCCCTCTGTCAAATATGTTGGTCAAACAACTGCAAAGATAGTAGTGAAAAACCACGTTATTGTGTAATCATTATTTTGCCTGTAAGATTCCTAAATTATATATCTAAAGTTCAAGTTGCATGTCTGAAATGTTAAAGACGATTTCACAATAGTTGCTGTTTTTTTCCTATTCACACTTAACCGTAATATCATTGTTATATTGAGTATATATAATCAGGTAACTTCGACACAGCATTTCCAACGACCTTGTACAAAATGTTCTAGCAGAGAGCGTGTCTGTCATTTTTACACGCTGATCATTGATTATCATCCCCATAACTGTTGTTTTTATAGAGGGTCTTACAATGTGGCGTTTCTGCACTCAAAGGCAGTCGGTCCATTCATCAGACTGCGACATGGAGAAGTCCACTCATACCTATCGTTGTGGAGCAGACGGTGAGGGCAGATTAGAAGAACGTTAACATTTCTTCTTGCTTGCTTCTCTCTTTCTGGACTCTGACTAGTATCAAGAAGTGAGATCTAGAGCTCTAGATCTACATACATGTAATGGCTAATTACTTCAGTGATTGTTTTAAGATGAAAAAGATGGAACTTGACCACTTCCTTTACAACACTTTTTCTGTTTTCAGGGTCGAGGAGAGCGTGCCTATGACATTTACTCAAGGCTACTGAGAGAGAGAATCATCTGTGTGATGGGCCCAGTAAGTACAAATGCATGGAGTGTCATGCAAGATTCAGAATTTTTTTTTTTTGCCTATTGATTCCTACCTCTCTTTCTCTATCTAGATTGATGACTCTGTGGCTTCTCTGGTTATCGCTCAGCTGCTTTTTCTCCAGTCAGAGAGCAATAACAAGCCTATTCACATGTACATCAACAGTCCTGGTATGTGAAACAAAAGAACATTGACAGATATAAGATTGTCACATTTTTGTGTTCTGCTCAATCACTGTACAGGGTTGGATTCAAGCATTTGCTATATTACTTGCTTTATTTACACAACAAGCATGGCATAAAGCATCACAGAAGGGCAAATTTATGGGTTTTCCAGGCAAGAAAGCAGGAGGTGTGCTCAGTAAACATTGAAAATATGTATTTGAAGAAGAGAATGCAGAAAGTAATACTGCACTTGCTTACGTTAAGGTCTTAGGATGTTCTTGGTGAATTATTAGTTCAAGAACTAATGTCTCTGAATACTCATAAGGTAAATATTTATGAATAAAAAGAAATTGTAGAACATAATAGGTCTCTTCATAAAGTTTGACAGTTTTAAAATACAATCCCTGAGCACTTTATTAGGAACACCATGGTCCAAATAAAGTTCCCAACGTGGTCTTCTGCTATTTTAGCCCGTCAAGGTTCGATGTGTTGTGCATTCTGAGTCTATTCTGCTCACTACAGTTGTACAGAGATGTTATCTTAGTTACTGTAGCCTTTCTGTCAGCTCGAACCAGTCTGGCCATTCTCCGTTGACCTCTCTCACCAACAAGTTGTTTTCGTCCACAGAACTGCTGCTCATTGGATGTTTTTTGGTTTTAAGTTACTCTAGAACTTAAAAGACTGTTGTGTTTGAAAATTCCAGGAGATCAACAGTTACAAACAATTATGTCATGGTCAAAATCACTGAGATAAAACATTTTCCCCATTCTGATGGTTGATGTGAAAATTAACTGAAGCTCTTGACCCGTATCGGCCTGATTTATGCATTGCTGCCACACGATTAGCTGATTAGATAATTATATAGGTATACATAGGTAGGTGTACAGGTCTTCCTAATAAAGTGCTCAGTGAGTATGTTTCTTGTTGCTTTGTACTCTAAAATACATAATTAATGAGGTGTGTGGTTTTTTTTTATTTTTTTTTTATGTAAATCAATTTGGATCTGTGTTTCGAAGACATTTTGTATATATGTAAATTGCCTGGTAATCATTGGCTGATGCTTCTAAAGGTTAGTGGCAATGGGGTCAAAGTTGAAATTATTTCAGTGCTGTGAGTAAACTCCATAACTTCAATGTATTTATGACATGAATGATGTGGAAGCCTCCTTGCACATTTCTACTCTGTCATTTTGTCAGTGTCATTCTTCACGTTTTTGTTTTCTTTTTCTTCCATCTTCCAGGCGGTGTAGTTACAGCTGGACTTGCGATCTATGACACTATGCAGTACATCTTAAATCCCATTTCTACCTGGTGTGTGGGCCAGGCTGCCAGTATGGGCAGTCTGCTTCTGGCTGCAGGAACTGCAGGAATGAGGCATTCTTTGCCTAATGCCCGAATCATGGTGCACCAGCCCTCCGGAGGTGCAAGGGTAAGAAGGGGGAATAAAAAAAAACAGATCAAGCGAAAACACTGGAAAGAGTTGCTTTCATAATTTTGCAAAAAAAAAATAAAAAAATCACAAGTTATTAATAATTACAGGGGCAAGCAACAGATATTGCCATCCAGGCAGAGGAAATTCTTAAACTGAAAAGACAGATCAACAACATCTATTCCAAACACACAGGACAGCCTTTGGAGACTATAGGTAATATTCCTTGGGTGGTTTTACAAAATTGATTTGGAATATTGCTTGGCTTCCTAACTTCATAAAATGACTGTTTTAATTTTTCTTTGGTTAGAGGGTGTGATGGAGAGAGATCGATACATGAGTCCGATGGAAGCACAGGATTTCGGGATAATTGACAAGGTCTTGGTTCATCCTCCACAGGCTGGGCAAGATGAGCCAGAACTTGTTCAAAAAGAACCCACCACCCCTGGAAGCACCTCCACTTCCCCTCAACCTCAGGCCTCTGAGACAGGCCAGCCTGGCAGCAACCCTCCTTCCTCCTACAAACCTGAACCCTGAAATAGACTCCAGGCAGGAGTGAGAAAACAACTGTTTAACTGGTTCAGTGTCTGTTCGGAGACATTTGCGGGGACACCACCTCGCACACCACGTCTGAACCATGTGACCTTCCTTTCTGTGTTTTACATTTTATTGAAAAGTCTCACTTAGTCTAGTCCAGAGACACAATACTGGAATCTGGACATTACAGATGCAAGTGTAGAACTCTGTCTAGCTCTCACATTTGTATGTTGCACAGAAACAAGACATTAGGTTAATTTTAAATGAACTGGATGGCAACACAAGATTACAGTACAGGATTTTACGTCTGTATATTCTATGAAGTGTGTTACCATGTCACATAATATATTGTGCCTGTTGGTTTAGTATAATCCCTAGCAAACTATTTTGTTTAGATAATGATTCAAATAAAACATCAGATAAAATTGTTAGTTTTCCTTTCGGGAAACCTTTCATTTAACTACGTAATATTACTGAACTTCATTACAGTTAAAAGTAGGCCCCAATAAAGTCACAAGCTTCAAGGTCATATAATCTGAGTGGTTTACACAAGGTATGTTAAAGGAGTCCAAGAAACGCACTATTTATGGTATATGTAATGTCATTCTCTATGTATTGACTTCTTAATTGGAAAGTGAACAGAATTCAATGTTTTTGATCATGTTTATTGTCAAAGATCATGAGCAGTAAGTCAGTTAAACAAATATCAATAATCATTCCCATGCTGTACTGATTCCTGACGGTAGAAGTACAAGGATGGTTTGTACTCCAACTCAAAGATAAAAGTAACATGCCAGGTAAAAATATACACTTAAAATGTTCCTTGATATTTTCACCTATAGACAATACTGATGTATAATGAGATGCATTGCAAAATAAATGACAATATAAAAACTACAAAACCATATTTTGTATCCAAACGTAACTATAAATGCTCCCTTTTTACTGTAGTGTTTAATATCAAACATGGATGATACATTTTCGGACCCTGTATCATTCTGTAAATTTCTCTAGACTGCATAGGCTTTTCTCAATCAACAGATGTGGGTAAACATTTTAAAAAAGGAAGAGTCAGAAGGTGGGGTTTTTAATTACACACAGATTCAATCTCAATCTAACACTATTGGAAATCCAAAGAAAAGGTCTGTGTGGCTGACCAAACTCCGATACATGGCTTTTTTGTATGCTGGTTACAGTCTGCTTCATTAGTCAAATCATTAGGAAATAGCCTGCTCAAGTCTCGACATCAGTCATCATACACACCCCTCACATAATGGAGCATCCTGCCCACCCCTTCTTCTTGGCAGTGGTGGCCCAGCGCAGCCAGCCAAGATTGCTTTCTTTGTAGGGGGGGTAGCGCAGAACATTGACACGCTCCAGCCCCCAACCCCTCAGCATGCAGCCACGCTTGTGACTGAACGTCTCAAAACCCCACTGACCATGGTAGCTACCCATCCCACTGGCACCTGGACAAACACAAATTAGAAGTTCTTAACATATTTAATTACATTTCAGAAAATAAAGAAAGATAAGTGAATTTGCACACACTGATGTTGTTACATTAAGTACAAACATTAATTTAAGCATGGTACTTTGATAACACACATACCCACTCCCCCAAAGGGTAAACCAGGAAGGGTCATGTGAACTATCCCATCATTTGAACAGAAGCCTCCACTACTGGTCTTCTCAAGAACTGTATTCACAACCTTAGAAAAAAAAGATGTATCCTTTTATCTGTCACATCACATATTTTTTTTCAGTTAATTTTCTTAAAGTGATAGTTCCCCAAAAACTGAAAATTCTGTCATTGTTTACCTTATGTTGTTCCAAACCTGTATGACTGACTTTATCTGCGTCTACATGCGTGGACATAACGTGCTGGCTTTGGTATAGGATATGAATAATTTACTCTGATTGATCTCAGTTCAGCAGACTATAGGCTGTCATTAAAGGGTTAAACTTCTGACACACTATAGGCTAATTTTCCTAAAATATCCTATATTCACTGTGCATTATCACTGATATGAGAATCAATGGATGCATTGAATGGCCGGAAAATGTTGCTTTCAGAGGCTTTATATGGAGTTAGGATGAAAATAAGGTGCATTTCAAACTGTTCTGAGACCAAAGCAGACAGACATCACACTGGAGATTAAGTAATTCCCTGATTAGGGAGCATCCTATAGCTTTCCTATGCAGCCAAATGCATTCACTCCTAACATCCGTTCAAAATTTCAGTTTCAGGCTGCAGATGATATTTGGACCACTCAAATGTTTGGCAGATATGAGACAATGGGAATCAGTCCATAGATTCAGGATGTATGTATACGTAATGTATAATTTTATTTGAACAATGATGGCAGTGATTGTATGATGCTGGCCATTACTTTGAATCAGAATTATTTATGCTAATTCCTGGTGTAATGTCTGTAACACCTCAAAAACATGAATAACCAACACTCCTGGAAACAAACAATTGGATAAAAAAATATATATTTTTTTTTATAACTTTCTATAGCTTGGTACAATTTAAAAACTTAGTAACTAACAGAAAACTATTTGGTAAAGTTTATTTTTTGCATTTTTCTTAGGGGCTATACTAGTTACAAATCAAAAAGAGGAATGGAAAATGCACACAGGGATTACAATAACCATGACTGCGCTCTATAGTCTCAGGAGGATAAAAAGAGATTTTAGGCAGAATGTTAGCCTAAATCACCATCCTTTTCTATAGAGTTAAGGTTAATGTTGACTGAGGCTAAAACATTGCAAAGCATTTCCTTATGTGTTTCATACAAAAGGCTGATTAGATAATTTAAAGACATATTGGTTTGATGACAGAATTTATATTTTTTGGGGGATATCTATCCCTTAATTGGCATTTGCTTCTTCCCTCCATACCTCAGACTCATCAGAGAAGGCATAGAGTGCCAGGGGCTTTTCTCTCTTGTTGATGAAGTTGATTCCCTCATCAAGAGACTTGATGGTCAGAATGGGAAGGATGGGGCCAAAGATCTCATCCTGCATTAAAGGATCTGACTCCTTTACATCCACAACCACAGTTGGGGCTATAATCAAAGACAATCAATGAAAAGAAACTGAGAAAATTTAAGCTTTGCCTGGTGTACTTTTACAGTAATCTTTACCATAGTGTACATGTTGCACTGGAATTTTCCAATAAATCTATATTTCTAGGGCAGCACAGTTAATCAAATAACCAAGATTACAATTACAGCGGCCACAATTAACTAATGAATCATGAAAATGATCAATTACAGCATCCCATTTAGGTCTACTCCCATTGTGTAAATGCAACTTTTTTTTCTTTTGCAGATGTGGAGCATATATCAATCACAGTCATGTCAGTTGCTGACTTTCAGTGTTAAATCTATTTAAAATTTGAATAAAAGTTGTTGACCACAGGCAAATGTTAAGTTGACAATTTAGGCCATGTTTTGATGTACTGATGTATAAATCAGCAGTAACTAAAGAACACAATTCTCACAACACTTCTCAGCTTGTTTTTGGATGTGTAGCTTACATAAAAAAATATGGAATGCAGATGCCCCACACAAAATATATATTTTAATGTAAATTCTATTGATCAAAAATTAATCGCAATTGTAATATCAATGAAAATGATTGACAATTATGATTTTTTCATAATTGTGAAGATCTATAGAATAGATTAGTTACACCCTGTTTCCTCACCAATGTACTTCTCTTCTTTGACACTTTCTCCTCCAATCACTACCTTTCCCTCAGTCTTCTTTAGCAGATCAACCAGTCGGTTCCAGTGTCTGTCTGTCACAATACGACCCATATCTGGACTTTGCTGAGCCTCAGGTCCATAGAAGGTCTCAAGAGCCTCTTTGATTAAAGGCAGCAATTTATCTCTTGTCTCAGCAGTGCATAAAACATAGTCTGGAGCCACACAACTCTGACCTATGTTGAAAAACTTTGCCCACACCAGCCTCTTAGCAGCAGATTTCATGTCTAGCCGGCCATATAATAAACAGGGGCACTTTCCTCCCAGCTCCAAAGTTACTGGAGTGAGGTGCACTGCTGCTGCCTGGAGGATGCAACGAGCCACTGTTTGAGAACCTGGGGAAATATAGAAGTGGGATGTTACGGAGGGCTGAAGCAAATGGAATGGAGCCAAATCACTGAATCATTATCTATGAAAACTGTTACCTGTATAGAAGATATGATCAAATCTATTCTCTAGCAATGTCTTGGTCTCTTCTGGTCCACCACAAAAGACTGCATAACACTCCTGCAAAGGAAAAGACAAAACACACAGAGAAGTATTACAGACATATTCCAAGGTGGAAACAGCCCCCCTAAAGGATAAAGAGATGAGGATTTGTTTTTTAAAGGATTACCTTGGACAGATATTTAGGAATAAGCTCAGCAAGAAGTTTTTCAGTTGCTTGACTTATTTCTGATGGTTTCAGAATGGCACAGTTACCTGTTAAAAATACACAATTAAGTTAAACATACAAAAAATATGATGGTAGGGATATAAATAAATAAATACAGATAGATAGTACCTGCAGCAATGGCACCAATCAAAGGTAACAAAATTAGCTGGAGAGGATAGTTCCATGCTCCGATAATTAAAACAACACCTAATGGCTCTCTCCGAACAAAACAGTCATCCAGCTTTGTTGCCTGAAATACAAAAGAAATGGTTTTCTGGCTCAAATCTGTATAGTCATGCATTTTAGAGGGATTCTAAATAGCACAATGTCCTGAGCAGTGCAGTCTGTTAACATTTTGACATTTTATTAATGTTATAGCTCATCAATGGGTACCTAAATGGGTGCATGTGTAAATGGTGCAACAAATGGCTGGATATTGTAACTCATGCCCATAATGTGAATCTCACCAAGTTTGTGCCCACATAACTGGGCTGCATCCAAGTGTGCAGGTTACTGATGGTGTAGCAAATGTCATTTACCACCATATCAATCTCTGACAGCACTGATTCAAACTTGGGCTGAAGAGGGACAGACATGATGAAAGCATTAAAATGGCATCATAAACTGGTCTGTCACAAATAGGAGTAGATACTGATGTGACCACATGTTTGTGTGTTACCACCTTAGCAAGGTCTACATGCAGCGCCTCTAAAATCTGTGCTTCATTGTCTTCAAGCAGAGCGAGCATGGCCTCCAGCTGAGTCAAACGGAAGTGGACTGGAATGGTCACACCCGAGCGGAACACACCCCGCAGCCTCTCCACCATCTGTTTCTGGCTCTCCATCACAAGAACACCTATTTTTGCCATGGAGGTGGAGGCAAGATCAAGTTAATTTCCTAATTATATTAAAGTGATCTTTGGGACTTTAAAACGACATAGTGATTGGACAACACTGAGATGATCATCCTGCATATATTACCAAGCAGGCCTTTAAGTGCCTGAAAATATTTTAAAGAGGACTGACTCTGCAAACAAATGTGTGAAAGTCGTCAGAACCACCTGTCCTATCATAGCGCGAACTGTATCATATGACACAACAGTTTTTTTCCTCCAGAGGGCGCACGGTTCCCCATTGAAATAATTTCAAATGCCGTCCTGCAGATTTGTACACTACAAAGTATAATTGTTTAAATTTGCTAAATTGCCAGAATTTGTACTTGAGATACAAAGTGAAAAGCCACCCAGATATTCACTTTAAATGATTTAAACAAAATGACTGTGATGAGTCCATCCTGACCAGCGTTGAGAAAAGTAACAGGTTGCACATGACAATGCCGTCTCAGTCAGCAGTTTTGGAAAAAATGTATAGGCTACTTAAATAAATTCTGAAACTGAATTGAAAATACATAATATTATGACCCACAGTTCCATGAAGCATTACAATCAACTTCCGGTACGCTAAACCTCTCCCATTTTCGTTGACATTCTACCGACTTTTCTGTTTCTGCTCGCACTGTTCTATCTCTTACAATTGTTTAACTTCAAGTCACATCCAAACAGATGACATATTTAACACGCGCCATTGACGCCTTTATTAAATTCCCTCAAGCAAAACATTTTAAAGCCTGTTTCTCGTGAGCAAAACACACGAAGTCATTTTTGGTACGAGACACACAAGTCCTAGTCGCGTGACCAATATTTGCATAGTCTTCACAACGGTGTTATATTAATTTTTGATTTAATGCGAATCATTTAACAGTGCAATATTCTGGACATAAGAGAATAACCTGCAAACAAAGTTAAAATACTTTTTTAAAAACAGTTATATTTGCAATGGAAGAAAGCCCTTTAAATGTTCATCAATGTGAGACGGACTTACAGAGCCGAGATTTTAAATTATACGCACCCTCCTCAGAAATGTCTACTTTTAACTGAAAACCCAGTGTATTTTTCCGTATCACGCGAAGAAGAATAAAACTAGTTCCGGGGTTTTGTGTTTTCATTCAACAAATTCAAGTTTGTCGGGTTTGTAGGGACTGTTGCAGCTCGAAAAACCTGCTATTTATCCGGAATTTTATAATCAATTAAAATAAGAACGCTCCAAAAGACAAACCAGCAGCGATTTTACAAAGTTATTTTAAGTTAAGGGCTGTAAGCTGTTTGTTTTGGAATGGAATGGTGTGCACAAAATGTTCCTACTCCCTAAAGATATTAATGAAATAAGTGTCCTGAAATATTTCAAGGGTCTCACAAACTGGACTGGTTGTGACGTCATCACAAAAATATTCCGCAGTCAATATTGCTAATTTATATTTATATTCTGTTTTATTGGTGGATTGCAATTTCATAGTGCATTACCGCCACCTGCTGTTATAAGCTTGCTGATAAAGTGGACATAATTTAATATATGTTTCGTTGAAATTAAAATAAATATGATGGAAAAAGACACTCAATGTACATGTTATTTAATGTCCCCTTTCCATCCATTTTTAGTTTAATAAAGACACATATTTTACATTTTTCACAAATATGATAATCACATTTCCCTGACATTGATCACGCAGGCAGTGTGTTAGGAATATTCACATATAATATATACACATAATACATTATATTAGAGATAAAAAAAAAAAACTATTAACATTTTAGAAGAGAACAAAAACCTCACGGTTGTTTAAGCCTATGAGCATTAGAGTCATTCTGTGAAACGGGTGCCATATGGTCCGCAACGTTTGATGAGATGCATAAGGCACAGAATGCACAAGTTTCCAAAGCTTAACGTTATTAAATCAAGTGTTCTTGTTAACATTATATATGATTAAAATACTATTCTTAATGAGTAACATACTATTTTTAATCATTTTCCATTAGTACATAGCCAATTTCACATGTCCATGTATACATAACATAACGTAACATAAACATAACATAACATAACATTTGCATCTAAAATATTACCAAATAAGTTATTTTATATAAGTACTATTTTCAGGTTTTGATGTGTGTCCCTGTATATAAAAGATATATTTATTCAAAATAAACCATATTTTTTTTGTAAATATTTTATGATTTGTGTGTCCCTCAGTTTGACTTACCACCCCGTCACTAACTTGTTTTATCTATAAATAATGTACCATTGCTTTAAATGATATCACAAAGTGGAAATTACATAATTTGAGCCTTGTAGCCACCAAGAAAAGCAGGCAAGTACTGACATTTTAGGCAGAGTCCGTCAAGCTCAAACCAACCACCCCGTCATGCAAAACAGATTGGAAAAACTGTTTTTTTTTATCAATTTTTTTACATTATTAATGCAAAGAAAATAATATTTCAAATTGAATGCATTTATGCTATGTGAGGAACTTGACCACATGTGAGATCTGCAGCCATTTTTGGATGAAATTTACCACCTCGTCACATACCACCCCGTCACATGTTTTATTGTGTTTGAATTTTATTGTGTTTGAATGTTGTATGTGTGAAATCAAGGATTCTAATATAGGCTAATCAATTTATTTTGTTAACTTAACCTTGTTTGGTTCACTCACTCACATACTCATCACTCACTATATCTTTCACTCACTCACTCACTCACTCAATCACTCACTCACTCACTCACTCATCACTCACTCACTCACTCTATCTTTCAGTCACTCATCACTCACTCACTCATCACTCACTATATCTTTCACTCACTCACTCACTCACTCACTCACTCACTCTATCTTTCAGTCACTCATCACTCACTCACTCTCTCACTATATCTTTCACTCACTCACTCACTCTATCTTTCAGTCACTCATCACTCACTCACTCACTCACTCACTCTCTCATTCAGTCACTCATCACTCACTCACTCTCTCACTATATCTTTCACTCACTCACTCACTCACTATCTCATTCACTCACTCACTCACTCACTCACTCATTATCTTTTTCAGTCAGTCAGTCAGTCAGTCACTCACTCACTCACTATCTCTTTCAGTCAGTCAGTCAGTCACTCACTCACTCATCACTCACTCACTCACTCACTCACTCACTCACTCACTATCTCTTTCAGTCAGTCAGTCACTCAGTCACTCACTCACTCACTATCTCTTTCAGTCACTCATCACTCACTCTCTCACTCACTCACTCACTCACTCACTATCTCTTTCAGTCACTCATCACTTACTCACTATCTCATTCAGTCACTCATCACTCACTCACTCACTCACTCACTCACTATCTCTTTCAGTCAATCATCACTCACTCACTCACTCACTCATTCACTATCTCATTCACTCACTCACAAACTCACTATATCTTTCAGTCCCTCACTCACTCACTATCTCTTTCAGTCAGTCACTCACTCACTCACTCACTATCTCATTCACTCACTCACAAACTCACTATATCTTTCAGTCCCTCACTCACTCACTATCTCTTTCAGTCAGTCAGTCACTCACTCACTCACTCACTCACTATCTCTTTCAGTCACTCATCACTCACTCACTCACTCACTCACTATCTCTTTTAGTCACTCATCACTTACTCACTATCTCATTCAGTGACTCATCACTCACTCACTCACTCACTATCTCTTTCAGTCACTCATCACTCACTCACTCACTCACTCACTCACTCACTCACTCACTATCTCATTCAGTCACTCATCACTCACTCATTCACTCACTCACTCACTCACTCACTATCTCTTTCAGTCACTCATCACTCACTCACTCACTCACTCACTCACTATCTCATTCAGTCACTCATCACTCACTCATTCACTAACTCACTCACTCACTATCTCTTTCAGTCACTCATCACACACTCATTCACTAACTCACTCACTCACTCACTCACTCACTATCTCTTTCTGTCACTCACTCACTATCTCTTTCAGTCATTCATCACTCAATCACTCACTCACTCACTATCTCTTTCAGTCACTCATCACTCACTCATTCACTAACTCACTCACTCACTCACTATCTCTTTCAGTCACTCACTCACTCACTATCTCTTTCAGTCACTCATCACTCACTCACTCACTCACTATCTCTTTCAGTCACTCACTCACTATCTCTTTCAGTCATTCATCACTCAATCACTCACTCACTCACTATCTCTTTCAGTCACTCATCACTCACTCACTCTCTTTCAGTCACTCATCACTCACTCACTCACTCACTCACTCACTCACTATCTCTTTCAGTCACTCATCACTCACTCACTATCTCCTTCAGTCACTCATCACTCACTCTCTATATCCTTCACTCACTCACTCACTCACTCACTATCTCATTCAGTCACTCATCACTCACTCACTCTCTCACTATATCTTTCATTCACTCACTCACTTACTCACTCATTCACTAACTCACTATCTCTTTCAGTCACTCATCACTCACTCACTATCTCTTTCAGTCACTCATCACTCTCTCACTCTCTATATCTTTCACTCACTCACTCACTCACTCACTCATCACTCACTCACTCACTCTATCTTTCAGTCACTCATCACTCACTCACTCATCACTCACTATATCTTTCACTCACTCACTCACTCACTCACTCACTCACTCTATCTTTCAGTCACTCATCACTCACTCACTCTCTCACTATATCTTTCACTCACTCACTCACTCACTCACTCACTCACTCACTCACTCACTCGCTCACTATCTCTTTCAGTCACTCATCACTCACTCACTCACTCACTCACTCTCTCATTCAGTCACTCATCACTCACTCACTCTCTCACTATATCTTTCACTCACTCACTCACTCACTATCTCATTCACTCACTCACTCACTCACTCATTATCTTTTTCAGTCAGTCACTCACTCACTCATCACTCACTCACTCACTCACTCACTATCTCTTTCAGTCACTCACTCACTCACTATCTCTTTCAGTCAGTCAGTCAGTCACTCAGTCACTCACTCACTCACTCTTTCACTCACTATCTCTTTCAGTCACTCATCACTCACTCACTCACTCACTATCTCAGTCACTCACTCACTCACTATCTCTTTCAGTCAGTCAGTCAGTCACTCACTCACTCACTCACTATCTCTTTCAGTCACTCATCACTCACTCACTCACTCACTCACTCACTATCTCTTTCACTCACTCACTCACTATCTCTTTCAGTCACTCACTCACTCACTATCTCTTTCAGTCAGTCAGTCAGTCACTCAGTCACTCACTCACTCACTCTTTCACTCACTATCTCTTTCAGTCACTCATCACTCACTCACTCACTCACTATCTCTTTCAGTCACTCATCACTTACTCACTATCTCATTCAGTCACTCATCACTCACTCACTCACTCACTCACTCACTATCTCTTTCAGTCAATCATCACTCACTCACTCACTCATTCACTATCTCATTCACTCACTCACAAACTCACTATATCTTTCAGTCCCTCACTCACTCACTATCTCTTTCAGTCAGTCACTCACTCACTCACTCACTATCTCATTCACTCACTCACAAACTCACTATATCTTTCAGTCCCTCACTCACTCACTATCTCTTTCAGTCAGTCACTCACTCACTCACTCACTATCTCTTTCAGTCACTCATCACTCACTCACTCACTCACTCACTATCTCTTTTAGTCACTCATCACTTACTCACTATCTCATTCAGTGACTCATCACTCACTCACTCACTCACTATCTCTTTCAGTCACTCATCACTCACTCACTCACTCACTATCTCATTCAGTCACTCATCACTCACTCATTCACTCACTCACTCACTCACTCACTCACTCACTATCTCTTTCAGTCACTCATCACTCACTCACTCACTCACTCACTATCTCATTCAGTCACTCATCACTCACTCATTCACTAACTCACTCACTCACTATCTCTTTCAGTCACTCATCACTCACTCACTCACTATCTCTTTCAGTCACTAATCAATCACTCACTCACTATCTCATTCAGTCACTCATCACTCACTCATTCACTAACTCACTCACTCACTCACTCACTATCTCTTTCAGTCACTCACTCACTATCTCTTTCAGTCACTCATCACTCACTCACTCACTCACTATCTCTTTCAGTCACTCATTCACTATCTCTTTCAGTCATTCATCACTCACTCACTCACTCACTCACTCACTGTCTCTTTCAGTCACTCATCACTCACTCACTATCTCTTTCAGTCACTCATCACTCACTCACTCACTCACTCACTCACTATCTCTTTCAGTCACTCATCACTCACTCACTATCTCCTTCAGTCACTCATCACTCACTCTCTATATCTTTCACTCACTCACTCACTCACTCACTCACTCACTCACTCACTCACTCACTATCTCTTTCAGTCACTCATCACTCACTCACTCTCTCACTATATCTTTCACTCACTCACTCACTTACTCACTCATTCACTAACTATCTCTTTCAGTCACTCATCACTCACTCACTATCTCTTTCAGTCACTCATCACTCTCTCACTCTCTATATCTTTCACTCACTCACTCACTCACTCACTCACTCACTCACTATCTCTTTCAGTCACTCATCACTCACTCATTCACTAACTCACTCACTCACTATCTCTTTCAGTCACTCATCACTCACTCACTCACTCACTATCTCTTTCAGTCACTCATCAATCACTCACTCACTATCTCATTCAGTCACTCATCACTCACTCATTCACTCACTCACTCACTCACTCACTCACTATCTCTTTCAGTCACTCACTCACTATCTCTTTCAGTCACTCATCACTCACTCACTCACTCACTATCTCTTTCAGTCACTCACTCACTATCTCTTTCAGTCATTCATCACTCACTCACTCACTCACTCACTATCTCTTTCAGTCACTCATCACTCACTCACTATCTCTTTCAGTCACTCATCACTCACTCACTCACTCACTCACTCACTATCTCTTTCAGTCACTCATCACTCACTCACTATCTCCTTCAGTCACTCATCACTCACTCTCTATATCTTTCACTCACTCACTCACTCACTCACTCACTATCTCTTTCAGTCACTCATCACTCACTCACTATCTCTTTCAGTCACTCATCACTCTCTCACTCTCTATATCTTTCACTCACTCACTCACTCACTCACTATCTCTTTCAGTCACTCATCACTCACTCACTCACTATCTCTTTCAGTCACTCATCACTCACTCACTCACTCACTATTTCTTTCAGTCACTCATCACTCACTCACTATCTCATTCAGTCACTCATCACTCACTCACTCTCTCACTATATCTTTCACTCACTCACTCACTCACTCACTTACTCACTCATTCACTAACTCACTATCTCTTTCAGTCACTCATCTCTCACTATCTCTTTCAGTCACTCAGTCACTCACTCACTCACTATCTCTTTCAGTCACTCATCACTCACTATCTCTTTCACTCACTCACTCATGCACTCACTCACTATCTCTTTCAGCCACTACTCACTCACTCACTCACTCACTCACTCACTCACTCACTCACTCACTCACTATCTCTTTCAGTCACACATCATTTATCTTTTTTATTTAATGTAAAACTTCCTTTATACAGTTGAATGCAAAAACATATTGTGATGTATATGATCAAAGTCTAGAAAATGTTCTTTCATTATTACAAGGAAGAACATTTAGAAAAAATGTTTGTTAATAATTTTATTGTAAAATGTTCAAAATATCATTAGTTCTAAAGTTTGCATCCCCATTTCGAATGTAATAGCAATGTTCTCTAATAATATCTTTGTATCTTTTTACATTAAATGTTCATCCAACCTCTTTGGGTACACTTTGCACAGCTTTTTTTGTAGTATAGAGGGATGTGTGGATGTGACTCTCCCATTCACCGTTATGATGCTCTTTTCAGGTATTCAGAGTTTTCCATTACATCTCCAATTTTAATGTTTCCCATCCCCCAGTTTTATAAAGGATAAAACCAGCAGATCATGTAGAGAAACAATTTGTCCATACCACCCTGTCACAGTGAACCACCCCGCCACATCAGTTACCACCCCGTCACAGGGTCATTTTGTTAAAATTTTATGGAAAGGAAATTAAATTTTACATAAATGAATGTTGAATGATGTTCTTGTTCTGTGGACTAATCAGATAAATGTAACTATATTTGTATTTTTTAAGTGAATTGTTTTTTTCAGTACAAACAATAAGGCCATTGAAATATTTCAAGATTAAAAATCTAACAATAAAAATGTTTATTAAATTACAGACTTTCTATTGATGGTTTCCAAAAAAGGGACATTTTACTATTAGGAAAACAGTAGATTTTAAAAATCTATTTCTTGTTTTACTACTCTAATGGTGTACATACTGTCCATAATGGGGTGGTACAAGAAAGGCTCCCATACCTGAATAAAAAGGATAATATTAATAAGGATTTTGTGCCTGAGGTGGGAAAATATGTTTTTTTTAGAGGATTAACATATTTTTCAAGTTGTAAATTAAAAAAAAAAAGTTTGTTCTTAATGAAAAATTTGAAAATTGCAAAGTGGTAGAATGACTCATTAAGCTGTGTGTCAGCAACTCGTTTCCCATCGTGCCGAATCGCAGTCTAGAATCGATCGAGATGAGCAAAATCCGTGCAACACCGATTACCGGTGATCACCGCGAGGTCCATTCCGGTTAGAAATGTGGCTTAATATGCGTCCGAATATCCATACTTCCCAACTATATAGTATGCCAAAAACTGTATGCTAGTAAAAAACGAAATTCCTGAGTGCGGAAATCGCGACCCTCTTACTCAAAGACGCGATAGAGCCTGTCCCTCTAACCGAGATGAAGAAGGGTTTCTACAGCCCTTACTTCATCATACCCAAAAATGGTGGCCGATCTTGGACTTGCGAGTTTTCAACCGGGCCTTGTACAAACTCCCGTTCAAAATGCTCACACAAAGACACATCCTAACTTGCATCTGGCATCTAGATTGGTTCGCAGCAGTAGACCTGAAGGACGCGTACTTCCACGTCTCAATCTTGCCTCGACATCGACCCTTTCTACAGTTTGCGTTCGACGGCCAGGCGTATCAGTACAAGGTCCTCCCCTTCGGCATGTCCCTGTCCCCTCGCGTCTTTACGAAGGTCGCAGAGGCAGCCCTTTTCCCGCTTCGGGAAGCAGGCGTTCGCATACTCAACTACCTCGGCGACTGGCTCATCCTGGCCCACTCCCGAGAGTTACTATGCGCTCACAGGGACCAGGTGCTCAGGCACCTCAGCCGCTAAGGGCTTCAGGTCAACTGAGAAAAGACCAAGTTCGCCCCAGTTCAGAGAATCTCTTTTCTCGGCATGGAGTTAGACTCGGTCTCAATGTTAGCACACCTCACCAACGAGCGCGCGCAGTCAGTGCTGAAGTGCCTCACCTCGTTCAGGCCAGGCACGTGGGTCCCCCTAAAACATTTCCAATAGCTCCTGCGGCATATGGCATCCTCCACGGCGGTCACGGTGCTGGGGTTGATGCATATGAGACCGCTCCAGCACGGGCTCCAGACCCGAGTCCTGAGATGAGCATGGCGCCGCAGCACGCACTATGTGTTTGTCACCCCTGCCTGCCACCAAATTTTCAAACCTTGTACAGACCTCTGTTTTTTATGGGCAGGAGTCCCTTTGCAGCAGGTGTCCCGATGCATCCTGATCACCACAGATGCTTCCAAACAGGGTTGGGGCACCGTGTGCAATGGACATGCAGCCACGGGCTGTTGGAAAGGTCTCCCGCTGCACTGGAACATCAATTGCCTAGAGTTGTTGGCTGTACTTCTTGCCCTGCGGAGGTTTCTCCCGCTAGTTCGGGGCAAGCATGTCTTGATCCGATCAGACAACACCACCACGGTAGTGTAAATAAATTGCCATGGTGGCGTACGCTCCCATCACATGTCACAACTCGCCCGTCGTCTCATGCTTGGCACGTCGCCTTGTTCCCCCTATCGAGGTGTAAAGAACCAGAAGGTTTTGACGATTTTATGGGCCGTTGGGGAAGGGTACGTGCAGTGTGACACAGCCTGTCGTTTTGGCACACAAGCTACCTGCCTGCACCTGTGTCAGCAGCGCACGTACACGGTTCAGTGCATGGCGTGATTTAAATTGGACCCTTAGTGTCGCTTCTTCGACACAACGTCGAAGTGAGTGATAGACGGGGAACGTCTAGGTTACTGTTGTAACCTCCGTTCCCTGATGGTGGGAACGAGACGTTGTGCCTCCTGGCCACGTCGCTGAAACAAACCACTGTTGCGGCCGAACCTCATTGTCAGCTCCTCAGACAAATCCTGAATGAAACAGACACATTTCCCTCCCTTTATATCCGTATGTCCGGGGGCGGTCAATATCTGTGCTGGTGGTTCTAGATTTTCTGCAAGCTCAAGCTTTAAGAGTTTGTCTAGGAGCAATAAGGACTACCCCAGTGTGTGCAATGCAAGCTGGAGAAATGCCATTAGGGTTATGGCGAAATCAGTTGGAGGCCAATTACTGGATTAATTTGAGAGGTCATAAAGACCAACACCCAACAAAAAAGGTGTTGCAAGCATGTTGGGAGAAGGAGAGGATTCAAACGCTTTGGGTGGACAGGAGATCAAATAGCAAAATATGTGGGAGTATTTGATTAAACTGTATGGCCCATTAAACCAGTATGGGCGCTGGTGTCCAGTCGTAGATATGGAACCACTGAAGTTTAGACAAAACAACAAGACTTCTGATATTGTAGATGAGTATTATAGGTATAGGGACTGTAAATACAAGGACAATATTCAGATTTTCACAGATGGATCAAAAGACTATGAAACAAATGCAACAGGATCAGGAGTTAATGTGCCTAGTTTCCAAGTGGAGCTTAGTAAAAGAGCATCCGACTATCTTATGCTGTTGAATTATTTGCCATTTTGTTGGCAGTAGAATAGATTGAACAAGCCTGGGGTAATACATTTTTAGTATGCAGTTATTCAGTAGCTGCTCTTGTAAGCATTGAATCAGGCACAACCAGAAACCATCAGGAGCTACTCAATGAATTCTTGTTTAGTTATTCAAGATTAACTAGTCAGGGGGAAAATGTTACATTCATCTGGGTACCGTACCAGCAAATTCAGGTATCCAGGGCAATGAGAGTCCAGCCTATTGTGGTGGAAAAAGCAGTCAAAAAAAGAAAATGTTGAATTTAATATTAAATTATCAAAATCAGAAGGGAAAAGAATTGTATGGAGGGAAATAATTCAAAAATGGCAACAACGGTGGGATAATGCAGTAAAAGGGAGACATTTATACTCAATTCAAAGCAGAGTAGGACTTGTAAGAAATAAATATGTCAGTAGGAGAGAGCAAGTAATAATAAGCAGGCTAAGAATTGGACATAGCAACCTTAATGGTACACTTCACATCATGGGAAAACATCCAACAGGTCTGTGTAATCAGTGCCAGGAATATGAGACAGTGGAACATATTCTTATGTCATGTGAGACATTCAATCAAGAAAGACAAGAATTGTTGATAGAGCTACGGGAAATGGGACAGATAGAGGTCAATATTAAAAGTATACTAGAATGTGCAAACAGTAAACAAGGGAGGAAGTGTCTCTTTAATTTTTTTAAAAAGACTGGACTGGACAAGTGACTTAAAATAATAACAATAATGGATTCTAGGTAAGAGAAGAACAGAAGATGGCAGTAATGCAACAATCCGGATGCCAACTGTCATAAAACCCCAAAGAAGAAGAAGAAGAAGAATGGCGGAGAGCTGTGGGGTGAAAGGCTGTTTTCAACAGTAATTGCTGTATACATACTTATCAGCTGGTAAAACAGTACACTCTTTAGGTATGGAGGAGGCAGTATGAATAGAATTCGACATACTAATATCCGGGAACGTACGCATGGTCCTGTGACCAGAATATACATGTATGACATGACAACAACAACCGTGAAAATAATCCACTTAAATTCGGTTAAACAGGTGCCATTTAAGCACAATGAGCAATTTTGTTTATTTTTTGCACTGTGACAGTAGGGGAGAGCGGGGTAAGTTGTCACATGGGTAAGTTGTCACACTGTTCATAACTCCAACACTAGAGGCTCTATCTCAAAAATCAAATAGCCACTTTGTGTGACTTCTTCTTCTATTGTCAACTTCCTGTTCACATGTGGTCAAGATCACTCTAATCTGAGGTTAGCACAATTTTCTTATTTTTCTGCTTAAAAAATAAAAAAATTGCACTTTACATTTTATGCAATACAACTTTGTAAGGTATGTATGTTAAAAATAATTATTTTGCACAAAATAGAGGAGACAGTAATGAGTCTTTTGATACTTTATCTAAAGTGCTATGTTGAGCTAACCTTGAGATTTAGCCAAAATTAACACACATGTCAGTTTGGGGCAAGTTGTCTCACTTACTTTGGGGCAAGTTGTCACATGTGACATGTGACAAGTTGTCACATGTGACAAGTTGTCCCTGTACAAATAAACACATAGAACATGGTCAAAAAACCCAAAAAAGCCCCAGCACTAACTCTTCTCTGCCAGGCCCCAGCACCAACTCTTCTCTACCAGGCCCCAGCACTAACTCTTCTCTGCCAGGCCCCAGCACTAACTCTTCTCTGCCAGGCCCCAGCACTAACTCTTGTAGTGGAAATTTTACATTGATCAGCATAAAATGTTCTTTTCTTGACTGTCCATGTGTGTACGTGCAAGAAGTGTGGCGCTTCAGGAACAGATGAGACAGGACCTTTTGACCTTAGGAGAGCAGCTATGGCCTTAAGTGGAAACTAACTGGTTCGGGACCCGTGAATTTAGACCTCAGTGCTTTAAGTAGAACTAAAACTGACAGGGGGCACCTTATCTGGAAAAGGCCAATAGTACAGCTGCTGGGAAGGAACCTTGAAAGAAACCACTATAAAGGGCTGCTCATCTCTTCCTGGTGTGTGTCACTCTCGTACACAGCTCACTTGCTGTGGATCAGACTGAACCTATTCTTGCAAGAATAAATACTCTTTTTTATCAATTTGTCTTTGTGTCTCTTATGCAGTGATGTTGTTTTAATGAATTTTAGCCACAACAATTTGGTGTCAGAAGTGGGATTCCTTGGAAGTGCCTTCTGGACCCTGAGAGTGGACGGTGTTTGGCCACCTGGACTGAGAAGTTCCAGCTCTACCTCATAAGCTTTAGAGAGAGAGACCGACCGCATCAGGGTCAGGAGAAACTCCACTGGAATCAAATGAAAACGAACCCGTGGCAACAAGAAAAAACATCTTTTGTAAGAGACGACTAAATTATTTTCTTTTGGTATAAGAGAGAGTGAACCATAGTGGCTGAGACTGTTGTCTGTGGTGTGAGGGTAAGAGGTTCTCAACCTGAAACTGAGACTTACGGGTCAAGAGGTTTTCTAAAAGAGACTGAGTTCTCGCAAAAGTTTGTTTAATTAGGTTAGCTAAAATCAAAACCGTAATTAACAAAGCACTAGCGGATTAGTGCACCCTTTCTGATTTTGGGTTATGAAATCAGGTCCCTTTCTGATTTTGGGTTATGAAATCAGGTCCCTTTCTGATCTTGGGTTAAGAAATCAGATCTGTTGGAGACGTCTGACAGATTATAAGACGCGCGTTGAACGGTAAAATCCAGAGAGACAGAAACAGCCAGTATGGGGAAGTCTCAGAGCAAGCTTGCCAAATTTGATACACCGGTGTTTTGAAAAATGAGAAAACGTTATGGGAAAAAAACAACAAAAAAAAAACATCAATTTAACACTCTGGGTTATGTCAACAGGTTATAATAATCCAAAAAGTAAAATAAACCCTCATTTCTAACCCTCCCCCTGTACGTCATCTCATAACACGGATGACCGCTGCTTCTGACCCTTATTTCTTATCATTGCTCTCTTCAGAAAGGGAAAAGGAAAAAGAATAAAAACATACTTTAACATACTCAATACATACTGTAGCTGCCGCTACTTATGTCACCATCATCATATTTTCCATCATTGTCATCATTAGTTGAATAGACTGTCATTTTCACCAGATGAGCAGATGTTCCTGCTTTAACCAGTCTCTGTACTGAGCTGGAAATGCACTTCATAATGCATGGCAAACAAACCAGTATCAACAACCCTATTGCTCCAATTGGCAGTATTGTTTGAAGTATCCAATAAACCCAACCTCCCCACATATTCACGAACCATCCAACCCACGTATCATTGGCCTGTTCAGGCTCCCGTACAGCCTTTCTCATGTGTTCAATTACATTTGTGATGTTGGTACTGTAATCTGGAATATTGAAACAACAAGACATTCCTAACATTTTGCAAACTCCCCCTTTCTCTGCAGTTAACATATCAAGAACCAACCTGTTTTGAATGACCGCATCTCTTAACTGTTTCATCTCATCATTTATCATTGTCAAAGCATTTTCTGTGTTTTTCGCTATTGCTAATACAGTCCATGCTAACCCATTTATCTTATTAATCGTTACCGTTGTACCCACCCCTAAGAACAATGACCACCCCACATTCGCTCCGGGCGTGGTCCATGGATCAGATAATGTGTACCCTGCATAATGTTTTGGCAAAACCCCTGGCAAAATTTCAACACTTCTTTTCTGTTTACTTCTCCCACCCCCAGGCATGTGATTTGGCAAATACACAGAAGTTCCCACATTCATCAAAGCTGGATAACAACAAAAAAATAAAATAAATAAAAGCCAAATAAACCCTCTCACCAATCCCACAATCCTTAGGATATTTTAGGTAACATTTCTAAAACCTATTTGATTATGAACACATAATAAGGCCATTAAGAAAATTAGGTAAATACACAGTAAATATGAATATTTCTTTTCCACCACCCCCACGATGACTCCTTGTGGCCACACGGTGGGGCTCGCTCTGCGCACAGGCCTTGTCAGTTCTGTTGAATGTTCTTATGCCTGCACTGATAAAGGTACTTGGTGTTCAGCCTTGAGCTTATTGATGCTCAGTCTGAGTCTCCTCCTGTGACGTAGGCGGGACCTTCCTACAGTGGTTGGCATGCACCCACGTGGCCCTCTCTGCGACCTTCACAGCTGTGTGTGTCGTCAGTAACACTTGGAATGGTCCTAGCCACCTTTTTGCCCTCCAGCTTTTCCTCCTCAGATCTCGAATCACCACGAAATCACCAGGCCTGATGTTATGCAGAAATGTTTCAGCAACTTTCCCCTGAGCAGCCTTCACCTGCACAGAAACATTGGACAACAGAGAAGACAGTGCAGTTTCTTTGCAGTAATTCAACATGTCATTCTCACACATATCTGTTGACGGCAGCCTCTGTTTCCCCTCACCCATTCCCAGGAACGGTGGTCTACCAAAAAGTATCTCAAATGGGCTCAAATTTGCTTTGACTCTTTTCCTCATTCTCATGTACATTAACACAATTGGGAGTGCTTTAACCCATGTGAGCCCAGTTTCCTCACAGCACTTAGCCAATTTGTTCTTAATAGTCTGGTTCTGCCTCTCAACAGCGCCTCCACTAGCAGCGTGGTAACTGCAGTGTGTTCTCATGTCAATTCCCAAAAACTGACCCACCTGCTTTATTGCCTCATTGACAAAGTGTGTCCCGTTGTCCGAGCTGATTTTCCTTGGAATTCCCAACCTCGGAACAATCTCGGTTAAAAGAGCTTTCGCTACTGCTGCCGAGTCTTGTTTCGAGGTTGGGAAGGCCTCAACCCATTTGGACCACATGTCCACCATTACCAGACAGTGTTTCTGTTTTCCACAAGGGGTTAACTCTATGAAATCAATCATCAGGTACTCAAAGGGACCCCCTGGGGGTGGCTGGGATGCCATGTCTGTCTTGATTCCCCTTGCTACATTGTGTGTGTTACAATGACACATCTTTTGCAAAAATTTTCAGCACATATTGTGAAGCCCTTGGTAAACCACAATTCTTTCATCATTGCCACCATTCCTCCCTTTGACACATGGTCTAACCCATGAGTCAACTTAGCATAATGTTGAAAGAAGTGCTTGGGTAAGCAGGGCATGCCTTCCACACTCATCCACACATTATCTACAAGGCTGCAGCCAGACGCCCTCCATTTGCGTTTTTCAGCCTCTGTTGAAAAGGTCTGCATGCCCTGTAAACAAGAAGGAATGTCAAGATTAGGGTTAGATACTATGGCACATGATGCTTCTTTTGTCTCCTGTGCTGCTGCGGCCTTCGCCGCCGCGTCTGCTCTGGTGTTGCCTGTTGATACAGAACTGTTATCTTTAGAATGTGCTGCGCACTTACAAATCGCCACCTTGTCTGGTAGCAGAAGTGGGCTACCTACTCCAGAGGACATCCGGCCATATCCAAAAGCTGGCACCCGAAAACCAGCTAGCAAAGGAAGAAAACGTCGCAAATCAGCAATTCTTACTGACACGCCAGTGAAGCAGCAACTAGAAATAGAAAAGAATAAGGCTAAATCTAGCAAAAAGCTGCTCCAAAAGAAAGGGAAGGGAAAGGGACCTACAAAGAACAACTCAGCTAAAAGAAGAAAAATCTTCTCATCATCAGATGATGAAGAGTGTTTCTGCCTCATCTGTGTAGAGCCATTTTCAAACAGTCGTCCAAAGGAGACCTGGGTAAAATGTGTAAAATGCAACAAATGGGCCCATGATGCTTGCACCTCTGGCCAGGCAATTTATGTGTGCCAGAATTGTGACTCTGGAGATGAGTCTGATTAGTCAGATAGAGGGCATCTGTTTTGTTCAGTGATTAAACATGTTAAGTTAAGCAAGTTATCTGCAGCATTCCATTCAGTTATCATGGATCTATGTGCAAGCCAGACAACGTTTGAGTTTAAAGCTCAAAGTAAAGTGGTCTAGCCACTTAACGTGTTTTGATTGAAATGTGCATTGTTTGGATTTAAATAATTGTTTTTCCAGACTCTCCAGGCACAATAGTTTATATTTCCAGTTTTGATTTGAAATAAAATAAAATCATAAATAAAAAAAATAAATAAAAATCTATATTCACAATTAAGTAGTTGAGTTCTTATTTTTAGATAATCTAGTGTGACAACTTAACCTCCGATGGGGCAAATTGTCTCAAGTGCACACTCTCTATTCTACAACTCTATAATGAGATAAGATATGAAGATGTTATGACTACAACATATGTGCCCAAGACTTCCTTCTTTCATTTGGTATGACATTTATACCATTGTGATGTATGGTGCTCAGTAAATGTTAGACAGTGTGAAAAGCGTGACAACATACCCCGCTCTCCCCTACGTGGTTTCGGATGCAGAGTGTGGGCCGACTTGCTCTGATGTCACGCTGTTGTATGACAGAAAACGCAGTGCAAGGCGGGGTCTTGATGAAAATGGAAATGTTTTGCCTTATGAAGCTTTTATGTTAACCTACAATTTCCCAATTCCATTTAAAGAGTTTCAGCAAGTTGTAAAAGCTATTCCAGATGGGTTGAAACATTTGATGAAAAGTCACCTTGCTTTTGGAAGTAACAAAAGGAAACTTCCTGAGTTAATAGTTGATGGTATCAGTCTATTTTCTCAATCCTGTAATAATAAAAATATCAGATTAATTTTTCAATCCAATCATAAAATCTCTCCTAGAGGAAATTTTTTTTGGAATGCACAAATTATTGATATTCATTGGAAAGAGGCATGGTTAATTCCATATAAATTTTGTATGCTGAATAAAGTTAAAGAGGTATATTTTAAAATACTCCATACAATCTACCCATGTAAAGCTTCATTATCCAAATTCATGGACATTGACAACAAATGTTCTTTTTGTAATGTATACGAGGAAGACTTGGCTCATTTGTTTTATGGATGTGATTTTTCTCAAAAATTTTGGTCTGATGTTAGTCATTTTCTTTTTGCCCCAAGAAAAGTGAATTATAAACTATCTCTAAAAGATGTTATATGTTCTTATGCCCATAAAAGCAAACTGTATGAATATGTGGTGAATTTCTACATCTTGCTTAGTAAATATTATATCCATAAAAATTTTTTTGCAAAATGCATACCTAAATGTAGCCTATTCTTATTAGATATTGAATCGCTAAGAAAGTGATTAAATTTAATTAAAAATAAAAAGAATGAAATGCTGTTAAACTTTATGGAAGAATTCTTTAGATTGTAATTAATGCCCCTATATGCTTGTCAAATTTTTATGAACGTTGGTTGTGTAAATAGGAAAAAGGAAGAAATATTTAATTATTATTGTTTTTTTTTTATTTATTTATTTGTTATTTTTATTTATTTATTTATTTTTCCTATTGTTGTCCTGCTTAATTTGGTTCAGAATATATGTGTTCTCTATTTTGTTTTTTTTTTCTTCTTTCTTTCTTCTTGTGAAGTTCCCTTGTATATTGTAATTTTGTAAAGTTTGAATTGTTTGTATCATTTATTAAATAAACAATTAAAAAAAATAAATAAATAACGAGTATCAATCTTAAAAAGACTTTTATATATCTGATACGATTAAACATGTCACGATTCTACTGAGAGACAGTGATGAGTTAGAATGAGTTTGTTCTTTGAATTAATTTTTTTTGTTGTTTTTTAAGGAATGTTTCTTAAAACCCTAGTGATACCATATTCTTTTTTGAAATGCTACTGAAATTGCTTGATAATGATAATTTGTAGTTCTAATAGAATTCTAACTTGCTAAAAACAAATGCTTAAATAATTTTACTGCATTATTATTATTATAATAATTTATACAGTGATATATTTTAACTTACAGCAATTTAAGTGGTGATTCTTTTTTTTAAATAAAATTTTAAGAATGTATTTAAAAAAAAAAAAAAAAACAGTGCAAGGCGGGGTCGACTGCGCTGACATGGGCACAATGGGAAAATACTTGCTGACGACACAGCTTAATGCTCACTGGCTTAATCAACCGTGATGTTTAATTCTCTTTAAAAAAATAAATAAAAATGTCTTCACTAATATTATGTTTTTATGTGTAGAAATTATATTTGAATATTCCCAACATTCTGACTCTCTGTATATATGTGATTGTTATCATATTTCTGAAATATCTAATATATGTCTTTATTAAACAACAACAACAAAAATAAAAAATGGATGGAAAGACACTTTTTATTGGGGAAATTAAATAACATGTACATTGAGTGTCTTTTTCATCATATTTATTTTAATTTCAGCTAAACATATATTTAATTGTATCCACTTTATCAGCAACATGCAGTTTATAACAGCAGGTGGCAGTAATGCACTTAATTTGCAATCCACCAATAAAACAGAAGATGAACTGCATGAATGTGAATCCAGCGATATCTGCTTTTGATCTCGAAGGTGTCTGATCCACCATGAGAAGTGAGAACTGTCTGACTTGACAGCTCTTATTTCACTTCTCACTTGACTGCTCCCGCCTACTCTCCTCAACTTTCAAGGCGAGGCCTTTGGCATCTCAAACAAGCCTATTGTGGTGGAATGACCAGCCCCTGCCAGTTGTCATCGCCGCCCCACCTCTTAAGGCCATCCTTTAGCCAGGCTCATGACGGGAGTTGGGCAGGAGAAGAGAAGAGGCACCCCCCGGTTCCGGCACCCCTGCTTTTGCCTATAAATAATTTTGCATGGTCTCCTTGTGTTGTAGATGAAGTGAATAATTGAGGCTAAATTCCATTTTCAGATTCATAACATTTGTCAGCTGAGGGCGCTATTTTGCTACAGTTGTGTTAGACGTGGAACACGTCTCGTTCTGAGTGTTGTATTTAATGCTGTCTTTGATGTGAAAGGGTTTGGAAAGAGGGGCGTGGCTATAATTCAACAGCTCAGTGTCGTGTGATGGCTAAAATGGTGTAGAGCACCTTTAATACTTTCTCAAGTGGAAAAACTTCAATTAGAAGCAATGAAAGAGAAAAACAAATGCTCAAAACAGTTCAGCAGCTTTTTTCATGCAGTTTTTTAAATTTTTTTTTATAAAAAGACAGTTCAATTGGAAACCTGAAACAACAGTTAAATGCACCGTATGAAGAACAAGTATTTTAATGCAGGCAATATAGAATACTGAACGTTCTTTAATAGCGGTCCTTTAGACAGTTACGAAACAATACTATTTTTAAATGATAAGTGAATTAATGCGTTTACAACAGATTTTTTTTAATAGCCTAATTTTTAAGAGTTTTGAAAGGTTCATTTTTTTTGAAAATGATAAAAAAAAAGACTTTTAGCTTACCACCATCTATAATAAATTAAGAGCAGCAGAAGGTTCTAAAACAAGAAATGTAATTAATTCTAAAGCTGTGTGCCAAACAACACAATACACTTAAAAAATATACCAAGCACTGCCATGTAGCGTATGAATGACGGAAGTGACGTTTCAAGCGAAAATTATGTGCTTGCTTTAGCGCATTAGCCAACCTCAGTTCAACACTTTCCTCTTAAACAATGTACATATTCACACAGCTTGGGGTGATAGGAAAGCATCCAACTCACATTTGTGAGGTGCTGTATCCACTGAAGTTTTGCTAGCTGCTGCATTCGTCATTATTTACATCTGTTTTGTCAGACCAGCAGCAGGTAACTCTGCCCCTTGGGGTTCAGTGGGGTTACAAATTAATGTACACAAACTAGTTACACTCAGGAACTTAAGGACAAAAATGTCCCCATTGAAACCCATTAAAACAGCAATATTTGATCTCAGTGCAATTAAAGCATAAAATCATGATATCTATGATATTATGCTTTCATTCTGGAGCCCTGGCTTCAAAATGACACTCTAATAATGCATCAAAATCTATTTTGTTGCTTATTGACATATCCCAGACTGTGATAACCCAATAACAGTGGCATTATATAAACAAACGGACATTTAAAGGACATTTAAAATCCTGAAAATGAATGAATATTTGGTAGTTATGATCAGGACTGATGTTAAAAAAAATAACTAATTGAAAGTGGAAAATAATATTAAATATAATATTTTTATGGCAGTTTTTATTTCCTCTAAGGACCTGTGAGTATTGATGCACAAGGGTAGTACACTACGTTTTGTTGCATATTCAGTGTTAACATACAACAATACTTACACTATAAAAGGCATAGAATAGTGCAGAAGTGTGTGGTTTGGGATGCACTTTCAGATTTTTGCACCATGATCTGAGAGTAGACCTATTCGTTGTCATTACCGATTCGGGGAATTTTTGAGAATTTAAATTAAGAAACAATTACTTTTTACAAATTATTATTTTTTTTTTTACAAATTAAAAGTTAATTGAGAGCTGGCTATCTTGTTGTGTTAGATTAAATAAATGATTAATTAAAAAAATTGATAACACATTTACAATAAGTGTTAATTAATTTATTGAATGAATAGGCATCATGAACGATAATGAACAATTTATTTTAACAGCATTTATTAATCTTTGTTAATGTTAGTTAATAAAATGCAATTGTCACTGTTAGTTCATGTTAGTTCATAGTGCATTAACCAATGTGGAACCTTATTGCAAAGTGTTACCAAAAAACTAATAGCTTATCCAACTTTTGTGGAAAATAAAAACAAATACAAGTTTAATATCCAACACTTTTTCCAAAAAGATACACAATAATACATTTTAACAATACCAAACATTAAACCAAGAACTGCTTTAGTTGATCAAGGTCATGATCAGATCTTTATTTCAGGACATGCAAAATGTTTTAACATTGAAGAATGAAGAATCACCACATGCATGTGTTTTTTTATTTATTTATTATTTAAGTAGTTACTTATAGTGTGATCTCACTGATATATTGTCTGGATGTGTATTCAATTTACGAATGCCAGGTGCGTGTAACAGCGGTTGAAGTTTTGACTGGCAAAACCAGGCGGTTTAATGCTTGAAAGGTTCACTAGTATGCATATGGGTGTTTCAGTGAGCTGTTATAGACTTCGGTTACTATACACTTGGGTAAAAACAGTTTCAGGGGTTGCCCTAGGGAATTGTTATTCCAGCCCAAGCAGTCTCTTTCTTCGAGGGGTGAACATTTATTTTATATGGGTGGTCTCAGTTTTATTTTTTATGAAATCATTAGCTTTCTGCTTTAATGCAATTAAAATCTGATCTATACATTATCTACTGTAGCTAGATATAATGCTATGATTTTTGTTTAAACATTAATAATTAAAAAGTCATCAAATGTAAAAAATTTACATGATTAAATACACTCAAAATTAATTTTAAGATGTACACATTTCAATTTCATTACAAAGTTCCATCAAATTGAATCGATTAATGTTTGATAAGATAATGTTCTTGTTTTTTTAAGTTTAATTCAATTCATATTGATGTAATTTTGTTATAAAATTGAAATCTTTAAATCTTAAAAATACACTAAATATTTTGGTGTATTTAAAAAAAAATCATGGGTAAAATTATTGAGCTATTTTCTTTTTAGGCTTAAACAGTCATATTTTATTTGTTGTGACACTGTGCATTTTTATATATTTGATACAAAGAGAAAGACATCTGGTTACTGTTAAATGATGGCATATATACAGGATGTACCTGCTCTCTCACTAAAGGCTGTGTTTCTTGTGTCCCCATTATGTTTCCATTAATCTATCAGCACAAATTGACACAGTTGTGTTAATATGGTTTGAGGATGCAACATCTTCTTAAAATGGGAAGTGTAAAGTGGACAGACATTTCTCATCAGGCTTGCTGAAGTCATATTTTTATTCATGTAATTATTTATTTAAAAAAAATCATGCCATGTGAAATCATGCTATTATTCTCCATGTATTTATATTTCGAATGTAAAAAATTATATTGGAAATGTATGTGATTGGCAACTTCAAAAGGCAGCTTCATTTCAGCTATAGATACTCCAAATATTAATGGTTCAAATTTAACAAATGTTCTGCCTGTTTGAAGATTTGAAAAAAGCCCTTTGTCTTTTTGTATCTGCAAAACGTCACTGCCTTCCGATAGACATGGACATATATGACCCATACTTCTCTATTAATGTAGTGCATGTCACCTTGACCTTGTTCACCTCATTGTCCCAAAGATGTTGAACAAACAGTTTTACCTTCTGCTTTTACTGGCCGTTGCAAGTGTGTGCCATAATATTATGAACCTTTTACCATCTCAGATTGTAACAATAGTAATTATCATGATGTTGAGTTCTTATTTATTTATTTATTTTAATAAATAAATAATAAGATTTTTCCCAATAGGAGTGAAAGGTCAAAACGTCCATTTCCACTGAATCAGTGTAAAGTCTGGAAAAGCTCTAAGTCTTTTCTGTAGAGGATCAGGATATAATTTTGGAAGCTACGAAATGCACTGGGTCAGACAGCAACATGGGAAAGGACTGATGTGGATGGGCCATGTCTGGACTGGTGGAAATGGACATGATTATGCCAAAAGTTTTGAGGAAAGAATATAAACCACTAGAGGCAATTCAAATAGCATGGTCTGTCTGAAACGGTCTCATCTGACAAGACAATGACAGTGCTACTAGCATGGGTTGCAATGATTCAAAAACTTAATACAAAAGACATTATACACTCACAGTCTCAAACTTCAGTTCTCAGCTGTGTCAGTAGATTGCAATAGAATGCCACAAATAAAGTCACATACTGTGACCCACACAATCACAGAATAATTTATTCTCAACACTTAATCAGACACTCTTATTAAGAGTCTAGACTTAGCCCTACCATAAAGATTCTTTGCTATGGCCCTTCCAAAACTTTTTCTAGATACATTTTATTTCACAAATATTCAAATTAATAATATATTTGGTTTTATTGAGACTGAATATATAGATGTAGAATTGTAATACTAATACAAAATTACAAGTTAGAATACTGATCTATTTAGAAATCCCCTTCATAGGTTATCAAATTTGTAACTGTGTGGTTTGAATAATGGTCATCACAGTGGTCTTCCATCATTACCTCATTATGCAAATTCAAAAGGACCCAGCATGGGACAAGTATTTATGAGCTACTAAGAAGAGAGATGCTGCAGAGTCCCATCAACACTCACAAGATGAAGAGTATATCCTTATTCATAATTTTGCTCAGCCTAAATTGTGAGCTATTAAAGGAGTTGTTTTTTGTAAATGAAATGTATTCTTATCCAAAGAATTCTCCTTATTTCCCTTACAGGTTTTAAATGGCATTGGAGTCCATTGAAAGCACAGTTCAGAAAAGGCCTGGAGATACTCTGACTCTCTCTTGTAGATGTTCTGGATTCAGCTTTGATTGCTGTGCCGTGCACTGGATCAGACAACAAGCTGGGAAACCACTTGTATGATGGGTCTTGGTTGCAGTAGTGGAAGTGGACACAAGGCAGAATACTTTAAGGGGAGACTAAAAATAACCAGAGATGATTCACAAAGCAGGATGTATTTGAAACTATCAGGATTGAAAGTAGATGACACAGCTGTGTATTACTGTGCAAGACAAACACAGTTTCATAAACTTTGTATAAGGCTGAACAAAAACCAAGTTGTAATAAATACTCTGATCCTCATTTAAACAGGTTTCAGCAGCCAGATTATCATAAAATGTATAATCTGAGATTCACATTTTACGTGCCACAGAATGTAATTAAATACAAGCTGTACTTGTACATCACAGGTAATCCAGCATTTTCCTCAGATATTAACCTATGGTTCAATGTACAAGGTTGAGACTAAATGTATTTGTTTTCAGTGTCCTACATTACTTTTGTAATAATAATTGTATCTGTACACATAACCTCTGCACCCATGAGCCATGAATGTGCTGCTGATATTCAACATCAAGCTAAACCGGCAACATTGTCCCAGGCTCTGGTGTGAGGTGGGATGCTAAGATACTCAATGGTATAGCCTACTTAATGGGCCAAGCAGGAAGTGTGTCCCATATTGTTACAAGGTTTCCTGCTTTGTTTAATTAAACAGTGAGTTTTAAACAGTTACTTGCAATTAGTAAAATATTTATGCATGATTGGATAATTATTTATACTTTAATATTTGGACCTAGACAAAGAAAATATAACAAGAATAACAGTGATGATGATCAAGATGTTTGCTGCAATATATGCAACAAACCGCAGAAGTTGAACTTCCTGGCACCTTTAACATCTGTCTTGAACTTCCTTTTCAGTGCCTATGAATATATTTTTACACATTTTAAAGAGTTATGCATCAAAATGGCATGAAGTAATTGATAATATGTCAGTAATATGTTTAAAAATTATTATTATAATTTTGTTTACATTTGACTGAAGATGGCATGGCAAAATACAATCACTAAGGACCTTATTAGGAACACCTGTACACCTTCTTTTTCATGCAATTGTCTAATCAGCTAATCATGTGGCAGCAATGCAATGCATAACATTATGCAGATATGGTTCAGGAGCTTCAGTTAATGTTCACATTAACCATCAGAATATCAAATTAATTTTAAATCAATTAATAATTTCTAAAAGTGCCCCTCTCAGTTATAATAGTTCCTATGCCCCGTCTCAGTGATTTCGACCGTGACATGATTATTGGTGCCAGATAGGCTGGTTTGAGTATTTCTTTAATGTCTGAGCTCCTGGGATTTTCACGCACAACAGTCTCTAGAGTTTACTCAGAATGGTGCCAAAAACTAAAAACATCCAGTGTGTGGCTGTTCTGCAGACAGAAAGTCCTTGTTGATGAAAGAGGTCAATGGAGAATGGCCAGACTGGTTCGTGCTGACAGAAAAGCTACGGTAACTCAGATAACCACTCTGTACAATTGTAGAGAGCAGAATAACATCTCAGAATGCAGAACAAGAGAAACCTTGAGGCAGATGAGCTACAACAGCAGAAGACCATGTCGGGCACTTTATTAGAACCATATGGGGGCTTTTCCACTGCACGGTACATTTTGACTCAACACGACTCTGCTCGCTTTTTTGAGGGTTTTCCACTGTGGATAGTACCTGGTACCTGATACTTTTTTTAGTACCACCTCGGTCGTGGAGCCGAGACGATACTAAATGTGATGTCAAATCCTGCAGATCACTAATTGGTCCGTGAGAACCGTCACTACTAGCATCACTGGATTTCTGACACGTGACATCAACCCGCTAGTTTTAAAGTTAATAACAACGATAGCAGTATCATTTGTTCAAGTGGCTTTCAAAATGTAAAAAAAGAAATGGCTGTGCGCAAAACCACGCCGTGGTAAATAAACGAGATGCAGATGGTCCACTCGTTAGCGATGAGCAAAACAATAAAGTCTCACAGGAAGTGTATCAGCTGTTGGCCGCACATGGCTACCACCGGACCTACCAACAACAGTGTAGGGAAAAGTAAAAAAAAACTTAAAAGTGACTACAGAACCTTCAAGGAAAAGTGGAAGTGGTTCGACCAAATGGACACTATCTGAACCGGCGAGCAATGGGAGGAAGAGTGCCCAGGATGCAGCCACAATTGAGGATGGTACGTTTTGTTATGTTAACTCTATACTCTATTTAGTTGACCAGCTACTGGAAGCTGGTCTCTAAAACAACCAGGCCAATTTCACTGTTACACTTGTGTGAAATCACCATGCAACAACTGCTTTATGCAGCACAATGAGCTAGTAGCTAACAGCTAGAGGCTGTGTTGTTGTTTCAGTTTGTGTCGTGTTTAAGATGATGTCACGGTAGTAGAGGCGGCGCAACTATGACGATCAGCCTATAATCCCACCCACATTGATGTGGCATTAAACTACAGTGGAAATGCAAGCTCAGAAAAGTAAATCGAGTAGAGTTGAGGCGAGTCGAACTGTAACGTGCAGTGGAAACATGCCAATAGTGTTCCTAATAAAGTGCTTAGTGAGTGTATGTTAAAACATATGTATAAAATATAGCAAACAAATATGTGCACTTTGGGGATATAGACCATTTTATTTAATGTTTTATTCAAATGACTACCTGACCTGACGGTTTGGATATCAAGTTTTTGACTCTCCAGTTCTTCCACTTCTATGTCCTCAAAATTCTTAGCTCCTTCCTCCATCTCTCCATACTCCATCTCCTTCTCCACTTCAAAACCTTCCAATTCAAGAATTTCAATATCTGGAATTTAAATCTAAAAAGTTTCCATTATCAGACGTAAATAATCAGAAGAATTATTCTCTATGTTTAGTGGCAGGTAAATGGTGTCACACATTGGCTGCTTGATTGTGGTCTATGATAAAACCTGTGATGTGTTCAATAACAAAGCAGACACAATTCATATTTAGAATTATTAATATTTAGGGGGTTATAGTAATACTGTGCAGATATGGTAACGTAGTTAAATGGTAACATTTTTCAACTTATGCAAATACAGTACTTTTTAGACAGCAAGTAATTAATTAAGATACTGCTTACTCAACCACTTCAGAAAAGGGTGCAGTTTCTGTTAACATTATTCACATTTACAATTTCATAATAGACAGTTTATATAAACAAAGATTTCTATAAACAAATTAATTTGTCCCGTGACGAGGAGGAGGGCGTGGTCGGGCCGTGAGGACGCATGCCTGACGCTGAATCCTAATCAGCCAGAAGGGTTATAAAGGCATGCGTGCATGTGTGTATGTATGTGTACTGATCTGCCAGTTCCCGCCTCCTCGTTATCTATCGTGAACCCTGTTACAGACAGTTATTTATTTTTATATTTAATCACCTTTGTATATTTGTATATTATCAGGTGTATATTGAGTTGCGTAACAAGATGTGTAAACTGTGTTATGTGTAAATCAGATGTTTTTTGTAATTGTCATACTGCTATGTTGCTTGGAACCACACCCAAGACTTTCACTGTTGCACTTGTGTATATGGTTGAGTGACAATAAAGAGATTTTATTTGATTTTAAAAGTTATAAAATATAAGATAAAATTATCTCAAAATCAAACTTTGGATACTGCACTCAGTTATCTCATGAATCAGGAATATTTTGCAGAGTATAGATACAAACGGGTATTTAGGAAAGTGCTGTGTTGTTTTTTGTTGCCATTTAATGTTTTGGGAGAAAATTAAAGTGCCTTTTACCCCAGGGGTCCTTTAGCCCTGTTGTTCCCTATTAGTAATTTAGCAGTTAGATGGGCACTGTTTATTCTTAGGTATGATACAGTGCTGTATTCCACTCCCTCTCCTGAGTTTGAGAGATTAATGAATATAAAACAGATTGTTTAAGCTCAGCTCATCTCAAGCCATGTTTTTCTCATATCTGTTGCTGCTTTCCGCAGATAAGTCTTGTAAGTCTTAATAGCTACAGGGCTATTACAATTGGAAATGTTTTCTTAAATGTTTAATCATGTCATAATTTCAGGTGTCCACTCTGTTGAACTTTTACTGTGCACATGAATATCAAATCACAGTGATACAAACCACAAGCACTTCTGTTCAAATCAGCTTGAATGAAAAGAACAACAGAATGCCTTGGTTACGTCTGTAACCTCTGTTCCCTGATGGAGGGAACGAGACGTCGTGTCGAAGAAGCGACACTAGGGTCCTCTCTTGAGCGCCGAATATGCATCTGATCTATGAAAAAAGGCCAATGAGAGTTGGCGAACAGTATTTGCATACCCCGCCCCTGGACATACGGGTGTGAAGGCGAGGGAAATACGCACGTTCATTCAGGATTTTTCTGAGGAGCCGGGAGTATCCGGACACCTCAGCGGCTCGGCTCAGCGACGTGGTCGGGAGGACACGACGTCTCGTTCCCTCCATCAGGAAAAGGAGGCTACATACGCAACCGAGACGTTCCCCATCTGTCGTTCACTTCGACATCGTGTCAAACAAGCGACACTAGGGGTCCACTTCAAATCACGCCATGCACTGAGCCGTGTACGTGTACTGCTGACACAGGAGCGGGCAGGTATTTCACGTGCACAAGTGACCAGCTGTGTTTCAGACTGCACGTACCCTTCCCCAATGCCCCAAAAAAGTCGTCGGAATCCTTCTGGTTACCCTAGAGGGGAACAAGGCAATGCTTGCCAACCTGGGAACAGGCCAAGCCTGGCTGGGCCTTTTTCTCTCTATGTTTCTTGGCATAGAGCAAGAGCAGCCGGGGCCCTTACCGCATCGTGGGAAGGGGGTCTTGCCCAGTTTCCTATTCTTTCAGGGGGAAAAGACCCTGCGGAGGCCACACCTGCCCGAAATGGGAGGTAAGGTGTCAAAATACATCACATGGCCTCTTCGGTCACATGTGGGAAAAATGGCGCGGTGGTAGATCCAGCCTTGAGGAGGGGGGAGTTGCTACAACAAGGCGACCGGAGGGCAGCGAAGAACTGCCTAAGGGAGACGCGGGTCAGCTTGTAAGGTGACCATACCACAGAAGTACACACAGGAGGAGTCCGTGTAGGAGGCCTGACCTGTTGAGCACCTATTCCAGTACAGGGTAGCCTGGGGTAACCGTAGTGGACTGGCTCGCAAGTTCCTCCGCTGAACTGCTGACCCAAGAGGGCTAGGGAGGAATCGACCAGGGACCTTGAGGGATCTCCGATCTCCTGGGAAAGCGGCTGTGAGCGGCGCACATGCCCTCGGGACCAATCAAGTAGCCCGGGAAAGCATAGCAGACCTCCGTGCGTCAGGCTCAGGCTGGGCAAGCAGACCCCAAGGTGGCGGCCCAGGCGAGTCATCAGCATCAGATGCCACTGTAACACTCTCTGATGCAGTGGTGATGTCATCCAATTCTGAAGCAAGCAAGCCTGCCGGGAAGGCGGGTGGTTCGAGGGGTTTACCCGGCGAACAGAGCCCGTCATTGTCCACAAATCGCCTTCATCGCCCGCGGCGCCTGTGTCAATCCCGTAGGAAGGAGGCGAGGCGTGGGGGGCGGCTGAAGTGGCTTTCTCTCGTGACAAAAGAAAGCCACGACCGCAATGTTGCCCTGGCTATGTTCTCGCACTGAGAACATGATCCATTCATAAAACACTGCCTGCGTGTGATCGCAGCCCAGGCACACGAGGCAGCTTTTATGACCATGAGAGGTGGGGAGAAATCACAGCATCCAGAAACTACATAGGGGCGGAAATTACATCTTTATAAAGACACGTCCTGAAAAGGACGTTCAACACCACTCTGTAATGCTCTTTCAGAGAAAAAAACTCTTTTACAGAGAAAATCACTCTTTAAAAATCACTCTTTCAATTTTCTGCGCTGTTGAAGCGCCCAGGGGCAAACTGCACTTCTGTGCTGAGAAGGAGAAAGCCGCTGAAATGAGCCGTAGATCCAACAGCAAACAGAGCGTCAGAGGAACAGAAGCAGAAATCTGGTGCGTGTGACTCCCAGCTGGATGCATACACGACCATCGGCTCAGAAGAAAATTTCTGAATGAACCAGCCTATTTCCCTCGCCTTTATTCCCGTATGTCCAGGGGTATGCAACTGCTGTTCGCAAACTCTCATTGGCCTTTTTCATAGATCAAAGCCATATTTGGCGCTCAAGAGAGACCCCTAGTGTCGCTTCTTCGACACGACGTTGAAGTGAGCGACAGACGGGGAAAAGTTATTTTGAGCTTTCATGTCAATAGCATGAAAAGTCATGTCATGCATACAATCTCATAAAACATGTCCTGCTTGTTTTTAGACCTGTCCCATATTAGGCCCATTAGTCAGGAAACCCACAATACTGTGGTCTATGATAGAACCACTGATGTTTTCTTTAACAAAATTTGTTTTCAAAAGGTTTATACAATGTGGTTTTCAGGTATATTATCATAGTGATCAGAGACAACTGTGCTTTAGCTGCACTTATACAGTATTTAGTCTAAAGAGCACATACATTGATGTGTCATTCTGTGTTATAGAATTACAGGAAGACAGCCCATCATTTATAGTTATGTGTTAATCCACTTAAGAACCACCAGTGTCTACGGCATTAGAACAGTGTATTCTATAATGCACAATTAACAACCTAAGTTCGATAGACAGGAAACCACATTCGCAAGTTTTGAGTTTATAATGGAGGCAACAACAGCATATTATATACATTATATATATATATATATATATATATATATATATATATATATATATATATATATATATATATATATGATGTTAAGTTGCGAAGGCTTTAAGAAAGGTTACTACATGAAATCCTTTCTTTCATATTTGATGTTTGAGTAAAGGATTTGTAACTGCTGATAGGGGGCACTCTCGGGCCCCCCCCCCAACACACTAAATATGCTTATATGTTTATGTAAATTTCTTCCCTTTAAAGAGTGGACATGAGTCAGTTTATTCCTCTGATCACTAGTGTGAGGGAACAGCTACTTCTATTCATTAAAGCTGAGAAATTCCAGAGAAATACATAATGTTCCATGCAGTTTTAGTGTTGCTTCTGGCAAGCTTAGACAGTCAATTTTCTGAACATCATTTAGGTTTTTTGCAGATTTTCAAAAAGCTTGTTAAGTGTTATTAAACTGAACACAATTTGTTATAATTTCATTTGAAACAGGTATTAATTCATATGAACTCACTCAGCCTGAGTTCCTGACTGTTCGACCTGGTGACACTCTGACTATCAACTGTAAAGTCTCCTATTCAGTTACTAGTTCAGGAACTGGCTGGATTCGTCAGCCTGCAGGAGAAGCTCTGGAGTGGATTGGATTGATCTTCTCTGGTGGGAGCTTAGCCTACAAGGATTCACTGAAAAACAAGTTCAGTATCACCAGAGACACCTCCAGTAACACAATCACATTGAAAGGGAATAATATACAAGCTCAAGACACAGCTGTGTATTATTGTGCCAGAGAATCACAGTGACACACACTAATGGCCTTCCAGTACAAAAACATCATCATATCATAAATTAGAACATTCATGGAAAATGTCAGCAACAACAACTAATGCCATTACTACTACTATTATTAATGTATAGGCAAAATATTATATTTTTAATAAAACTGTAGATGCCATTTTTGGCATTACTGATGGAAACGTTTCATTTTCACTGATCTTGTGAAAGTTATAAAAAGAAAAGTGTGTTTTAGAACATTCAAACACCATTATTTACTTAAATTTTATAATTTATAGTTTTTATGTTGTATAAAAGACTAATACAAAAGTCTGCTAAACACACAGGACTATGAGCCTAAACACATAATGTTTATGTGTATTCATTGGTTCATAGTGTTTTAATTGGTTGAAAAGGGTTTAAGGACTACCCCAAGTCAATTTGGATTTTATTTTGAAAATGTTTTAAAATAAAATGTTTTGACTTTTGATCAGTAATAAATAATCGATTTAGTGGAATCTAAAGCAGAAATTAAATGCAATCTAAAATACAGGAAGTTATTGTATAACCTTAATTGGAGTTAGTTTATCTGATTAAATAGAAAATATTAATAATGCAGATTACATTTATTTCTTGACTTATTTTGCATTATCGAAATGGAAAATTCAAATATATTTCTGTTGAAGTTATGACACAGGATGCACCTGTTCCAGCATGAGACCAAGTATTTTTGTCTGCTTCTCTCTTCTTTTCTACTGGTCTGTTTCATTGAATATAGCTACATGTATAAATCAGCAAGACACATATAATATTCTTTATTTTCTATTTGATAGCAAACCCCATGAGCATTTGTGTGGATGGGAGCCACATGTAACAAACAAATAAAATAAAGCACAAAAAGATTTTCTTGCTAAATGTGGATCCTATTTAAGCTTTAAGTATAATTCCATATGCTATTACACAAATAACAGTGAACACCCACCCACACACACACACACACACACACACACACACACACACAAATCATATAATAGTATAATAGTTTGCTCGACAAGCACAGTGTTACAGCTCTTCAAAAAGACCAGGCAGTGCCTGTTTGAGTGCACCATGTAAATGCACACCATGCACATTAAAATCCAGCATTTTCTGATAAGTTAAAGCAGTGGTTCTCAACCAGGGGGTCGGGACCCACTAGGGGGCCTCAAGATCTCTTAAAATGATTTAAAATATGAAAGATTGTTATACTTTTTTATATAATTATTATAATTCAACTTACTGAAAATGCTAAAAATGTAATAACTCCTTTCAACAGCTTGCGTTTTATGACAAATATACAGTTCTACACATTTCTGGAATCACAAATTTTAAGGAAATATCTTATATTATAAATATCTTATGGAGTAAATGGGGCGCCTTTGAATATTTTCTCCGACAATGGGTGTTCTTGGAGTCTTGGAGTCTTAAAGAGTTAAAGTATTATCTCTTACTGTAATATCTATTAGCACCATCAGTGTAGTACACAATAAAATCCCAAGTATTACACAGCATATATGCATCTCACTCTTTTAACACCATTTATATGTTATTACTAATTCCTAATTACTCTCTTTCTAAAAAGAGATGAGTTAATAAGATACAATACAGTCCTGTATGCAAATATTCCACACCCTCTCCTCAGTTTGAGAGATGAACGAATATAAACAGATTGCTCAAGCTCGGCTCAGCTCATCTCAAGCCATGTGTTGCTCAAATCTGTTCTTGCTGCTGCTAGCAGCTATATCTTGTAAGTGTTAGTAACCACAGCACTATTCCAAATTAATGTTCGCAATTACAATGCTTAATCATGTCATAATTTCACCAGGTGTCCGCTGTGTTGAACTAAATCAGCCTGCTTCCATTCTTTTAGGCCTGGTCAGGCATTGACACTGAACTGTAAGGTATCTGGATATTCAGTGACTGACAGCAGCTACTGCACACACTGGATACGTCAGGCTGCAGGAAAAGCTCTGGAATGGGTTGGAAGGATATGTGGTAGCGGTAGCACATATTACAGTGATAAACTGAAGAGTAGATTTCAAGTAACCAGAGACTCTTCCAGCAACACAGTAACTCTTGAAGGACAGAATATGCAGACTGAGGACACAGCTGTGTATTACTGTGCAAGACAATACACAGTGATACAAACCACAAGCAATTCTGTTCAAAAACATGTTCAATGTAAAGCACAAAAGAAATAAAAAATATATAAAACAAAAGTATATAAATATTTTATTAAATTATTTATTTATGAATGGCATTATAATGCACTAGTTTGTGACTATTTTATATATGCGTTCACACATACAGCCTTTTCCAGAAAATTACCTACAATTTCCAGTTTAGAGGCCATGTGTGAACACGACCCTTTTGAAAATACTGGTAAATTTTCCTGGAAATTTTCCTTAATATGAAGTTGTATCATTACCTATACTGTAGATTTCCTTGAAAGTATGCTTGTAAAGCACATTTGGTACATTTACCAGTAAAGGCAACTCACTGATTTTCCTGTAATGTATCTGGTTACATGTGTAAACAGGGCTATTGTCAAACAGAGCAAAGCTTAAATTGTAAAACCAATTTATGTAGATTAATTTTAACTTAACAGTCCAACTATATTGGATGTGGGTGAGTGACATTTGGATGTAAAAAGGAAAAAGCAAAAGGAAAACACGATATTACTGCAAACAGGCAAAAGTCAGGCCATCAGTCTTTTGCAAATAAACACAAACACATATTGGTTACTCTAAACAACCTTTTAGAATAGTGTCTTCAATAAGTTTGCCAGGACAGACTTATCATGCAAGACAATCATTTTTGAGATCATGTTACACATTGGATAAGACAAGCCAACAATTAAACACTTTGATTGGATGCTAAAAAACAAATCATTGGGAAAGTTATTTTTTAACACAGTTAAAATAGTTGAATGCTTAGATTGAAATAACTAAAGGTCTTCCAAAAGCATTCATATATATATATATATACTATATATACTGTATACTATATATATATATATATATATGTGTGTGTGTGTGTGTGTGTGTGTGTGTGTGTGTGTGTGTGTGTGTGTTCTGTATACTGTGCAATCCCAGTATTCTTATCTGAGCATGATAGGATCATTACCAGATCGGTACATATATGTAAATTTTCTGCTCCATATTTAAACAGTGAGCCAGTTTATAGACATTCATCTGATCACTAGAGGAAGGGAAAAGAACAGCGGCAGTTCAAACTGGCTTGTAAAATACGGCTGCTACCTTCAACATGTTCTCTTCATTTTCAGCGTTGCTTCTGGCAATGGTATCCTGTAAGTTCACTTTTCTCTGTGATATAGAATGATGTTGATTTTACACACACACACACACACACACACACACACACACACACACACACACACACACACACACAGACACACACAAACACACACACATATATAATCAAAATAAATAAAATATTAGTCTTCAAACTGAATGCACTATATCTCACAAATGTGGTATTATTTCATTTTAAACAGGTACTAATTCATTAGACATCACTCAGCCTGAGTTACTGACTGTTCGACCTGGTGACACTCTGACTATCAACTGTAAAGTCTCCTATTCAGTTACTAGTTCGAGTAATTATGGAACAGGCTGGATTCGTCAGCCTGCAGGAGAAGCTCTGGAGTGGATTGGAGTTATACTATATGAAGGGAGCTTATACTACAAGGATTCACTGAAAAACAAGTTCAGTATCACCAGAGACACCTCCAGTAACACAATCACATTGAAAGGGAATAATATACAAGCTCAAGACACAGCTGTGTATTATTGTGCCAGATTCACCACAATGACTGACAATAACAGCCTCCCTGTATAAAAACGTTTTCATGTTAAAAATAGGGCTTTCACGATGAACAATCACATAAAAATACATAATAATTAGCTATAAGAAATTGGAAGTAATACAGTGAGGAAAATAAGTATTTGAACACCCTGCTATTTTTCAAGTTCTCCCACTTGGAAATCATGGAGGGGTCTGAAATTGTCATCGTAGGTGCATGTCCACTGTGAGAGACATAATCTAAAAAAAAAATCCAGAAATCACAATATATGATTTTTTAACTATTTATTTGTATGATACAGCTGCAAATAAGTATTTGAACACCTGTCTATCAGCTAGAATTCTGACCCTCAAAGACCTGTTAGTCTGCCTTTAAAATGTCCACCTCCACTCCATTTATTATCCTAAATTAGATGCACCTGTTTGAGGTCGTTAGCTGCATAAAGACACCTGTCCACCCCATACAATCAGTAAGAATCCAACTTCTAACATGGCCAAGACCAAAGAGCTGTCCACAGACACTAGAGACAAAATTGTACTCCTCCACAAGGCTGGAAAGGGCTACGGGGAAATTGCCAAGCAGCTTGGTGAAAAAAGGTCCACTGTTGGAGCAATCATTAGAAAATGGAAGAAGCTAAACATGACTGTCAATCTCCCTCGGACTGGGGCTCCATGCAAGATCTCACCTCGTGGGGTCTCAATGATCCTAAGAAAGGTGAGAAATCAGCCCAGAACTACACGGGAGGAGCTGGTCAATGACCGGAAAAGAGCTGGGACCACCGTTTCCAAGGTTACTGTTGGTAATACACTAAGACGTCATGGTTTGAAATCATGCATGGCACGGAAGGTTCCCCTGCTTAAACCAGCACATGTCAAGGCCCGTCTTAAGTTTGCCAATGACCATTTGGATGATCCAGAGGAGTCATGGGAGAAAGTCATGTGGTCAGATGAGACCAAAATAGAACTTTTTGGTCATAATTCCACTAACCGTGTTTGGAGGAAGAAGAATGATGAGTACCATCCCAAGAACACCATCCCTACTGTGAAGCATGGGGGTGGTAGCATCATGCTTTGGGGGTGTTTTTCTGCACATGGGACAGGGCGACTGCACTGTATTAAGGAGAGGATGACCGGGGCCATGTATTGCGAGATTTTGGGGAACAACCTCCTTCCCTCAGTTAGAGCATTGAAGATGGGTCGAGGCTGGGTCTTCCAACATGACAATGACCCGAAGCACACAGCCAGGATAACCAAGGAGTGGCTCTGTAAGAAGCATATCAAGGTTCTGGCGTGGCCTAGCCAGTCTCCAGACCTAAATCCAATAGAGAATCTTTGGAGGGAGCTCAAACTCCGTGTTTCTCAGCGACAGCCCAGAAACCTGACTGATCTAGAGAAGATCTGTGTGGAGGAGTGGGCCAAAATCCCTCCTGCAGTGTGTGCAAACCTGGTGAAAAACTACAGGAAACGTTTGACCTCTGTAATTGCAAACAAAGGCTACTGTACCAAATATTAACATTGTTTTTCTCAGGTGTTCAAATACTTATTTGCAGCTGTATCATACAAATAAATAGTTAAAAAATCATACATTGTGATTTCTGGATTTTTTTTTTTAGATTATGTCTCTCACAGTGGACATGCACCTACGATGACAATTTCAGACCCCTCCATGATTTCCAAGTGGGAGAACTTGCAAAATAGCAGGGTGTTCAAATACTTAATTTCCTCACTGTATATATAATATGAAAAATACTTGTATGACTGATTATCCAAGAAGCACAAGGACAAAGCAACATTTTAAATAAACATGTCCAAAATTACAACAATTTTTTTAATTTGTGCAGCTAATATTTCTAAATTGTAAACCTTATGAATGAAAATGCGCACATTGTGATTTCAGATCGGATGGGCACGGTCTCGACTTTGTAGTCTCTTGTTCACGTCTGGAGCTTGTCAAGTGTAGCATTAACTAAAGATCAACGCAAAGGCTATTAATCGGCCTTCTGTGAACATGTCACACTGAACATTGTTGTAAGATATCAGATTTTGCCCTGCGACGAGTGAAATTCTTTGTCTCAGACGGTAGAATCGTGGACAAAGTGCATCGGCCCACCGGGAAAATGCCCGGTATGCAAGATTACCAGTCCAGCCCTGTATATATAAATATATCACTTTTACAAGAGTCTCAGTCTATTTGTCCTGTGTGAGCTGCAACAGTACATTTTTTCTCCCAATAGCAGTAGGTGGCAGTAACTTACAGTATATTGAATAGCATTCATTTTCTGTTGTTTTAAACATTGTTGAAAAAAAGTACATTTTAAAATATATAAATTAACTGTATTGATTCCAATAACAAATATTATTTTACTCAATCAACTTGAATATCTCAGAAACAATAAGTCCAATGGTAAGTCAAGTAGATATAGATAGAAATGCTAGGCTATATTGCAGGTTACCACTTTTTATAGTGATTTTGTTATGATTATTTTAATGTAATGTGTGCATACAGGCATCATTTTCTGTGATTTTGCTACAATAAATAATTAATTAAAAGCCATTTGAGAATAAACAATAAAAATATATACAATGCATTAAAAATACTTTATCCCTAATGTTCTAACAGAAAAATAACAGTGTCTGATATATCTCAAATTCCAGCATAAAATCTCATCACACATTTAATATTAACCTAAATACATTGTCATAATGTGGTAACTTCTAAATTACCTGGTTTTATTCAAGTTAAAAATATGATTTAACATCACTGAATTAACCTGAATACATTAGGATAACCAATAAACCAATTTTTAGGGTCAGATCAAGCAAACATAGCTCCTTAAGGTAACAGGTTACCACCTTTTACAGTGTATCATTAGTCCTCTGATATTCATTTATGCAAATCACCTTCCTTCTTTAAATGTGCTGTCCCTGTGCATGTGTGCGATCTGAACAGCTCTGAGAATAAACATAACATAAACTTAGCATACACCATGTTACAAAAGATTGCTGTATTTGTAATTCTGGCAGTTTTATCATGTAAGTCACCACAAAAATGCTAAATTGCTGCTAATGAGTTCTACTTTATACTTAATTATGTTCTTTTTTTCCATAGGTATTCAGTGTCAGACATTCACTCAGTCTGAAGCAGCAGTTAAAAAACCTGGAGAATCTCACAAACTTACATGTACAATAACTGGATTTACTTTCAGCAGTCTTGTTTTGAACTGGATCAGACAGACCCCTGGAAAAGGACTGGAATGGATTGCTTTAATCCATACATCCAGTTCTCCTATCTACTATTCTCAGTCTGTTAAAGAAAGGTTCACAGTGTCCAGAGATGACTCCAGAAGCCAATTGTACCTACAGATGAACAGTCTAAAGACTGAAGACACTGCTGTTTATTACTGTGCTAAAAGAGACACAGTGAACGTTAATGTCATTAAGCCATACCAAAAAACACTTCCTCATTCATGTATTGTATGCACATGTTGAAAATGTATTTATTAACTGCTGGGTATTTCATAGAAATAGATACAGCCTGGATTTGTCATCCTGCAAGAAAAGGTTTAGAGTGGGTCAGCCTGATCTATATTATAGTTTCTAAAAATTGGAGACGTATAGTACTACAAGGATTTACAAACAATTGTTGATAAGTAACTGTGTACATATAATTTGCAATAATATTACAGTAAGTGAATAACAACTCAACAATCACCATCAATAGCATCACATAACTTTTGACATTTGCCATTAGTTATTTGCAGTTGTGTTTAAGGCACAGACAGACAAAAAAAACAATGTAATAATTAATAAATAATATATTTTTGTATTAAATCATGGAAAGGTAATCTTGTTTTGCAACAGTGCTGGCTGTAGCCAACAAAGTAATATCAAGGAACAGTAGAGGGCACTTTTATCTTTTAAAAGATAATAATTTAGTTCAGATGAGTTTGAAATTGTAGGTCATGACTACTGAAGCCTGATTCAAGTGAAAAATTGTTTGTAAGTGCCATGATTACAATTACAATGATAGAAATATCCCACAAAACTATATTTTATACAGTAATCTAAGATTATGAAAGGAAGAGATTCTGATAGCATTCATAACTTCTTATACCATATTTTAAAGCCCCGCCCCTTTTGTAATCAGAATATAAATACACAAAGTGTTTCTACCTACAGTCTTCAATGATTCATTTGCAGTTCTCTGGTCTCCCTGCATGTCTTGAGATGGCACACATTTCACTCTTATTCTTCGTCTTTGTGTGCTTTACTAGTATGTACAGACAATCTGTTTCTCTGGATTAATATTTAATTCTGATTTCATTGTTGAATTCATTAACTAATGTAATGTATTGAATACGACACTGTCAGCTGCTCATTTCAATGTTCTTTTGTTTTAGATGTTAATGGTCAGAGTCTTGAGTCCATCCCTTCAAGTTCTGTCAACAAAAAACCTGGAGAAACTTTGAATCTCTCCTGTAAAGGATCTGGATTTGATTTTGGACAATATGGCATGCACTGGATCAGACAGACTGCAGGAAAAACGTTGATCTGGATGGGGGTTATATGGTACGATGCCAGTAAAACAGTGTATACTAAAAGTCTTGAGGGACGAATAGAGATAACCAGAGACAATCCAAACAGCATGGTGTATATGAAACTCTCTGATCTGAAAACAGAGGACTCAGCTGTGTATTACTGTGCAATACATACACACTGATGCAAACACTACACAGAGATGTACAAGAAAACATCAGAGAGGAAAATGAAAGATGCTGTCACAAGACTAGCAGAAGTCACTAGGGATGGGCGATACCACCTATTTTCTTTTCAATCCAAGCATTATCAAGGCCAACATCGCTAATTCTGATACCAAATACGATAACTCTATTAAATTATTAAAATGAAAATGTAATCTGAAAATTGGGCATATACTTAGGATAAAAATGGTCATTTATAATCCATATTGTTTTTGTTTTTTTTTTACATTTAAAGGCAAAAAAAATTCTTTTTTATTTAACCTTACTAAAATTAACCATGGTTTTAAACACTTTTCACAGATTATTATATCTAAATTATAGATCAGTAATCATAGTTTAAACATGGTATAGTAAAACTTAGTAACCACAACAGTCAGGGTAACTAGCCTATAATAAACCCTTGATTCAGTTTATATATAAAGTTTGATTATAAAGTGCTTATAATGATAAAGCTACTCAGTGGGAGACCTGGTTTTGTTCACACAAATACTCTGCACATCTGATATGTTGCACAGTGATGCTTGTGTGCTGTTGATCCGTGTAATTACCAAATCGACCTGATATCTGCATTAAATCACTAATTAATGCAAAAAATAAGATTAACACTAACATTACTTTATTAACATGACATAACATTAAGTAATATATGCAAATGCTCCTCTTCCTCTGTGTATTTAATAACATTATTAATACAGTTAGTATCAGTTTCCCCTTATACAAACTTTAATCACTAGCGTAAAGGGAAAGTTGACTCTAGATCAGTGGCCATGGCCAAATCCATCTTAAAATGTTAATCTCTTAAATCATGGAGAATGTCTTTATTTCTGAAATAATTTAACATTTTAAAACAAATATAAAATAATGTATTGAAATTCTAACATTAATAGGTCTACTTATTTATTAGATTCTTGTATTGAAACGAGTGTATCCGCATTTGTAACATTCCTTTTTAATTGCCTTCACATTTAAATAAATAAGCATCCGATCAAACTTGAAACGATCCAGCACTGAGATGACTGAAAATAAATCCATCATCATTTCTTGAGCTTGTGAAGAAGACTCTCTCCACTGGATTTTATCTTAACTTCCAAAACATTAATTCAGCTGCATGACAGGTGTGGGACCACTTTTAAAGGTATATGCAGGTCCAAACAGTTCTGTTTTTATTTTTTAATTTTAATTAGCAAAGAGTTTTTACTTCCTATTATTTAATTTGCTGTTATGCCTATAAAATACTTCATGCATATTTGCTGGCTGTAGCCTAATATTGAGTCACTAAGATAATTATTAATATGAATAGCCTACTGGCATCTGTGTAAATAACAATAATTAACCATTAATTCATCCAGAGAAGGTTTTTTATGGAGTGTGAACATTAACAGTTGGTAGTGGATAATTTCCATTTAATAAAATATTTTGTTTTGAATGCAGTGGTTAGATTGAGAAATTAAAAACATGGGTGTCTAATTATGTATATATTTATATTTCAGTATGGCATTTCATAGAAAATATTATTTTCTCTCAGTGAAAATCATTTCTCTCTGACTGGGATTCTGTTATATAAATTGTCTATCATTTTTAACTTAATTGTGAAAATAGTAATTTTATTTAGTACATTAAATTACAAAAACAAATGTTTAATAATAATATCAGATGTATTTTATGCATTTTATAACAATCAGATGGCATCTGGAATAAGTTTATCTTCTATCGAAATTATTTTACAATTTAAATGTAAATGCACATTATTAAGGGGTATACAGGTTTGAAATAAAATTTCAAAAATTGCTACTGCATATTGATCTCAGAAAAGGGTGAGCAGTCGATTACATACAATATTTCACAATTTCTCTAAATCAGAGATTGCATCAGAGAACAATAAGGAAGCGGAACGCGCGTCTGTATGCGGGGGCGCGCAGTCACGCGCTGCTCTAGAACAGCTACATCTGCCAGCATGTAATGACCTTGAAAGGTGTCTGAGCAAGAATACTCGTGAAATGTGTGAAAGACAGAAAGTGTGAAATAACAAACAGAAACCGTGTCGGAACATAAAAGAAATAGAATAGGTTGACATACAAGCAAAGATGCCGGACCGTTGCAGCCCAATTTAAGCCCTGACTGAATATGGCTCCAGATGGCAATAACTGTATTTAAATATGATAACAATATCATTATCTTAATATTCTTTCTATCCAAGCATCCAGGGTCCATTATCAGCTCTTTATGTATATGCACATTTTCTGTTCCATATTTAAACAATTCGCATTGCGCATTATCATGTTAGGGCATTCATCATAATGAACAATATGATACATAATAAACCACAGGCTATAATATAATGTGCTAATACAATTAACATGTGAATACAATTAGCTAATAAAAAAGTTCCTTTGCCATTCATGTAGCCTATGACATATTGGAAATTCAAGGTAGATCACCTTTACAGAGTCGGTTGTTTAATAAAGTGCAACTTTTGATACCTTGTGTTATTGTTGTGTGTGGTTCGATTTTCCATAGCTGGTTTAGTTTTTATGGTTTATGCAGGTTACAACAGTACAGTTGCACGACCAGTGGCATGTCCAGACTTTTTTGACTAGGGTGGCCCATGTGGGACACAGACTCATTCAAGGGTGTCATGAAGCGTAACTCAACATCCCTTATTTTATTGTTATAAATGATAATAAAAAATAATAGTAAGATATGTAAATTTCCAGGATTTTTTTAATAGACGAATGTTATTTAATTGATTAATTGTTAGTGTGGTGATGGGTGTGAGGCCGAGCGACATTTTCAGACAGAGAGGCCGGGAGAGACAGAATGGTAAGGACTGACACCTGTGGGGAATCACCTCTAATAGCTGTTTTGTGATTATAGTGAGAGCGGGGAGGGAGAAAAGGGCAATCCAGACCGCCACAGGGAAGAGAGAGAGAGAGAGAGAGAGAGAGAGAGAGAGAGACACGCACAAAGCTGTGTGTGTGACTGAGTGCAATTTTGTACTGAAAAGCGAGACCATTTAATTCTTTAAACTGAAAAACATTGTTAAAAAAAAGAACGTATGTATCTTTACCCAGCTCTCACTTCCTCCTTCAGAAGAAATCTAGAGACCACAGTGGTGCCGAAACCCAAGAATTTGGAGGAAGAGACGTCATCATGGAGTCCTCGCCCTTTGTTGATCTGATCAAGACCCTTGCCAGCATCCCCCAAACGCAACATCAGGCTCTGCTTGAGCTGTGCCAGGAACAGGAGCAGCGATTCCGAATCAGAATTAGCTTTATTGACAAGTATGATTTGGTAATTATCAAATACACATATCTATATTTTTAAATTATTAAAGATTGGTTGTATCGAGTGACGCAGGATGCTCAGACAAAGGAGAATACAACCCAATTGTTAGTACTGAAGAGCCATCAGGAAATGTTATTCCAGACAGCTTATTATAATCTGATGGCGGGTCACTTAGTTCAGGGAAAAACACTAGATCATCTGATGGCCCATTTCTATTGGTTGGGCATTCACTGGGATGTTCTCAGATGGTGTATGGTATGCCATACATGTCAGTTGATGAATCCCTCGGCCACCCCAAAAGGCATCGCTTTGTGTTAGTTGTGGTACCCGGCTCCCGCTGCCTCCTTCAGAAGAAATCTAGAGACATGTCACAGTTAGTAAATGTTAAGACAGTAAAACACAGAAGACTCCAGATAACATCAAATATTTTCAGAATGTATGTAGTGTCTCTTGAAACTGCATACATTTTATGGACACTGCTAATATGAACAAATTAAGAACTGTGCATCACGTAACATTGAATACATGGTAGTTCTGTGCTGTTTTGTGGAGTTTTGGAGAGAGGACGATACTGTGGCATGACATAATACCATCAAGTAGGCTATTGTTTTATTTTGAGACAATAAAGAAGATATTTAATAATCTTATTATAGGCATGGATTTCAGTTTTGTGTACTCAATTTAAACATATATTAGGACTGGCAAAAATAATCTGATTATTTAATGAAACGTAAACTTAAAAACAACTTAATTTGATAAATTCTTAAGAGTTGTACAATGAATTAATAATGAATGCGTTACATTAATGAAGGAAATATATATAGGCTATATGAAGAGGCAAATTTCTGAAAAATGTTTTTTTTACTCCAGCACATAATAAAGAACCTGCCAAAGTTCATAATGTTTGTGGCAATGTGGTATTGTATCTTCTGATGATTTTTAAAACTTTTTTCGAGGCAGAAATCTTCAAGTAAACTAGATATCCATACGTGTTTAAAATTTTGATGCACACACTAAAAATACATCCACAGTTAGTGTTGGGGAGTAACATAATAAATGTAACGGGAACACATATTTAAAATACAAAATATAAGTAACTGTATTCCATTACAGTTACAATTTTAATCAAAGGTAATTATAATACAGTTACATTCAAAAAGATTACTTGGCATTTTATTGTCATTTGTTTCATTTAATATTTCGTTCTTTCAGATGGAAAATTTATACATTTATACATATAAATGATGTGATCCAAAGTGCATTTGAACAGCGGTGAAACACTTTCTTATGATGTTACATTCATACAAGCAGAAAGAGAAGTAAGATTGAAGTAACTTTGGAGCAAATAAAGAAACAGAAATAAACCTTGTTTAAATTGTCAGCTTTATGTTAAGCTAAAATGTTATTTCTAGCAATTTTACATGCACATGTTACCAGACACGATCATATTTTTTTATCAACAAAATTCACGTTGGATCGTAATTTCTTTTTTTTCTAGTAAGACCTTTGATATCAGGGCAAAAATTTTTTTCTTGATAATAATTTTTGTATTGTTTTCCAGTAAAAATATCTAAAAATCCTTAAACAAGATCAATTTGATTGATCTTGTTTTAGAAACAACACTGCAAAGGATATTTAGGTTTTTTTTAGAGAATGTATTTTTAACATGTATATTTTGTCTTACTGTACTGGCAGAGTTTTTATAGTCAAAACAAGTGAAAAAATCTACCAGTGCTGAAGAAGTAATCCAAAGTATTTAGAATATGTTACTGACCTCGAGTAATCTAATGGAATAGCATTACACTACATGTACATTACAGCATGTATTCTGTAATTTGTAGTGGAATACATTTCACCTCCAGTTGACACATATTGACCTATCAGAAGCTAATTGGCTAATTGTCTAAAGGCTTGACGTAATTTTCTGTAATTTTCCAAGCTGCTTAAGGCACTGTTAACTTAATGTGATATTGTCAATTAAAAGTGAAACAATCTCTCTGTAAACACTTGTTGGAAAAATTACTTGTGTCATGCACAAAGTAGATGTCCTATACAACTTGTCAAAACCATAGTTTGAAATCTGTCGAGTGGTTAAAAAAATGTGTTTTAATGACTTCAACCTAAGTGTATGTAAACTTCTGACATCATGACAGCGGATAGGCTTGATGATATTGTTGACTCCCTAAGCATAATTCTGGTGAAACCAAGGAATTCTTGGGGGAAAGTCAATCAACGACTGCATTAAAACAAGATTTTTCATTTTTACCGGTACGTGCGGCTTTTAAATGAGATAAATTTCTGGTCAGAAAATGCACAAGTTCATGGATCTTCTTCAATGTACCTGATAGCCTATAACAATAATGTAAGATGAGAAGCACACACATCTCTTTAGCTGTACTCCTCTAAAATAACTGACAATTCTGCTCTAATAGTCTAATGTTTGCACTTTAATTAAATGCAAGTAATTGGCTGAAACAATGTGCCAATTTTAAGTGCTTTCATTTTGTTACTATACTTTTTTGTGCCTTATTAATAGTGACACACTGATCATGCAGTAACACAATAATGTAATGACTGATATGCTTTCAATTATTCAGACATCTCCTCGAAATCCGAACACAATTGGTCAAAAGAGACGCATACTACCAGGAGTTAATGGTGATGAAGCCTGTTAATAAGCATCTTAATTCCAGGCAATCAACAGGACACACACACACACGCACACACACACACACACACACACACACACACACACACACACACACACACACACGCACGAACGCAGCGGGACTCATTAAATGTTACTTCCTTTAGTCTACATTCTGGTACATTAAATCAATTAAACAACATTATCTGTAAACTGTTTACACACAATAAAAGACTTCATCATTAATTATTAAATTCATCATTAAATTCAAGCAAAGTCTTGTTTAAAACCACGTTTATAGTGTCATGTCTCTTCATGTAACCTGTATATTCTTGTTATCTGCATGGGTGGTTCATTACCAGCTCTGTATGCTTATGTAAATGTTCTGTTGCATATTTAAACAGTGGGCATCAGTCAGTTTATGGATGTTCGTTTGATCAGCAGAAGGAGGGAGAAGAAGAGCTGCAGTCCAGTTGAACGGTCTTGTAAAATACATCATGTTCTGGTCATCTTTAGTGTTGCTTTTGGCAATGATATCATGTAAGTTCACTTTTATATGTGAATCCGATAAAAAAAAAAAGAAAAAAAAAGCTTCCTAATAGTCTTTAAATTCTCTCTATCTGGTTATTTCATTTCAAACAGGTATTAATTCATATGAACTCACTCAGCCTGAGTTCCTGACTGTTCGACCTGGTGACACTCTGACTATCAACTGTAAAGTCTCCTATTCAGTTACTAGTTCAGGAACTGGCTGGATTCGTCAGCCTGCAGGAGAAGCTCTGGAGTGGATTGGAGTGATCTTCTCTGATGGGGTCTTAGCCTACAAGGATTCACTGAAAAACAAGTTCAGTATCACCAGAGACACCTCCAGTAACACAATCACATTGAAGGGGAATAATATACAAGCTCAAGACACAGCTGTGTATTATTGTGCCAGAGAATCACAGTGACACACACTAATGGCCTTCCAGTACAAAAACATCATCATATCATAAATTAGGACATTCATGGAAAATGTCAGCAACAACAACTACTGCCATTACTACTACTATTATTAATATATAGGCAAAATATTATATTTTTTTTTATAAAACTGTAGATGCCATTTTTGGCATTACTGATGGAAAAGTTTAATTTTCACTGATCTTGTGAAAGTTATAAAAAGAAAAGTGTGTTTTAGAACATTCAAACACCATTATTGACTTAAATTTTATAATTTATAGTTTTTATGTTGTATAAAAGACTAATACAAAAGTCTGCTTAACACACAGGACTATGAGCCTAAACACATAATGTTTATGTGTATTCATTGGTTCATAGTGTTTTATTTGGTTGAAAATGGTTTATGGACTACCCCAAGTCAACTTGGATTTTATTTTTAAAATGTTTTAAAATAAAATGTTTTGACTTTTGATCAGTAATAAATAATCGATTTAGTGGAATCTAAAGCAGAAATTAAATGTTTTTGTCTGCTTCTCTCTTCTTTTCTACTGGTCTGTTTCATTGAATATAGCTACATGTATAAATCAGCAAGACACATATAATATTCTTTATTTTCTATTTGATAGCAACCCCCATGAGCATTTGTGTGGATGGGAGCCACATGTAACAAACAAATAAAATAAAGCACAAAAAGATTCTCTTGCTAAATGTGGATCCTATTTAAGCTTTAAGTGTAATTCCATATGCTATTACACAAATAACAGTGAACACCCACCCACCCACACACACACACACACACAAACACACACACACACACACACACACACACACACACACACACACACACACACACACACACACACACACAATATAATAGTATAATACTTTGCTCGACAAACACAGTGTTACAGCTCTTCAAAAAGACCAGGCAGTGCCTGTTTGAGTGCACCATGTAAATGCACACCATGCACATTAAAATCCAGCGTTTTCTGATAAGTTAAAGCAGTGGTTTTCAACCAGGGGGTCAGGACCCAATAGGGGGCCTCAAGATCTCTTAAAATGATTTAAAATATGATAGATTGTTATACTTTTTTATATAATTATTATAATTCAACTTACTGAAAATGCTAAAATTTTTATATCTCCTTTCAACAGCTTGCTTTTTATGACAAATATACAGTTCTACACATTTCTGGAATCACAAATTTTAAGGAAATATCTTATAATATAAATAGCTTATGGGGGCTATTTAGCAAAGGGGCGCATTTGAATAATTTCTTCGACAATGGGTGTTCTTGGAGTCTTGGAGTCTTAAAGAGTTAAAGTATTATCTCTTACTGTAATATCTATTAGCACCATCAGTGTAGTACACAATAAAATCCCAAGTATTACACAGCATATATGCATCTCACTCTTTTAACACATTTTATATGTTATTACTAATTCCTAATTACTCTCTTTCTAAAAAGAGATGAGTTAATAAGATACAATACAGTCCTGTATGCAAATATTCCACACCCACTCCTCAGTTTGAGAGATGAACGAATATAAACAGATTGCTCAAGCTCGGCTCAGCTCATCTCAAGCCATGTGTTGCTCAAATCTGTTCTTGCTGCTGCTAGCAGCTATATCTTGTAAGTGTTAGTAACCACAGCACTATTCCAAATCAATGTTCGCAATTACAATTATTAATCATGTCATAATTTCACCAGGTGTCTGCTGTGTTGAACTGAATCAGCCTGCTTCCATTCTTTTAAGGCCTGGTCAGGCATTGACACTGAACTGTAAGGTATCTGGATATTCAGTGACTGACAGCAGCTACTGCACACACTGGATACATCAGGTTGCAGGAAAAGCTCTGGAATGGATTGGAGAAATATGTGCTAGCGGTAACACATATTACAGTGATAAACTGAAGAGTAAATTTCAAGTAACCAGAGACTCTTCCAGCAACACAGTAACTCTTGAAGGACAGAATATGCAGACTGAGGACACAGCTGTGTATTACTGTGCAAGACAATACACAGTGATACAAACCACAAGCAATTCTGTTCAAAAACATGTTCAATGTAAAGCACAAAAGAAATAAAAAATATATAAAACAAAAGTATATAAATATTTAATAAAATTAATTATTTATGAATGGCATTATAATGCACTAGTTTGTGACTATTTTATATATGCGTTCACACATACAGCCTTTTCCAGAATATTACCTACAATTTCCAGTTTAGAGGCCATGTGTGAACATGACCCTTTTGAAAATACTGGTAGATTTTTCTGGAAATTTTCCTTAATATGAAGTTGTATCATTACCTATACTGTACATTTCCTTGAAAGTATGCGTGTAAAGCACATTTGGTACATTTACCGGTAAAGTCAACTCACTGATTTTTCTGTAATTTATCTGGTTACATGTGTAAACAGGGCTATTGTCAAACAGAGCAAAGCTCAAATTGTAAAACCAATTTATGTAGATTAATTTGAACTTAACAGTCCAACTATGTTGGATGTGGGTGAGTGACATTTGGATGTAAAAAGGAAAAAGCAAAAGGAAAACACGATATTACTGCAAACAGGCAAAAGTCAGGCCATCAGTCTTTTGCAAATAAACACAAACACATACTGGTTACTCTAAACAACCTTTTAGAACAGTGTCTTCAATAAGTTGGCCAGGACAGACAATATCATGCAAGACAATAATTTTTGAGATCATGTTACACATTGGATAAGACAAGCCAACAATTAAACACTTTGATTGGATGCTAAAAAACAAATCATTGGGAAAGTTATTTTTTAACACAGTTAAAATAGTTGAATGCTTAGATTGAAATAACTAAAGGTTTTCCAAAAGCATTCATATATATATATATATATATATATATATATATATATGCATATATTTGTGTGTGTGTGTGTGTGTGTTCTGTATACGGTGCAATCCCAGTATTCTTATCTGAGCATGATAGGATCATTACCAGATCGGTACATATATGTAAATTTTCTGCTCCATATTTAAACAGTGAGCCAGTTTATAGACATTCATCTGATCACTAGAGGAAGGGAAAAGAACAGCGGCAGTTCAAACTGGCTTGTAAAATACGGCTGCTACCTTCAACATGTTCTCTTCATTTTCAGTGTTACTTCTGGCAATGGTATCCTGTAAGTTCACTTTTCTCTGTGATATAGAATGATGTTGATTTTATATACACACACACACACACACACACACACACACACACACACACACACACACACACACACACACACACACATATATATATATATATATATATATATATATATATATATATATATATATATATAAAATCAAAATAAATAAAATATTAGTCTTCAAACTGAATGCACTATATCTCACAAATGTGGTATTATTTCATTTGAAACAGGTACTAATTCATTAGACATCACTCAGCCTGAGTTACTGACTGTTCGACCTGGTGACACTCTGACTATCAACTGTAAAGTCTCCTATTCAGTTACGAGTTCGAGTAATCATGGAACAGGCTGGATTCGTCAGCCTGCAGGAGAAGCTCTGGAGTGGATTGGAGTGATCTACTATAATGGGGTCTTAGCCTACAAGGATTCACTGAAAAACAAGTTCAGTATCACCAGAGACACCTCCAGTAACACAATCACATTGAAAGGGAATAATATACAAGCTCAAGACACAGCTGTGTATTATTGTGCCAGAGAATCACAGTGACACACACTAATGGCCTTTCAGTACAAAAACATCATCATATCATAAATTATGACATTCATGGAAAATGTCAGCAACAACAACTACTGCCATTACTACTACTATTATTAATATATAGGCAAAATATTATATTTTTAATAAAACTGTAGATGCCATTTTTGGCATTACTGATGGAAACGTTTCATTTTCACTGATCTTGTGAAAGTTATAAAAAGAAAAGTGTGTTTTAGAACATTCAAACACCATTATTTACTTAAATTTTATAATTTATAGTTTTTATGTTGTATAAAAGACTAATACAAAAGTCTGCTTAACACACAGGACTATGAGCCTAAACACATAATGTTTATGTGTATTCATTGGTTCATAGTGTTTTAATTGGTTGAAAAGGGTTTATGGACTACCCCAAGTCAACTTGGATTTTATTTTTAAAATGTTTTAAAATAAAATGTTTTGACTTTTGATCAGTAATAAATAATCGATTTAGTGGAATCTAAAGCAGAAATTAAATGCAATCTAAAATACAGGAAGTTATTGTATAACCTTAATTGGAGTTAGTTTATCTGATTAAATAGAAAATATTAATAATGCAGATTACATTTATTTCTTGACTTATTTTGCATTATCGAAATGGAAAATTCAAATATATTTCTGTTGAAGTTATGACACAGGATGCACCTGTTCCAGCATGAGACCAAGTATTTTTGTCTGCTTCTAACTTCTTTTCTACTGGTCTGTTTCATTGAATATAGCTACATGTATAAATCAGCAAGACACATATAATATTCTTTATTTTCTATTTGATAGCAAACCCCATGAGCATTTGTGTGGATGGGACCCACATGTAACAAACAAATAAAATAAAGCACAAAAAGATTTTCTTGCTAAATGTGGATCCTATTTAAGCTTTAAGTATAATTCCATATGCTATTACACAAATAACAGTGAACACACACACACACACACACACATACACACACACACACACACACACACACACACACAATATAATAGTATAATACTTTGCTCGACAAACACAGTGTTACAGCTCTTCAAAAAGACCAGGCAGTGCCTGTTTGAGTGCACCATGTAAATGCACACCATGCACATTAAAATCCAGCGTTTGCTGATAAGTTAAAGCAGTGGTTTTCAACCAGGGGGTTGGGACCCACTAGGGGGCCTCAAGATCTCTTAAAATGATTTAAAATATGATAGATTGTTATACTTTTTTATATAATTATTATAATTCAACTTACTGAAAATGCTAAAAATGTAATAACTCCTTTCAACAGCTTGTTTTTTATGACAAATATACAGTTCTACACATTTCTGGAATCACAAATTTTAAGGAAATATCTTATAATATAAATATCTTATGGAGTAAATGGGGCGCCTTTGAATATTTTCTCTGACAATGGGTGTTCTTGGAGTCTTGGAGTCTTAAAGAGTTAAAGTATTATCTCTTACTGTAATATCTATTAGCACCATCAGTGTAGTACACAATAAAATCCCAAGTATTACACAGCATATATGCATCTCACTCTTTTAACACCATTTATATGTTATTACTAATTCCTAATTACTCTCTTTCTAAAAAGAGATGAGTTAATAAGATACAATACAGTCCTGTATGCAAATATTCCACACCCTCTCCTCAGTTTGAGAGATGAACGAATATAAACAGATTGCTCAAGCTCGGCTCAGCTCATCTCAAGCCATGTGTTGCTCAAATCTGTTCTTGCTGCTGCTAGCAGCTATATCTTGTAAGTGTTAGTAACCACAGCACTATTCCAAATCAATGTTCGCAATTACAATTATTAATCATGTCATAATTTCACCAGGTGTCCGCTGTGTTGAACTGAATCAGCCTACTTCCATTGGTTTAAGGCCTGGTCAGGCATTGACACTGAACTGTAAGGTATCTGGATATTCAGTGACTGACAGCAGCTACTGCACACACTGGATACGTCAGGCTGCAGGAAAAGCTCTGGAATGGGTTGGAAGGATATGTGGTAGCGGTAGCACATATTACAGTGATAAACTGAAGAGTAGATTTCAAGTAACCAGAGACTCTTCCAGCAACACAGTAACTCTTGAAGGACAGAATATGCAGACTGAGGACACAGCTGTGTATTACTGTGCAAGACAATACACAGTGATACAAACCACAAGCAATTCTGTTCAAAAACATGTTCAATGTAAAGCACAAAAGAAATAAAAAATATATAAAACAAAAGTATATAAATATTTTATTAAATTATTTATTTATGAATGGCATTACAATGCACTAGTTTGTGACTATTTTATATATGTGTTCACACATACAGCCTTTTCCAGAATATTACCTACAATTTCCAGTTTAGAGGCCATGTGTGAACACGACCCTTTTGAAAATACTGGTAAATTTTTCTGGAAATTTTCCTTAATATGAAGTTGTATCATTACCTATACAGTACATTTCCTTGAAAGTATGCTTGTAAAGCACATTTGGTACATTTACCAGTAAAGGCAACTCACTGATTTTCCTGTAATTTATCTGGTTACATGTGTAAACAGGGCTATTGTCAAACAGAGCAAAGCTCAAATTGTAAAACCAATTCATGTAGATTAATTTTAACTTAACAGTCCAACTATGTTGGATGTGGGTGAGTGACATTTGGATGTAAAAAGGAAAAAGCAAAAGGAAAACACGATATTACTGCAAACAGGCAAAAGTCAGGCCATCAGTCTTTTGCAAATAAACACAAACACATATTGGTTACTCTAAACAACCTTTTAGAATAGTGTCTTCAATAATTTGGCCAGGACAGACTTATCATGCAAGACAATAATTTTTGAGATCATGTTACACATTGGATAAGACAAGCCAACAATTAAACACTTTGATTGGATGCTAAAAAACAAATCATTGGGTCATTGGAAAGTTATTTTTTAACACAGTTAAAATAGTTGAATGCTTAGATTGAAATAACTAAAGGTCTTCCAAAAGCATTAATATATATAAACTGTATACTATATATATATATATATATATATATATATATATATATATATATATATATATATGTGTGTGTGTGTGTGTGTGTGTGTGTGTGTGTGTGTGTGTGTGTGTGTTCTGTATACTGAGCAATCCCAGTATTCTTATCTGAGCATGATAGGATCATTACCAGATCGGTACATATATGTAAATTTTCTGCTCCATATTTAAATAGTGAGCCAGTTTATAGACATTCATCTGATCACTAGAGGAAGGGAAAAGAACAGCGGCAGTTCAAACTGGCTTGTAAAATACGGCTGCTACCTTCAACATGTTCTCTTCATTTTCAGCGTTGCTTCTGGCAATGGTATCCTGTAAGTTCACTTTTCTCTGAGATATAGAATGATGTTGATTTTACACACACACACACACACACACACACACACACACACACACACACACACACACACACACACACATATATATAATTAAAATAAATAAAATATAGTCTTCAAACTCAATGTACTACATCTCACAAATCTGGTATTATTTCATTTAAACAGGTACTAATTCATTAGACATCACTCAGCCTGAGTTACTGACTGTTCGACCTGGTGACACTCTGACTATCAACTGTAAAGTCTCCTATTCAGTTACTAGTTCGAGTAATTATGGAACAGGCTGGATTCGTCAGCCTGCAGGAGAAGCTCTGGAGTGGATTGGAGTTATACTATATGAAGGGAGCTTATACTACAAGGATTCACTGAAAAACAAGTTCAGTATCACCAGAGACACCTCCAGTAACACAATCACATTGAAGGGGAATAATATACAAGCTCAAGACACAGCTGTGTATTATTGTGCCAAATACACCACAATGACTGACAATAACAGCCTCCCTGTACAAAAACGTTTTCATGTTAAAAATAGGGCTTTCACGATGAACAATCACATAAAAATACATAATAATTAGCTATAAGAAATTGGAAGTAATATATATATAACATGAAAAATACTTGTATGACTGATTATCCAAGAAGCACAAGGATAAAGCAACATTTTAAATAAACATGTCCAAAATTACAACGAATTTTTGAATCTGTGCAGCTAATATTTCTAAATTGTAAACCTTATGAATGAAAATGCACACGTTGTGATTTCAGATCGGATGGGCACGGTCTCGACTCCGTTTGCAGTCTCTTGTTCATGTCTGGAGCTTGTCAAGTGTAGCATCAACTAAAGATCAACGCAAAGGCTATTAATCGGCCTTCTGTGAACATGTCACACTGAACATTGTTGTAAGATATCAGATTTTACCCTGCGACGAGTGAAATTCTTTGTCTCAGACGGTAGAAACGTGGCCAAAGTGCATTGGCCCACCGGGAAAATGCCCGGTATGCCAGATTACCAGTCCAGCCCTGTATATATATATATATATATATCACTTTTACAAGAGTCACTGAAGTGCTCATTCTATTTGTCCTGTGTGAGCTGCAACAGTACATTTTTGTCCCAATAGCAGTATCCTTGTAAAGGATTTACAAACAATTGTTGATAAGTAATTGTGTACATAAAATTTGCAATAATATTACAGTAAGTGAATAACAACTCAACAATCACCATCTTTAGCATCGCATAACTTTGACATTTTACAATTAAAATGATAGAAATATCCCACAAAACTATATTTTATACAGTAATCTAAGATTATGAAAGGAAGAGATTCTGATAGCATTCATAACTTCTTATACCATATTTTAAAGCCCCGCCCCTTTTGTAATCAGAATATAAATACACAAAGTATTTCTACCTACAGTCTTCAATGATTCATTTGCAGTTCTCTGGTCTCCCTGCATGTCTTGAGATGGCACACATTTCACTCTTATTCTTCGTCTTTGTGTGCTTTACTAGTATGTACAGACAATCTGTTTCTCTGGATTAATATTTAATTCTGATTTCAGTTTTGAATTCATTAACTAATGTAATGTATTGAATACGACACTGTCAGCTGCTCATTTCAATGTTCTTTTGTTTTAGATGTTAATGGTCAGAGTCTTGAGTCCATCCCTTCAAGTTCTGTCAACAAAAAACCTGGAGAAACTTTGAATCTCTCCTGTAAAGGATCTGGATTTGATTTTGGACAATATGGCATGCACTGGATCAGACAGACTGCAGGAAAAACGTTGATCTGGATGGGGGTTATATGGTACGATGCCAGTAAAACAGTGTATACTAAAAGTCTTGAGGGACGAATAGAGATAACCAGAGACAATCCAAACAGCATGGTGTATATGAAACTCTCTGATCTGAAAACAGAGGACTCAGCTGTGTATTACTGTGCAATACATACACACTGATGCAAACACTACACAGAGATGTACAAGAAAACATCAGAGAGGAAAATGAAAGATGCTGTCACAAGACTAGCATAAGTCACTAGGGATGGGCGATACCACCTATTTTCTTTTCAATCCAACACTGTAAACCCTAATGTTGTCTTTACTTAAACAATCAAGTGCACTTGACTAAACATTACTTTAAATTTAGCATTTTGGCCCTGTCACTCAAAAATATAAGTCCAAATAACTTATTTGCCTTCAAAATACATAAACGTAAGATTTCAAGTGCTGTGAGCTCAAAATCATGATTATTCCTTACAAAAGGTCATTTTTACAAATGTTTTTTTTTCTTGACTGTGAAATGATAATAGGCCTACATTCATACATGCTTTCTTCAAGTGCAAGGTGTCATTCTTATTTTACCAGAAAACAAATGGCTTTCATTATATTACAATTATTGATCGTAATGGAAATAAACTGATTTTTTTTTTTTTTTTTTTTAAAAACCTGATACTTTAAACTTGATAAATAAACTTGAATATCCATATACAAGTGTTTTTGTAATACTGGGGGTTGCGCAGTTTTCACTCAGTAGCCTTTTAATATACAAACTCATACATTTGTATAAACAGGCACGAGATGTGCACATATATGCCACGTGCCAAAATGCATGAAAGAGTTCCTCACAGCCACCTCACAAGTCTCATTAAAAAATATACAAAATAACAGAAATACAGCAACGACACATTATGTTTAACGTTAAATCAAATTAATTTCAAATCGGTTTAATTAAAATGTCTCTCTCTGGTCTTCCTTTGATGCGATTGGCCACGCAAGTAGTTCTGCCTGGCAACAAGAGAACTAATGCACTGATTGGTGGATTACAAAGTTGGTGATTTTCGCATCGTCCGTTGCTGACCCCAGTGCAAATTTCAAGACGGGAGTTTTCTTTGCGTAACATTCTCGGTAAGTACAATTAATAAGATATAAAGTTATTTTGTGTGACTTTTTAAAACTGAAATATGTTTATTTAAATCATTGCACGGTTCTATAATAAGAGAACGCAGCCATAACTTGAATTACAATATTTCCTTGTCAAACCTTTCCAACATAACGTTAGCCTCTAATTAACGTTATTTTATTGATGGTTTTGTTATGATAACTGCGATATCAAACGATTCTTAATTTTCTTAGTAATAGTTATTAGTAAAATATAAACGTAATCATTGTGCAATCGTGTATTTCTCGGCAAAAGAACATGGCAGCTAAGTTACTTGAGACCAGTTAACGTTAGTGATGTTTTTTTTTCTGGTCAAACTTTGACAACCTCGACATTAATTAACGATATTTTCTTCATGATTTTGTGAGGGTATGATTATTGTAATGTCAACAGCTTATTTCTTATTTTACCTGTGAGATACATATTTTATGATCTTTTTTTCTGTGCAAGAAAGAACATGGCAGCTACTGCTTAGACCATGTGGGTAATTTTCCCGGGCAAACTTTGTCAGTTTCACCAGTAATTGACAATATTTTCATGATACATTTCTGATTGATTGAAAAATCGACTTATTTGATATTTTGACTTGTAAAACGTAGTTCGTTAAGTGTCTATCATAAGTTATAAGAACATTGTTACTATAGCTACGAGTCTACAACGAATTAGTGATGTTTGTTAGAGGTAAAGTTAACGTCTCGCTTGTCACCAATAATTAGCTACAAAGCGATTTAGTCATATCATCTGATCTAGGCTATCTTTCAGGATGTTTGCATTTTCTTTTCTTTTTTTAATCAGAGACCTTTATTTGCTGGTTTGTGTATTTTGAGTAACTCTGTAAGATAACCATTTTAATTATAATGTAGTTTTCTTTGTTTGACTTTGTAAAACTTAATATTTTCAACTGTTTTTCTGTTACAGGTGATATGAGACAAGAACATGTGGAAATGTAAGTGTTGCATTTTTAACTCTGCAAAAAGAGGCCTCTACATTTATTTCCTAATTATTTAAAGCACGCTATGTGCTTATCTATGTGCACGCTAATGTGATTATGTGACCTGCCCTTGTCTCCCCCCAGATCTGCTTGGAGTTCAACAGAATTACTGGCAAAAACCTAAAGCAGGAATTCTACGAGAACCTTGATAGATATAGTCAAAGGGGTTCATGGACCTTTTTAAAGCCAAAAGGGGGACTCCTGGTCGGTACTTGGCTAACTTTTTAAATCAAATAAAGGTTGGTAATTTTGTCTTATTTAAGATAACTTAAAGGATAACTTTTACTCACCCTCAAGTTGTTCCAAACCTGTACACATTTCTTTGTTAACGCTGAACACAAAGGAAGATATTTTGAAAAATGTGTGTAATTGAACAGTTTTGGGTACAATTGATGTTCTTAGTATTTCTTTTTAGCATGTAGAAGTCAACGGTGGCCCAAAACTGCTTGGTTACAAACATTCTTCAAAATGTGTTCTTCCTTTGTATTCAGCTGAGCAAAGAAATTTATACAGGTTTGGAATAACTTGAGGGTGACTAAATGATGACAGAAAATTCATTTTGGGTGAACTATTCCTTTAAGATTCAAGATGAAAGTCAGCCGAGCCAACGGAGGTCCGAACCCTTGTGATTCGAGGACTACCTATCATGCTTGGAGATGATGATGACTCTTTCTTCAAGTCATGTTTAGTAAGTGCATCTGTTCTTAACCTGTTTACATTAAAAGAACCACCTGTGCTCCCATTAGTCTAAGCATTTGTCAAGCATTTGAAAATCATGTTGATTTTAAAGCAATAGTTAACCCAAAAATGGAAATTTGCAGGAAATGTTCTCACCTTCCGACTATTCAAGATGAAGAGGAGTTTGTTTCTTCATCTGAAAAGATTTGGAGAACTTTAGCATTACATCACTTGCTCACAAATTGATCCTCTTTAGCGAACAGGTGCTCGTTCAAACAGCTGATAAAAACATCACAATAATCCACAATTAATCCACATGTTCGCTCTTTGGACTCTTACTTACAACACCCGTTCGCTACAGAGGATCAATTTGTGAGCAAGTGATGTGATGCTACAGTTCTCCAAATCTGCATTTTCATGTTTGGGTGAACTATTCCTTTAAAATACAAATGTAGCCAAGTCTTCAAATTAATCAATGTCATTTATACTGCATATTTAAAAAAATAAGTATTGTCTTTGCTGGAAACGTGCATTTTCATCTTGAAGTCAAATGCATACTTGTCCATATAATTTGGGATTAGGGTTAGTGCTTTGTGTTTTTAATAAATCTAGTGCACGTTCTGATAAACATGCATTGATTAACATTTGATCCCTGATCGCAATGCTCTATTTATGGCTGTTTTTTCACTAGGTGTCTGATCATCGCAACTCCATCCTTGATGTGCCAGTGGGCATCTTATTTGAGGACACTGAACTCCAGCTCCACAATTCCTTGCATTTAACTTCTACGATTGGAATAATACTTGAAGGTCAAGTGGTGATGGAAAAAATGCAGGACCTCCCACAGGCTATGTGTCTCCTCTTCGGTCTGATCTACGCACTAGACCTGAATTACCCAAAATCACTTGCCAACACGTTTGATTTCATCCAGCGTGTGCTAATGTCAATGGGACAGAATTCTCTCAAGCCTAAATTGCAGTCTCTGGCAAACCAGCTTTTTGTTTAAAAAAAAAAAACATAACTGAGACTTTAACACCACTGTGAGAATTTTCTACAAATGATTTGCAATAGATAATATGGTATATTGTTACCATTGTTACTACCTCTTCAGTTTGTGACTTTAATATCACTGACAATGTTTTGTTTTTCCCCCTCGATTTACTCCATTATCCATTTATGATGGAAAAAATGGTTTAAATTGTTAAATGCTCAAAGTTCTATAATGTGCAGTAGTTAATTTAGTATATTGTTACCATTGTTGGTACCTATACAGTGTATAATATTTCAATTATAGTATAGTTTGTACTGTAATATTGTGCAAATATTTGGTCAGACACTGACTATGGTCAGTATGTTTTATTTTAGTTTGCTGTGATTGCATAAAGCTTAAACAAGTAAAATGTAAAAAGAATGTGTACATTACGTTTACATGTTCAGTACATTAACACAAATGTGAGACTTAAGTGTAATGTTTAAGTGATCAGAGTTGCACAATTGATGTAGTGCACTACTTAATGTTGGACATTGTTGCCACATTTAGAGTTATGTACAGGGTGACTCATTTCCATTTGACATTTTGGTCAATAAAGATTCAAAAGATTAATATGTTGTTCATTGTTTTATTTAAGAGCAGTGTGCACAAAGCTTACAGTAAAAATAATAACTTTAAAATTTAGAATTAAATTCTAATTTCAGTTAAATTTTCATGTTGAGTTTACTTAAGTATACAAGTACACTTGAAATTAACACTAAGTGAACTTTATTGTTTAAGTACATTAAATAATCGTCAAGTTTGGTGAACTAAACAATTTAAGTCAAGTCTACATAAGCACTAAGTTGAGTAAACTTAAATATGCACGTTTTGGGAGAACCCATTACTCAATTAAATTGAGGGAACGAGTTTACTCAAATCAATTGAGTTCAATCAACTTATTAGGGTTTTCAGTGAAGCATTATCAAGGCCAATATCGCTTATTCTGTTACCAATACGATAACTCTATTAAATTATTAAAATGAAAATTTAATCTGAAAATTGTGCAAATACTTAGGATAAAAGTGGTCATTTATAATCCATATTGTTTTTGTTTTTTTTACATTTAAAGTCATTAAAATTTCTTTTTTATTTAACCTTACTAAAATTAACCATGGTTTTAAACACTTATCACAGATTATTATATCTAATTTATAGATCAGTAATCATAGTTTAAACATGGTATTTGTAGTAAAACTTAGTAACCACAACAGTCAGGGTAACTAGCCTATAATAAACCCTTGATACAGTTTATATATAAAGTTTGATTATAAAGTGCTTATAATGATAAAGCTACTCAGTGGGAGACCTGGTTTTGTTCACACAAATACTCTGCACATCTGATATGTTGCACAGTGATGCTTGTGTGCTGTTGATCCGGGTAATTACCAAATCGACCTGATATCTGCATTAAATCACTAATTAGTGCAAAAAATAAGATTAACACTAACATTACTTTATTAACATGACATAACATTAAGTAATATATGCAAATGCTCCTCTTCCTCTGTGTATTTAATAACATTATTAATACAGTTAGTATCAGTTTCCCCTTATACAAACTTTAATCACTAACGTAAAGGGAAAGTTAACTCTAGATCAGTGGCCATGGCCAAATCCATCTTAAAATGTTAATCTCTTAAATCATGGAGAATGTCTTTATTTCTGAAATAATTTAACATTTTAAAACAAATATAAAATAATGTATTGAAATTCTAACATTAATAGGTCTACTTATTTATTAGATTCTTGTATTGAAACGAGTGTATCCACATTTGTAACATTCCTTTTTAATTGCCTTCACATTTAAATAAATAAGCATCCGATCAAACTTGAAACGATCCAGCACTGAGATGACTGAAAATAAATCCATCATCATTTCTTGAGCTTGTGAAGAAGACTCTCTCCACTGGATTTTATCTTAACTTCCAAAACATTAATTCAGCTGCATGACAGGTGTGGGACCACTTTTAAAGGTATATGCAGGTCCAAACAGTTCTGTTTTTATTTTATTTGAATTAGCAAAGAGTTTTTACTTCCTATTATTTAATTTGCTGTTATGCCTATAAAATACTTCATGCATATTTGCTGGCTGTAGCCTAATATTGAGTCACTAAGATAATTATTAATATGAATAGCCTACTGGCATCTGTGTAAATAACAATAATTAACCATTAATTCATCCAGAGAAGGTTTTTTATGGAGTTTGAACATTAACAGTTGGTAGTGGATAATTTCCATTTAATAAAATATTTTGTTTTGAATGCAGTGGTTAGATTGAGAAATTAAAAACATGGGTGTCTAATTATGTAGGCTATATATTTATATTTCAGTATGGCATTTCATATAAATTGTCTATCATTTTTAACTTAATTGTGAAAATAGTAATTTTATTTAGTACATTAAATTACAAAAACAAATGTTTAATTATAATATCAGATGTATTTTATGCATTTTATAACAATCAGATGGCATCTGGAATAAGTTTATCTTCTATCGAAATTATTTTACAATTTAAATGTAAATGCACATTATTAAGGGGTATACAGGTTCGAAATAAAATTTCCAAAATTGCTACTGCATTTTTATCTCAGAAAAGAGTGAGCAGTCGATTACATACAATATTTCACAATTTCTCTAAATCAGAGATTGCATCAGAGAACAATAAGGAAGCGGAACGCGCGTCTGTATGCGGGGGCGCGCAGTCACGCGCTGCTCTAGAACAGCTACATCTGCCAGCATGTAATGACCTTGAAAGGTGTCTGAGCAAGAATACTCGTGAAATGTGTGAAAGACAGAAAGTGTGAAATAACAAACAGAAACCGTGTCGGAACATAAAAGAAATAGAATAGGTTGACATACAAGCAAAGATGCCGGACCGTTGCAGCCCAATTTAAGCCCTGACTGAATATGGCTCCAGATGGCAATAACTGTATTTAAATATGATAACAATATCATTATCTTAATATTCTTTCTATCCAAGCATCCAGGGTCCATTATCAGCTCTTTATGTATATACACATTTTCTGTTCCATATTTAAACAATTCGCATTGCGCATTATCATGTTAGGGCATTCATCATAATGAACAATATGATACATAATAAACCACAGGCTATAATATAATGTGCTAATACAATTAACATGTGAATACAATTAGCTAATAAAAAAGTTCCTTTGCCATTCATGTAGCCTATGACATATTGGAAATTCAAGGTAGATCACCTTTACAGAGTCGGTTGTTTAATAAAGTGCAACTTTTGATACCTTGTGTTATTGTTGTGTGTGGTTCGATTTTCCATAGCTGGTTTAGTTTTTATGGTTTATGCAGGTTACAACAGTACAGTTGCACGACCAGTGGCATGTCCAGACTTTTTTGACTAGGGTGGCCCATGTGGGGCACAGACTCGTTCAAGGGTGTCATGAAGCGTAACTCAACATCCCTTATTTTATTGTTATAAATGATAATAAAAAATAATAGTAAGATATGTAAATTTCCAGGATTTTTTTAATAGACGAATGTTATTTAATTGATTAATTGTTAGTGTGGTGATGGGGGTGAGGCCGAGCGACATTTTCAGACAGAGAGGCCGGGAGAGACAGAATGGTAAGGACTGACACCTGTGGGGAATCACCTCTAATAGCTGTTTTGTGATTATAGTGAGAGCGGGGAGGGAGAAAAGGGCAATCCAGACCGCCACAGGGAAGAGAGAGAGAGAGAGAGAGAGAGAGAGAGAGAGAGAGAGAGAGAGAGAGAGAGAGAGAGAGAGAGAGAGAGAGACACGCACAAAGCTGTGTGTGTGACTGAGTGTAATTTTGTCCTGAAAAGCGAGACCATTTAATTCTTTAAACTGAAAAGCATTGTTAAATAAAAGAACGTATGTATCTTTACCCAGCTCTCACTTCCTCCTTCAGAAGAAATCTAGAGACCTGTCACAGTGGTGCCGAAACCCAAGAATTTGGAGGAAGAGACGTCGTCATGGAGTCCTCGCCCTTTGTTGATCTGATCAAGACCCTTGCCAGCATCCACCAAACGCAACATCAGGCTCTGCTTGAGCTGTGCCAGGGACAGGAGCAGCGATTCCGAATCAGAATTAGCTTTATTGCCAAGTATGATTTGGTAATTATCAAATACGCATATCTATATTTTTAAATTATTAAAGATTGGTTGTATCAAGTGACGCAGGATGCTCAGACAAAGGAGAATACAACCCAATTGTTAGTACTGAAGAGCCATCAGGAAATGTTATTCCAGACAGCTTATTATAATCTGATTGCGGGTCACTTAGTTCAGGGAAAAACACTAGACCATCTGATGGCCCATTTCTATTGGTTGGGCATTCACTGGGATGTTCTCAGATGGTGTATGGTATGCCATACATGTCAGTTGATGAATCCCTCGGCCACCCCAAAAGGCATCGCTTTGTGTTAGTTGTGGTACCCGGCTCCCGCTGCCTCCTTCAGAAGAAATCTAGAGACATGTCACAGTTAGTAAATGTTAAGACAGTAAAACACAGAAGACTCCAGATAACATCAAATATTTTCAGAATGTATGTAGTGTCTCTTGAAACTGCATACATTTTATGGACACTGCTAATATGAACAAATTAAGAACTGTGCATCACGTAACATTGAATACATGGTAGTTCTGTGCTGTTTTGTGGAGTTTTGGAGAGAGGACGATACTGTGGCATGACATAATACCATCAAGTAGGCTATTGTTTTATTTTGAGACAATAAAGAAGATATTTAATAATCTTATTATAGGCATGGATTTCAGTTTTGTGTACTCAATTTAAACATATATTAGGACTGGCAAAAATAATCTGATTATTTAATGAAACGTAAACTTTAAACACAACTTAATTTGATAAATTCTTAAGAGTTGTACAATGAATTAATAATGAATGCGTTACATTAATGAAGGAAATATATATAGGCTATATGAAGAGGCAAATTTCTGAAAAATGTTTTTTTTTACTCCAGCACATGATAAAGAACCCGCCAAAGTTCATAATGTCTGTGGCAATGTGGCATTGTATCTTCTGATGATTTTTAAAACTTTTTTCGAGGCAGAAATCTTCAAGTAAACTAGATATCCATATGTGTTTAAAATTTTGACGCACACACTAAAAATACATCCACAGTTAGTGTTGGGGAGTAACATAATAAATGTAACGGGAACACAAATTTAAAATACAAAATATAAGTAACTGTATTCCTCTACAGTTACAATTTTAATCAAAGGTAATTATAATACAGTTACATTCAAAAAGATTACTTGGCATTTTATTGTCATTTGTTTCATTTAATATTTCGTTCTTTCAGATGGAAAATTTATACATTTATACATATAAATAATGTGATCCAAAGTGCATTTGAACAGCGGTGAAACACTTTCTTATGATGTTACATTCATACGAGCAGACAGAGAAGTACGTTTGAAGTAACTTTGGAGCAAATAAAGAAACAGAAATAAACCTTGTTTAAATTGTCAGCTTTATGTTAAGCTAAAATGTTATTTCTAGCAATTTTACATGCACATGTTACCAGACACGATCATATTTTTTTATCAAGAAAATTCACGTTGGATCGTAATTTCTTTTTTTTCTAGTAAGACCTTTGATATCAGGGCAAACATTTTTTTCTTGATAATAATTTTTGTATTGTTTTCCAGTAAAAATATCTAAAAATCCTTAAACAAGATCAATTTGATTGATCTTGTTTTAGAAACAACACTGCAAAGGATATTTAGTTTTTTTTTAGAGAATGTATTTTTAACATTTGTATTTTGTCTTACTGTACTGGCAGAGTTTTTATAGTCAAAACAAGTGAAAAAATCTACCAGTGCTGAAGAAGTAATCCAAAGTATTTAGAATATGTTACTGACCTCGAGTAATCTAATGGAATAGCATTACACTACATGTACATTACAGCATGTATTCTGTAATTTGTAGTGGAATACATTTCACCTCCAGTTGACACATATTGACCTATCAGAAGCTAATTGGCTAATTGTCTAAAGGCTTGACGTAATTTTCTGTAATTTTCCAAGCTGCTTAAGGCACTGTTAACTTAATGTGATATTGTCAATTAAAAGTGAAACAATCTCTCTGTAAACACTTGTTGGAGAAATTACTCGTGTCATGCACAAAGTAGATGTCCTAAACAACTTGTCAAAACCATAGTTTGAAATCTGTTGAGTGGTTAAAAAAATGTGTTTTAATGACTTCAACCTAAGTGTATGTAAACTTCTGACATCATGACAGCGGATAGGCTTGATGATATTGTTGACTCCCTAAGCATAAGTCTGGTGAAACCAAGGAATTCTTGGGGAAAGTCAATCAACGACTGCATTAAAACAAGATTTTTCATTTTTACCGGTACGTGCGGCTTTTAAATGAGATAAATTTCTGGTCAGAAAATGCACAAGTTCATGGAACTTCTTCAATGTACCTGATAGCCTATAACAATAATGTAAGATGAGATGCACACACATCTCTTTAGCTGTACTCCTCTAAAATAACTGACAATTCTGCTCTAATAGTCTAATGTTTGCACTTTAATTAAATGCAAGTAATTGGCTGAAACAATGTGCCAATTTTAAGTGCTTTCATTTTGTTACTATACTTTTTTGTGCCTTATTAATAGTGACACACTGATCATGCAGTAACACAATAATGTAATGACTGATATGCTTTCAATTATTCAGACATCTCCTCGAAATCCGAACACAATTGGTCAAAAGAGATGCATACTCCAGGAGTTAATGGTGATGAAGCCTGTTAATAAGCATCTTAATTCCAGGCAATCAACAGGACACACACACACGCACACACACACACACACACACACACACACACACACACACACACACACGCACGAACGCAGCGGGAGTTATTAAATGTTACTTACTTTAGTCTACATTCTGGTACATTAAATCAATTAAACAACATTATCTGTAAACTGTTTACACACAATAAAAGACTTCATCATTAATTATTAAATTCATCATTAAATTCAAGCAAAGTCTTGTTTAAAACCACATTTATAGTGTCATGTCTCTTCATGTAACCTGTATATTCTTGTTATCTGCATGGGTGGTTCATTACCAGCTCTGTATGCTTATGTAAATGTTCTGTTGCATATTTAAACAGTGGGCATCAGTCAGTTTATGGATGTTCGTTTGATCAGCAGAAGGAGGGAGAAGAAGAGCTGCAGTCCAGTTGAACGGTCTTGTAAAATACATCATGTTCTGGTCATCTTTAGTGTTGCTTTTGGCAATGATATCATGTAAGTTCACTTTTATATGTGAATCCGATAAAAAAAAAAGAAAAAAAAAAGCTTCCTAATAGTCTTTAAATTCTCTCTATCTGGTTATTTCATTTCAAACAGGTATTAATTCATATGAACTCACTCAGCCTGAGTTCCTGACTGTTCGACCTGGTGACACTCTGACTATCAACTGTAAAGTCTCCTATTCAGTTACTAGTGAAAGAACAGGCTGGATTCGTCAGCCTGCAGGAGAAGCTCTGGAGTGGATTGGAGTGATCTTCTCTGATGGGGTCTTAGCCTACAAGGATTCACTGAAAAACAAGTTCAGTATCACCAGAGACACCTCCAGTAACACAATCACATTGAAAGGGAATAATATACAAGCTCAAGACACAGCTGTGTATTATTGTGCCAGAGAATCACAGTGACACACACTAATGGCCTTCCAGTACAAAAACATCATCATATCATAAATTAGGACATTCATGGAAAATGTCAGCAACAACAACTACTGCCATTACTACTACTATTATTAATATATAGGCAAAATATTATATTATTTTTATAAAACTGTAGATGCCATTTTTGGCATTACTGATGGAAACGTTTAATTTTCACTGATCTTGTGAAAGTTATAAAAAGAAAAGTGTGTTTTAGAACATTCAAACACCATTATTTACTTAAATTTTATAATTTATAGTTTTTATGTTGTATAAAAGACTAATACAAAAGTCTGCTTAACACACAGGACTATGAGCCTAAACACATAATGTTTATGTGTATTCATTGGTTCATAGTGTTTTAATTGGTTGAAAAGGGTTTATGGACTACCCCAAGTCAACTTGGATTTTATTTTTAAAATGTTTTAAAATAAAATGTTTTGACTTTTGATCAGTAATAAATAATCGATTTAGTGTAATCTAAAGCAGAAATTAAATGCAATCTAAAATACAGGAAGTTATTGTATAATCTTAATTGGAGTTAGTTTATCTGATTAAATAGAAAATATTAATAATGCAGATTACATTTATTTCTTGACTTATTTTGCATTATCGAAATGGAAAATTCAAATATATTTCTGTTGAAGTTATGACACAGGATGCACCTGTTCCAGCATGAGACCAAGTATTTTTGTCTGCTTCTCTCTTCTTTTCTACTGGTCTATTTCATTGAATATAGCTACATGTATAAATCAGCAAGACACATATAATATTCTTTATTTTCTATTTGATAGCAAACCCCATGAGCATTTGTGTGGATGGGACCCACATGTAACAAAGAAATAAAATAAAGCACAAAAAGATTCTCTTGCTAAATGTGGATCCTATTTAAGCTTTAAGTGTAAATCCATATGCTATTACACAAATAACAGTGAACACACACACACACACACACACACACACACACACACACACACACACACACACACAAATAATATAATAGTATAATAGTTTGCTCGACAAGCACAGTATTGCAGCTCTTCAAAAAGACCAGGCAGTGCCTGTTTGAGTGCACCATGTAAATGCACACCATGCACATTAAATTCCAGCGTTTGCTGATAAGTTAAAGCAGTGGTTTTCAACCAGGGGGTTGGGACCCACTAGGGGGCCTCAAGATCTCTTAAAATGATTTAAAATATGATAGATTGTTATACTTTTTTATATAATTATTATAATTCAACTTACTGAAAATCCTAAAATTTTTATATCTCCTTTCAACAGCTTGCTTTTTATGACAAATATACAGTTCTACACATTTCTGGAATCACAAATTTTAAGGAAATATCTTATAATATAAATAGCTTATGGGGGCTATTTAGCAAAGGGGCGCATTTGAATAATTTCTTCGACAATGGGTGTTCTTGGAGTCTTGGAGTCTTAAAGAGTTAAAGTATTATCTCTTACTGTAATATCTATTAGCACCATCAGTGTAGTACACAATAAAATCCCAAGTATTACACAGCATATATGCATCTCACTCTTTTAACACCATTTATATGTTATTACTAATTCCTAATTACTCTCTTTCTAAAAAGAGATGAGTTAATAAGATACAATACAGTCCTGTATGCAAATATTCCACACCCTCTCCTCAGTTTGAGAGATGAACGAATATAAACAGATTGCTCAAGCTCGGCTCAGCTCATCTCAAGCCATGTGTTGCTCAAATCTGTTCTTGCTGCTGCTAGCAGCTATATCTTGTAAGTGTTAGTAACCACAGCACTATTCCAAATTAATGTTCGCAATTACAATTATTAATCATGTCATAATTTCACCAGGTGTCTGCTGTGTTGAACTGAATCAGCCTGCTTCCATTGTTTTAAGGCCTGGTCAGGCATTGACACTGATCTGTAAGGTATCTGGATATTCAGTGACTGACAGCAGCTACTGCACACACTGGATACATCAGGCTGCAGGAAAAGCTCTGGAATGGGGTGGAAGGATATGTGGTAGCGGTAGCACATATTACAGTGATAAACTGAAGAGTAGATTTCAAGTAACCAGAGACTCTTCCAGCAACACAGTAACTCTTGAAGGACAGAATATGCAGACTGAGGACACAGCTGTGTATTACTGTGCAAGACAATACACAGTGATACAAACCACAAGCAATTCTGTTCAAAAACATGTTCAATGTAAAGCACAAAAGAAATAAAAAATATATAAAACAAAAGTATATAAATATTTTATAAAATTGTTTATTTATGAATGGCATTACAATGCACTAGTTTGTGACTATTTTATATATGTGTTCACACATACAGCCTTTTCCAGAATATTACCTACAATTTCCAGTTTAGAGGCCATGTGTGAACATGACCCTTTTGAAAATACTGGTAGATTTTTCTGGAAATTTTCCTTAATATGAAGTTGTATCATTACCTATACAGTACATTTCCTTGAAAGTATGCGTGTAAAGCACATTTGGTACATTTACCAGTAAAGTCAACTCACTGATTTTCCTGTAATGTATCTGGTTACATGTGTAAACAGGGCTATTGTCAAACAGAGCAAAGCTCAAATTGTAAAACCAATTTATGTAGATTAATTTTAACTTAACAGTCATCCTATGTTGGATGAGGGTGAGTGACATTTGGATGTAAAAAGGAAAAAGCAAAAGGAAAACACGATATTACTGCAAACAGGCAAAAGTCAGGCCATCAGTCTTTTGCAAATAAACACAAACACATATTGGTTACTCTAAACAACCTTTTAGAATAGTGTCTTCAATAATTTGGCCAGGACAGACTTATCATGCAAGACAATAATTTTTGAGATCATGTTACACATTGGATAAGACAAGCCAACAATTAAACACTTTGATTGGATGCTAAAAAACAAATCATTGGGAAAGTTATTTTTTAACACAGTTAAAATAGTTGAATGCTTAGATTGAAATAACTAAAGGTTTTCCAAAAGCATTCATATATATATATATATATATATATATATATATATATATATATATATATATATATATATATATATATATATGTATATATTTGTGTGTGTGTGTGTGTGTGTGTGTGTTCTGTATACGGTGCAATCCCAGTATTCTTATCTGAGCATGGTAGGATCATTACCAGATCGGTACATATATGTAAATTTTCTGCTCCATATTTAAATAGGGAGCCAGTTTATAGACATTCATCTGATCACTAGAGGAAGGGAAAAGAACAGCGGCAGTTCAAACTGGCTTGTAAAATACGGCTGCTACCTTCAACATGTTCTCTTCATTTTCAGTGTTACTTCTGGCAACGGTATCCTGTAAGTTCACTTTTCTCTGTGATATAGAATGATGTTGATTTTATACACACACACACACACACACACACACACACACACACACACACACACACACACACACACACACACACACACACACTCACACATATATATAATCAAAATATTAAAATATTAGTCTTCAAACTCAATGTACTACATCTCACAAATCTTCTTTCATTTGAAACAGGTACTAATTCATTAGACATTACTCAGCCTGAGTTACTGACTGTTCGACCTGGTGACACTCTGACTATCAACTGTAAAGTCTCCTATTCAGTTACTAGTTCGAGTAATTATGGAACAAGCTGGATTCGTCAGCCTGCAGGAGAAGCTCTGGAGTGGATTGGAGTGATCTACTATGATGGGAGCTTAGCCTACAAGGATTCACTGAAAAACAAGTTCAGTATTACCAGAGACACCTCCAGTAACACAATCACATTGAAGGGGAATAATATACAAGCTCAAGACACAGCTGTGTATTATTGTGCCAGATACACCACAATGACTGACAAAAACAGCCTCCCTGTACAAAAACTTTTTCATGTTAAAAATAGGACTTTCACGATGAACAATCACATAAAAATAATAATTAGCTATAAGAAATTGGAAGTAATATATATAACATGAAAAATACTTGTATGACTGATTATCCAAGAAGCACAAGGATAAAGCAACATTTTAAATAAACATGTCCAAAATTGCAACGAATTTTTGAATCTGTGCAGCTAATATTTCTAAATTGTAAACCTTATGAATGAAAATGCGCATGTTGTGATTTCAGATCGGATGGGCACGGTCTCGACTCCATTTGCAGTCTCTTGTTCACGTCTGGAGCTTGTCAAGTGTAGCATTAACTAAAGATCAACGCAAAGGCTATTAATCGGCCTTCTGTGAACATGTCACACTGAACATTGTTGTAAGATATCAGATTTTGCCCTGCGACGAGTGAAATTCTTTGTCTCAGACGGTAGAATCGTGGACAAAGTGCATCGGCCCACCGGGAAAATGCCCGGTATGCAAGATTACCAGTCCAGCCCTGTATATATATATATATATATATATATCACTTTTACAAGAGTCTCAGTCTATTTGTCCTGTGTGAGCTGCAACAGTACATTTTTTGTCCCAATAGCAGTAGGTGGCAGTAACTTACAGTATATTGAATAGCATTCATTTTCTGTTGTTTTAAACATTGTTGAAAAAAAGTACATTTTAAAATATATAAATTAACAGTATTGATTCCAATAACAAATATTATTTTACTCAATCAACTTGAATATCTCAGACACAATAAGTCCAATGGTAAGTCAAGTAGATATAGAGAGAAATGCTAGGCTATATTGCAGGTTACCACTTTTTATAGGGATTTTGTTATGATTATTCTAATGTAATGTGTGCATACAGGTATCATTTTCTGTAATTTTTCTACAATAAATAATTAATTAAAAGCCATTTGAGAATAAACAATAAAAATAAATACAATGCATTAAAAATAATTGTATCCCTAATGTTCTAAAATAACAGTATCTGATATATCTCAAATTCCAGCATAAAATCTCAACACACATTTAATATTAACCTAAATACATTGTCATAATGTGGTAACTTCTAAATTACCTGGTTTTATTCAAGTGAAAAATATGATTTAACATCACTGAATTAACCTGAATACATTAGGATAACCAATAAACCAATTTTTAGGGTCAGATCAAGTAAACATAGCTCCTTAAGGTAACAGATTACCACCTTTTACAGTGTATCATTAGTCCTCTGATATTCATTTATGCAAATCACCTTCCTTCTTTAAATGTGCTGTCCCTGTGCATGTGTGCGATCTGAACAGCTCTGAGAATAAACATAACATAAACTTAGCATACACCATGTTACAAAAGATTGCTGTATTTGTAATTCTGGCAGTTTTATCATGTAAGTCACCACAGAAATGCTAAATTGCTGCTAATGAGTTCTACTTTATACTTAATTATGTTCTTTTTTTCCATAGGTATTCAGTGTCAGACATTCACTCAGTCTGAAGCAGCAGTTAAAAAACCTGGAGAATCTCACAAACTTACATGTACAATAACTGGATTTACTTTCAGCAATCTTGTTTTGAACTGGATCAGACAGACCCCTGGAAAAGGACTGGAATGGATTGCTTTAATCCATACATCCAGTTCTCCTATCTACTATTCTCAGTCTGTTAAAGAAAGGTTCACGGTGTCCAGAGATGACTCCAGAAGCCAATTGTACCTACAGATGAACAGTCTAAAGACTGAAGCCACTGCTGTTTATTACTGTGCTAAAAGAGACACAGTGAACGTTAATGTCATTAAGCCATACCAAAAAACACTTCCTCATTCATGTATTGTATGAACATGTTGAAAATGTATTTATTAACTGCTGGGTATTTGTAACGATCCACACCGTCTTTGGTTTGTGTACCTTTTATTTTAAGTTTAGGCACCTTTTATGTTCCATATTGTTCTTCGTTTATGCACTCTTATTTTAAGTTTTGGCACCTTTTATGTTCCATATTGCCTTTTGTTTTATGCACTCTTATTTTGAAGACTTGTCATGTCCTGTTTTCCCTCCATGTCTATGTGTCTGATTTTCATTGGTTCATTGTCTAATTATCTTGTTATCAGTTCTAATTTATCATTGGTTTTAGTTTATTGTCTTGTTATCTTGTTTTGAGTTTTGGTTTTCCATTGGTCTATGTTTCCCCTTGTTTTGTATTTAAGCCCTCATGTTCACCTTGTCCTTTGTTGGTCGTTATTTGGTGTTTGAGGTTCGGTCTATGTTGTTTCAGAATCCTGCCTTATTCTGTGTTCCTGCCTGTGCCAACCCCCCCTTGGAAGACTCCCCGTGTTAATGTCTAGTGTTTGTGTCTTTATTTTCCCCTCGTGGATGTTTCATTTGTTCCTGTGTTTTATACTTCCCTTACTTTGTGTAATATTAAATAAAGCTGTACCTGGATCCTTACTCCCTCGTCTTCCCACTTCGTTACAGTATTTCATAGAAATAGATACAGCCTGGATTTGTCATCCTGCAAGAAAAGAGTGGGTCAGCCTGATCTATATTATAGTATCTAAAATTGGAGATGTATAGTACTACAAGGATTTACAACAATTGTTGATAAGTAACTGTAAATATTATTACATATAATATTACAGTAAGTGAATAACAACTCAACAATCACCATCATTAGCATCACATAACTTTGACATTTGCCATTAGTTATTTGCAGTTGTGTTTAAGGCACAGACAGACAAAAAAAAAATAAAAATTAATAATTAATAAATAATATATTTTTGTATTAAATCATGGAAAGGTAATCTTGTTTTGCAACAGTGCTGGCTGTAGCCAACAAAGTAATATTAAGGAATATTAACTTCTACTTATTAACTTAATTTAGTTCAGATGAGTTTGAAATTGTAGGTCATGACTACTGAAGCCTGATTCAAGTGAAAAATTGTTTGTAAGTGCCATGATTACAATTACAATGATAGAAATATCCCACAAATCTATATCTTATACAGTAATCTAAGATTATGAAAGGAAGAGATTCTGATAGCATTCATAACTTCTTATACCATATTTTAAAGCCCCGCCCCTTTTGTAATCAGAATATAAATACACAAAGTATTTCTACCTACAGTCTTCAATGATTCATTTGCAGTTCTCTGGTCTCCCTGCATGTCTTGAGATGGCACACATTTCACTCTTATTCTCCGTCTTTGTGTGCTTTACTAGTATGTACAGACAATCTGTTTCTCTGGATTAATATTTAATTCTGATTTCATTGTTGAATTCATTAACTAATGTAATGTATTGAATATGACACTGTCAGCTGCTCATTTCAATGTTCTTTTGTTTTAGATGTTAATGGTCAGAGTCTTGAGTCCATCCCTTCAAGTTCTGTCAACAAAAAACCTGGAGAAACTTTGAATCTCTCCTGTAAAGGATCTGGATTTGATTTTGGACAATATGGCATGCACTGGATCAGACAGACTGCAGGAAAAACGTTGATCTGGATGGGGGTTATATGGAACGATGCCAGTAAAACAGTGTATACTAAAAGTCTTGAGGGAAGAATAGAGATAACCAGAGACAATCCAAACAGCATGGTGTATATGAAACTCTCTGATCTGAAAACAGAGGACTCAGCTGTGTATTACTGTGCAAGACATACACACTGATGCAAACACTACACAGAGATGTACAAGAAAACATCAGAGAGGAAAATGAAAGATGCTGTCACAAGACTAGCAGAAGTCACTAGGGATGGGCGATACCACTTATTTTCTTTTCAATCCAAGCATTATCAAGGCCAACATCGCTAATTCTGTTACCAATACGATAACTCTATTAAATTATTAAAATGAAAATTTAATCTGAAAATTGTGCAAATACTTAGGATAAAAGTGGTCATTTATAATCCATATTGTTTTTGTTTTTTTACATTTAAAGTCATAAAAATTTCTTTTTTATTTAACCTTACTAAAATTAACCATGGTTTTAAACACTTTTCACAGATTATTATATCTAAATTATAGATCAGTAATCATAGTTTAAACATGGTATTTGTAGTAAAACTTAGTAACCACAACAGTCAGGGTAACTAGCCTATAATAAACCCTTGATACAGTTTATATATAAAGTTTGATTATAAAGTGCTTATAATGATAAAGCTACTCAGTGGGAGACCTGGTTTTGTTCACACAAATACTCTGCACATCTGATATGTTGCACAGTGATGCTTGTGTGCTGTTGATCCGTGTAATTACCAAATCGACCTGATATCTGCATTAAATCACTAATTAGTGCAAAAAATAATATTAAAACTAACATTACTTTATTAACATGACATAACATTAAGTAATATATGCAAATGCTCCTCTTCCTCTGTGTATTTAATAACATTATTAATACAGTTAGTATCAGTTTCCCCTTATACAAACTTTAATCACTAGCGTAAAGGGAAAGTTAACTCTAGATCAGTGGCCATGGCCAAATCCATCTTAAAATGTTAATCTCTTAAATCATGGAGAATGTCTTTATTTCTGAAATAATTTAACATTTTAAAACAAATATAAAATAATGTATTGAAATTCTAACATTAATAGGTCTACTTATTTATTAGATTCTTGTATTGAAACGAGTGTATCCACATTTGTAACATTCCTTTTTAATTGCCTTCACATTTAAATAAATAAGCATCCGATCAAACTTGAAACGATCCAGCATTGAGATGACTGAAAATAAATCCATCATAATTTCTTGAGCTTGTGAAGAAGACTCTCTCCACTGGATTTTATCTTAACTTTCAAAACTTTAATTCAGCTGCATGACAGGTGTGGGACCACTTTTAAAGGTATATGCAGGTCCAAACAGTTCTGTTTTTTTTATTTATTTTAATTAGCAAAGAGTTTTTACTTCCTATTATTTAATTTGCTGTTATGCCTATAAAATACTTCATGCATATTTGCTGGCTGTAGCCTAATATTGAGTCGCTAAGATAATTATTAATATGAATAGCCTACTGGCATCTGTGTAAATAACAATAATTAACCATTAATTCATCCAGAGAAGGTTTTTTATGGAGTGTGAACATTAACAGTTGGTAGTGGATAATTTCATTTAATAAAATATTTTGTTTTGAATGCAGTGGTTAGTTTGAGAAATTAAAAACATGGGTGTCTAATTATGTATATATTTATATTTCAGTATGGCATTTCATAGAAAATATTATTTTCTCTCAGTGAAAATCATTTCTCTCTGACTGGGATTCTGTTATATAAATTGTCTATCATTTTTAACTTAATTGTGAAAATAGTAATTTTATTTAGTACATTAAATCACAAAAATAAATGTTTAATAATGATATCAGATGTATTTTATGCATTTTATAACAATCAGATGGCATCTGGAATAAGTTTATCTTCTATCGAAATTATTTTACAATTTAAATGTAAATGCACATTATTAAGGGGTATACAGGTTTGAAATAAAATTTCAAAAATTGCTACGGCATATTGATCTCAGAAAATGGTGAGCAGTTGATTCCATACAATTCACAATTTCTCTAAATCAGAGATTGCATCAGAGAACAATAAGGAAGCGGAACGCGCGTCTGTATGCGGGGGCGCGCAGTCACGCGCTGCTCTTGAACAGCTACATCTGCCAGCATGTAATGACCTTGAAAGGTGTCTGAGCAAGAATACTCGTGAAATGTGTGAAAGACAGAAAGTGTGAAATAACAAACAGAAACCGTGTCGGAACATAAAAGAAATAGAATAGGTTGACATACAAGCAAAGATGCCGGACCGTTGCAGCCCAATTTAAGCCCTGACTGAATATAGCTCCAGATGGCAATAACTGTATTTAAATATGATAACAATATCATTATCTTAATATTTTTTCTATCCAAGCATCCAGGGTCCATTATCAGCTCTTTATGTATATGCACATTTTCTGTTCCATATTTAAACAATTCTCATTGCGCATTATTATGTTAGGGCATTCATCATAATGAACAATATGATACATAATAAACCACAGGCTATAATATAATGTGCTAATACAATTAACGTGAATACAATTAGCTAATAAAAAAGTTCCTTTGTCATTCATGTAGCCTATGCCTATGTAGCCCTGCGTCTCACCCTTCAACAGAAACAAGAAACAAGAAACAAGAACGATTTGCCCGGGGCTTGTGCCTCTACTGTGGAAAGGCTGGGCACTTTGCCAATAAATGTCCACTAAAAGCCAGGGCCCACCAGTAGCCAGGGGGATCCTGGTGGGCACTTCTTCTGTTATTTCCTCCCCCTCATCACGCACCCTCCTTCCTGTAACGGTCCAGTTCAGGGGGTCTAATTTCCCCTGCTCAGCCTTGGTGGATTTTGGGGCCGGTGGTAGCTTCATGGACAGTGGTATGGCAGAACGGTGGGGCATTCCGGCCAATCCCCTTCCTAGCCCCATCCCCGTTCTGTCCCTTGACGATTCCCTGATCACTACTATTACTCATGTCACTCCCCCTGTAAGTCTTGTTGTCTCTGGCAATCACCGTGAGATCACCGAACTGTACCTCTTGAATTCCCCGGGTGCGCCAGTGGTCCTGGGGCACCCGTGGCTGGTGCAGCATGGCCCTCACGTGGATTGGTCCAGGAATTCTGTCTTGTCATGGAACCAGTCCTGTCTTGCGTCTTGTATGGGTGCGGCCTCTTCTGACTCTGTGTTTTCTGTTTTGCAGGTGGAGGCGGCTGATCTGTCCGGGGTCCCGGAGAGATACCACGATCTTCAACCGGTTTTCAGCAAGTCCCGGGCCATGTCCTTGCCTCCTCACCGGCCCTATGATTGTGCCATCAATCTCCTCCCGGGCACTTCTCCGCCTAAGGGTCACCTGTATTCCCTGTCTGGTCCAGAAAGAGAGGCTATGGACAAGTATATTCAAGAGTCTCTAGATGCCGGCCTCATCCGTCCCTCCTCGTCTCCGGCTGGTGCAGGGTTCTTCTTCGTAAAGAAGAAGGATGGCTCCTTACGTCCTTGTATTGATTACAGAGGTCTGAATGACATTACTGTTAAGAATAGGTATCCCCTACCCTTAATGTCATCTGCCTTTGAACTCTTGCAGGGAGCCAAGGTCTTCAGTAAGTTGGACCTCCGCAACGCTTATCATCTGGTTCGGATACGAGAGGGGGATGAGTGGAAGACAGCATTTATTACTCCCTCGGGACACTTTGAATACCGGGTCTTAACGTTCGGCCTGACCAACGCCCCAGCTGTCTTCCAGGCCCTGGTCAATGACGTGCTGAGAGACATGGTTAACAAATTTGTCTTTGTGTACCTTGACGACATTCTTATTTTTTCTCCCTCTGCTCAGGTGCACACTCAGCACGTACGTCAGGTGCTACAACGGCTATTAGAGAACCAACTGTATGTAAAAGCAGAGAAGTGCGTCTTCCACGCAGAGTCAGTTTCGTTCCTGGGCTACATTATTGCGGCAGAGGGGATCAGAGCTGATCCCGCTAAGGTAAGGGCCGTAGCCGAGTGGCCAACTCCAGACTCGTGCAAGGCACTGCAGAGGTTTCTGGGATTCGCCAACTTCTATCGGCGTTTCATCCGGAACTTTGGTCAGGTTGCTGCACCCTTGACGGCACTCACCTCTACTAAGGTACCGTTTGGGTGGAATTCGAAAGCACAGGGGGCCTTTGATGTCCTCAAGTCCCGGTTCATCTCTGCTCCTGTTCTTTCTTTTCCAGACCCCGAACGGCAATTTATTGTGGAGGTGGATGCCTCTGAGGTCGGAGTAGGCGCTGTCCTTTCTCAGCGGTCACCTAGAGATGGGAGGGTGCATCCCTGTGCCTACTTCTCTCACCACCTGAGCCCAGCTGAACGGAATTATGACATAGGGAATCGGGAGCTGTTGGCGGTTAGACTGGCTCTGGGTGAGTGGCGTCACTGGTTGGAGGGGTCTACGCAGCCTTTCTTGGTCTGGACGGATCACAAGAACCTGGAGTATATCCGTTCGGCCAAGAGGTTGAGCTCACGCCAGGCCCGATGGGCTCTCTTCTTTGGCCGGTTCAACTTCACCCTCTCGTACCGCCCAGGCTCTAAGAATGTCAAACCTGATGCCCTCTCTCGTCTTTTTGGGATTCCGGAGGGGGGTGCGCCGGCCGATGCCATCTTACCCACAGAGATGGTGGTAGGGTCCCTCTCCTGGGATGTCGAGAGGCGAGTAGAGGAGGCCATACGAGAGAAAGAAGTGCCAAGGAGGTGTCCAGAGGGTAGGCTTTTTGTGCCGGCTGTGTTGCGCTCTGAAGTCCTCCAGTGGGGTCATTCATCCAAGCTTGTCTGCCATCCAGGAGTTCGGAGATCGCTGGCCGCCGTCCGCCAGCGATTCTGGTGGCCATCCATGGCCCAGGATGTCAGGCAGTTCGTGTTAGCCTGCTCGGTTTGTGCCCAGAACAAGAGTTCTAATCTGCCGCCGGTTGGTCTGCTTCAACCCCTGCCCATCCCCTCTCGTCCCTGGTCACACATAGCCCTTGACTTTGTCACTGGCCTCCCACCGTCAAGAGGAAACACCGTAGTTTTAACGGTGGTAGACCGCTTTTCCAAGGCAGCCCATTTCATTCCCCTTCACAAATTGCCCTCAGCCAAGGAGACTGCTCAAGTGGTGGTTGATCACGTCTTCCGGATTCATGGTCTTCCGGCAGACGTGGTCTCCGATAGGGGACCACAGTTTGTCTCCCGGTTCTGGAAGGAGTTCTGTCGGCAGATCGGGGCCTCTACGAGTCTGTCATCAGGTTTTCATCCTCAGACCAATGGGCAGTCCGAGCGGGCAAACCAGGATCTGGAACAAGCTCTCCGCTGCCTGACGTCCCAGAATCCGAGCTCTTGGAGTCAACAGTTATCCTGGATTGAGTACGCCCACAACTCCTTGCCGATGGCTTCCACAGGTATGTCCCCATTCCAATGTTCCATTGGGTTTCAACCTCCTTTGTTCCCCTCACAGGAGCCCGATGCCGCTGTTCCGTCTGCCTCAGCCTTTGTCCGTCAGTGTCGTCGCACCTGGAGGATGGCTGAGGAAGCTTTGGTCCGGGCTTCCAGACGAACCAAGGCGGCGGCCGACCGTCACCGAACTCCTGCTCCCCACTACGTATGTGGTCAAAAGGTATGGTTGTCTACCAAGGACCTTCCTCTCCGGGTGGCCTCTCGGAAGTTAGCCCCCAGGTTCATTGGGCCATATCAGATCACCAAGGTGTTGAGTCCGGTGGCGGTGAGGCTCAAGCTACCTCCTACACTTAGTCGGGTGCATCCAGTCTTCCATGTTTCTCGGGTCAAACCTGTGTTTCGTTCCCACCTTAACCCAGCTGTTTCGGTCCCACCCCCTCCCCCTCCCCGTCTAGTGGATGGTTCCCCAGTCTTCACTGTCAGACAGTTGCTGGATGTCAGACGTCGAGGTCGGGGCTTCCAGTATCTTGTGGACTGGGAGGGTTATGGCCCGGAGGAGAGGGCTTGGATTCCGGCACGGGATATTCTGGATCGGTCACTGATTGAGGACTTCTACCGGAAGCGTGATAGGCCTCTCCCTGGGGCGCCAGGGGGCGCTCCTAGGAGGGGGGGTAATGTCATGTCCCTGGGCTGATCTGTCCGCTCTCCTCAGTCTCTGTGGTGTGTTTGTGTCTGTTTGGAGCATGTGGGTTCGTTTTGACAGTTCACCATGTGCTCACTGTCATTGCAGTGTTTCACCCCGCCCCCCTTGTTATCCCATTCATTACCTCGTTATTGTTTCACTCACCTCACCTGATCTGTATCTGTGCTCGTTCCATCTCCTATTTATTCTCCTCATGTGTGTTGTCTTGTGCCAGATCGTTGTTTGAGTTAAGTGTGAGCTAGAGCTCCAGTTGCCCTGTCTTGTGTGATACCTTGTCATATTGATTGTTTGACAGATTTTGTTTCTATTTTTTAGTTTTGTTTTCTCTACCTCCTCCTGGTGTTTGAGCAGTTCTGCTACTCTCAGCCTTGGTCTCTCTCTCAGTCTCCGTTCGTGGTTCATCTCTTCAGCCCTGCTACCAGCCCGTCTCAGCCTTGTTTGGGTTCTGATTATATTGAGACTGTCAACTGAGGATGCTACCCTTGGAGTTCCTCTGTATTTAAGTTTTATTTAAGCTTCTGTCTGGACTTTCGACAGTGTTTCTGTTTCCTTTTGAAGATTCAATAAATCCTTTCGTGCCTGCAGTTTGAGTCTGTGTCCTGACCTGACAGATCTGTGCTGTTTTGTGGAGTTTTGGAGAGAGGACGATACTGTGGCATGACATAATACCATCAAGTAGGCTATTGTTTTATTTTGAGACAATAAAGAAGATATTTAATAATCTTAGGCATAGATTTCAGTTTTGTGTACTCAATTTAAACATATATTAGGACTGGCAAAAATAATCTGATTATTTACTGAAACGTAAACTTTAAAAACAACTTAATTTTGATAAATTCTTAAGAGTTGTACAATGAATTAATAATGAATGCATTACATTAATGAAGGAAATAAATATAGGCTATATGAAGAGGCAAATTTCTGAAAAAAAAAATGTTTTTTTTACTCCAGCACATGATAAAGAACCCGCCAAAGTTCATAATGTCTGTGGCAATGTGGTATTGTATCTTCTGATGATTTTTTAAAACTTTTTTTGAGGCAGAAATCTTCAAGTAAACTAGATATTCATACATGTTTAAAATTTTGATGCACACACTAAAAATACATCCACAGTTAGTGTTGGGGAGTAACATAATAAATGTAACGGGAACACAAATTTAAAATACAAAATATAAGTAACTGTATTCCACTACAGTTACAATTTAAATCAAAGGTAATTATGATACAGTTACATTCAAAAAGATTACTTGGCATTTTATTGTCATTTGTTTCATTTAATATTTCGTTCTTTCAGATCGAAAACATTTATACATATAAATGATGTGATCCAAAGTAATTTGAACAGTGGTGAAACACTTTCTTATGATGTTAAATTCATACGAGCAGACAGAGAAGTAAGTTTGAAGTAAGTTTGGAGCAAAAGAAACAGAAATAAACCTTGTTTAAATTGTCAGCTTTATGTTAAGCTAAAATGTTATTTCTAGCAAATTTACATGCACATGTTACCAGACACGATCATATTTTTTTATCAAGAAAATTCATGTTGGATCGTAATTTCTTTTTTTCTAGTAAGACCTTTGATATTAGGGCAAACATTTGTTTCTTGATAATAATTTTTTTATTGTTTTCCTGTAAAAATATAAAAAAAAATCCTTAAAACAAGATTAATTTGATTGATCTTGTTTTAGAAACAACACTTTTTTTCACAGAATGTATTTTTAACATGTGTATTTTGTCTTACTGTACTGGCAGAGTTTTTATAGTCAAAACAAGTGAAAAAAAATCTACCAGTGCTGAAGAAGTAATCCAAAATATTTAGAATATGTTACTGACCTCGAGTAATCTAATGGAATAGCATTACACTACATGTACATTACAGCATGTATTCTGTAATTTGTAGTGGAATACATTTCACCTCCAGTTGACACATATTGACCTATCAGAAGCTAATTGGCTAATTGTCTAAAGGCTTGACGTAATTTTCTGTAATTTTCCAAGCTGCTTAAGGCACTGTTAACTTAATGTGATACTGTCAATTAAAAGTGAAACAATCTCTCTGTAAACACTTGTTGGAAAAATTACTCGTGTCATGCACAAAGTAGATGTCCTAAACAACTTGTCAAAACCATAGTTTGAAATCTGTTGAGTGGTTAAAACATTTGATTTAATGACTTCAACCTAAGTGTATGTAAACTTCTGACATCAACTGTACATGACAGCGGATAGGCTTGATGATATTGTTGACTCCCTAAGCATAAGTCTGGTGAAACCAAGGAATTCTTGGGGGAAAGTCAATCAACGACTGCGTTAAAACAAGATTTTTAAACTTTACCCGTATGTGCGTCTTTTAAATGAAATGACTGTCTGGTCAGAAAATGCACAAGTTCATGGAACTTCTTCAATGTACCTGATAGCCTATAACAATAAAGTCAGATGAGAAGCACACACATCTCTTTAGCTGTACTCCTCTAAAATAACTGACAATTCTGCTCTAATAGTCTAATGTTTGCACTTTGATTAAATGCAAGTAATTGGCTGAAACAATGTGCCGATTTTAAGTGCTTTCATTTTGTTACTATACTTTTTTGTGTCTTATTCATAAAGTGACAGACTGATCATGCAGTAACACAATAATGTAATGACTGATATGCTTTCAATAATTCAGACATCTCCTCGAAATCCGAACACAACTGGTCAAAAGAGATGCATACTACCAGGAGTTAATGGTGATGAAACCTGTTAATAAGCATCTTAATTCCAGGCAATCAACAGGACACACACACGCACACACACACGCACGAACACAGCGGGAGTCATTAAATGTTACTTCCTTTAGTCTACATTCTGGTACATTAAATCAATTAAACAACATTATCTGTAAACTGTTTACACACAATAAAAGACTTCATCATTGATTATTAAATTCATCATTAAATTCAAGCAAAGTCTTGTTTAAAACCACATTTATAGTGTCATGTCTCTTCATGTAACCTGTATATTCTTGTTATCTGCATGGGTGGTTCATTACCAGCTCTGTATGCTTATGTAAATGTTCTGTTGCATATTTAAACAGTGGGCATCAGTCAGTTTATGGATGTTCGTTTGTTCAGCAGAAGGAGGGAGAAGAAGAGCTGCAGTCCAGTTGAACGGTCTTGTAAAATACATCATGTTCTGGTCATCTTTAGTGTTGCTTTTGGCAATGATATCCTGTAAGTACACTTTTCTATGTGAATCAGATAAAAAGAAAAAAAGAAGCTTCCCAATAGTCTTTAAATTCTCTCTATCTGGTTATTTCATTTGAAACAGGTATTAATTCATATGAACTCACTCAGCCTGAGTTCCTGACTGTTCGACCTGGTGACACTCTGACTATCAACTGTAAAGTCTCCTATTCAGTTACTAGTGCAGGAACAGGCTGGATTCGTCAGCCTGCAGGAGAAGCTTTGGAGTGGATTGGAGTGATCTACTCTGGTGGGAGCTTATACTACAAGGATTCACTGAAAAACAAGTTCAGTATCATCAGAGACACCTCCAGTAACACAATTACTTTGAAAGGGAATAATATACAAGCTCAAGACACAGCTGTGTATTATTGTGCCAGAGAATCACGGTGATAGATAGCAATAGTGTTTCTGTACAAAAACATCATCATGATAGAAATACGCATCCTGAAGTTTTTCTACAAAATTCTGATTTCTAGGGTTTTCAATACAATAAGGTTTTAAAAACTCCTAATTGACATTGATATTAATTCAGTTGGGAAATAAAAAAATGGTATAAAAACACAAGCTTAATAATTAGTTGAAAAGAAAATGTGTATGTTTCATTTGCACTAATATAAAATACATTTTCATCAGTGATGTCACATTGATTTTTTTAACTTTTTACAATTATGTGTGAATTTTTTTTCATAATGGCATAATTTATAAAGATTGATGGGAAGTAGTTTCAGTCAACAAATATAAAATTGGACAACAGTAGAGGGCACTACTTCCTTGCAATAGATGAAAATGATAAGGCAAAATACTTGAGACATTCACAGTAGAGCCTTGCACAGGCCAAAAACTCTAGCCCTTGCCCGGCCCTGGCCCGTAGTGTTCAAACCGTAGTCCGGCCCCAGCCCGACAACATACGCAATTATTTTGCCAATATTTAAGCTTTCTGATGCAACTCTCTCTAATGCTCGCTATCTCCGAGCAAACACACATGCTAATAGGTAAAGTTATTATAGGCCTCAAAAATAAAGTTATACCGGCAATTATACCCACAAATATTATTACTGACTATTCATTACATAGAAGCATAAGCATGCAGTAGATAATAGCCAAGCTACGTGATCCAGCAGCAAATAAGTAAATAAAGATTTACGGCCTACCTTTCTTTGATGTGAAGTAACTTTACAGAAACTGGAGAACAATGTTTTAAAGAACTCTTCGCCAACTGGCTAACGTAAAAAATAAATAATAATCCGTTGAACTGTGTACAGGCTGAACTGTCACTGTTTATTGGCAGTGTTGTGAGGAAAAATAATCGCATCCATTGTTGAAGGCAGAGCTGTTCTCCTCTCCTCCAGCGTCCTCCCTACTGCTGCTTGTAGGTATGCTCAACACATGACGGGCGAGTCTTGACAACAAAGGAAGGGTCTTCTCATGTTTACTCCACCAACCCAGCAAATCTCGGTTGTCATATTCCGTGCTGCGGTTAAGGTTGAGGTATATGTGAACCTCATCCACAGCTGTGTCATCACCCTGGGTGACATTCTCCCACTCCAATTCTAAGTTTGACAGTGATTTTTTTTTTTGCTGCTGGTGGCAGCAGGCAGCTAGCTGGCTTCTCAGTTGCATTTTCACCAGTTGCTCTATAGCTTGTGATCCAACATTTTTCCAGAAGCATTAGGAAGTTTTAGAAACTTCCCATGCTCCAACTTCTCCTTGTCAACTGCAAGTAATTGGCTGAAACAATGTGCCGATTTTTAGTGCTTTCATTTTGTTACTATAATTTTTTGTGCCTTATTAATAAAGTGACACACTGATCATGCAGAAACACAATAACGTAATGACTGATATGCTTTAAATTATTCAGACATCTCCTCGAAATCTGAACACAATTGGTCAAAAGAGACGCATACTACCAGGAGTAAATGGTGATGGTCAACTGTAAACTGTCACGTGTATGCTAATGCACATGTACATGCGTATTGGCTATGTATAATATTCATAATATTAATTATAGTTCCCCGTCTGTCACTCACTTCGACGTTGTGTCGAAGAAGTGACACTAGGGGTCTCTCTTGAGCGCCGAATATGCCTCTGATGCATGAAAAAAGGCCAATAAGAAGTTGGCAGACAGTATTTGCATACCCCGCCCCCGGACATACCAGTATAAAGGTGAGGAAATACTATGAGTTCATTCAGAAATTTTCTTCGGAGCCTTGGTCGTGTCAGCAGTCAGCTGCAAGATACACACCTGTTCCTCTGACACTTTGCTTGCTGTTGGATCTACGGCGCACATCAGCGGCTTTTCTCCTTCTCTGGGTGTGGATGCCAGAGTGTGCCCCATCCCTGAGAAAGAAGGTCTTACCTCAGGGGAATTTGCCAGGGAGGGGCTGTCGCGAGGAGTACGAGGTACGAGAACCAAGCCTGGGTAGGCCAATTGGGAGCTACCAGAGTGACTTGTTCCTTGTCCTCCCTGACCTTGCACAGCACCTGTGCAAGAAGGCTCACTGGGGGAAATGCGTACTTGTGCAGCCCCGTGGGCCAGCTGTGTGCCAGTGCATCTGCTCTGAGGGGAGCTTCTGTTCGGGCATACCAGAGCGGGCAGTGGGAGGTCTCCTGGGAGGTGAACAGGTCTACCTGATCCAGAATACTGTGGAGTGCTCATAAATCTTCCCCTGAAGCTCATATTCTAACAGTCTCTCTTCAACAGTTCCTTATAACTTTTCTAATGATAAAAAGCATGTATCAATAAAACTTGTATTATATACCATTTGCAAATATGCTGCTACCTCGTTTAAACAGACCCCACAAAAATCCCAAATTTTCTTCCTGTTGAGCGCTCATACAATATTAAATCAAATCAAATGCCTTTATTGTCACTCAACCATATACATAAGTGCAACAGTGGGTGAAAGTTGCACTTGGGTGCGGTTCCAAGCAACATAGCAGTATGACAATTACAAGAAACATCTGATTTACGCATAACACAGTTTACACATCTGTTACATAACACAATATACACCTAATAATATACAATATACAATATACACAAAATAAGAGGACTAACTAAGAATAATACACTGTACCCCACCCCCCACCCCATGTAATCAGTGGAAATAAATATGATGTGTTGTGTTGACATTCAGCTGTTGGTTGATAGTCAGATGCCAGTGTATTATTAAGAGAAGTATAAAATGAGACCAGCCTGAGGCTAATAAATCCAGTGCTGATATATGTATCATGATCGATCAAGAGTTCAAAAGTTTGATTACTTGGGGGAAGAAGCTGTCATGAACTCGGCTGGTTCAGGTCTCTGATTATCCTCCAAGCTTTTTTCACACACCGCCTGGAATGCAGGAGTGGGCTGAGAATACAACCCTGTGGGGCTCCAGTGTTGAAGGTTAGTGATGAGGAGATGTTGCTGCCCATTCTAGCCACCTGGCGTCTGCTTGACAGGAAGTCCAGGATCCAGCTGCACAGCGAGTTGTTTAAGCCCAGAGCCTGGAGTTTCACATCAAGCTTGAAGGGCACTATGGTGTTGAATGCTGAACTGTAGTCTACAAACAGTATTCTCACATATGTGTTTCTTTTTTCCAGGTGGGAGTGAGAGTGTGTAGTGTAGATGCAATGGCATTATCAGAGGAGTGGTATATTCCTCTGAAGCAAGTATTCTATCAGCCAGAATCAAAACTTCAGGATCAAAAGTTCCTCTCATTCACAAATCATGATGGTCTGAACTGTGAGAATCCAAGCAAGTGATCCAGGCCATTTAAACTGTCAGGAGATTGAGGCTCATGCTGGATCTGCACGAGTGTGAGAGTGCAACATCAAGGCTGCATAAGTAGCCAGGTTAAAGCTGCCTCCGGAGGCTGTATATGGAGGTGCTTTTCAAACTGTTCAAAGACCAGTTTCCTTAATAGTTCCAATCATTCAACACTGATGTCAGTTAAGCCATTGATTGATTAGGCAGCAATTTAGCAAGTCAGGTGCCAACATTATCGGTTGCAGCCCAAGGTAAAAACATGTCACTTGTGCTATAAGTAAATGTCTTATTCACTATGCACTGTATGTATGATTGGTTGATTCATAATTTTTTGAGTAATTGCGATTTCTAATGTGGACATGCCATCTATGGTTGCTTGACTACGGTGTGTACTGTTATTTCCTTCTTATATATTAACAATTTCTTCATGTGCAAATACATTTCTAAAATATTTTGACTCAACAGAAATCTGAAGAAACTACTATATACTATTTAAAATAAAATATATATTTTTGGGTTTTGTGTGAAATTGAGGAAATATAGTGCTAAATAAGAGTATCTTTTTTTAGAAATTTTATGTTTGTTATTTACTAGAAGGATTTCGTGGTATATTGGCATTGTATCAGTCTATCAGCCACTCTGCTCTCTGGATATTGGTATCGCCCATTAAAAAACCCACATTGGTCAATCACTAGTCTTTTATACCCAAATCAGAGTGGTTTAGAAGGGATGTAGCACATTGGATGCAATTCTTTGCCTAGAGTCTGAAATTAGAAAAGCGAATAAAGAAGTGTTAGTGGGAGTTTTCTTTGACATTGAAAAAGTTTACCACATGATGTGGAGGGAAGGGCTTTTAATTAAACTTGATAAAATAGTCATCATGGGGAGGATATATAACTGGATAATAAATTTTTTACTTCGTTTATTAGCAATAATTAATCATATTCAAAGCTAATTATTAATTATTAATATCAATCAAACATTGATTATAAACAACATTAGCTTTTTAATCCTTTAAATCAACAATCATCAAAGATAAGTAGCAATTATTAAAATCAATAGAATATTAATAAGGATTAATAAAAAAAAAATATCTAAAAAATGTTAAAAAGAAATCTGCTCCGCCTCAATCCGGGCCCAGTTCTCAGCCCCTGCGTCGAGCACACCGCAGGAAGCACACACTCGAGGACCAGTAAGGCTCCCAGGTGCTCCTGAGATGGGCGACCCAGCGACCGAGATGTTAGCTCCGGAGGTGGTAAGACCACTCTGTCCCCCGGTGGAGGGCCTGGAGGAGAATCTTTTGTTCTTAAACAATTTTGCCGCCCCCCTTAGATGGGGCTGCGGTACCCACATTCTCAATAAAAGGGCTATTTCCTTTGTCTCTGGGTCACCTGGCCCGCAAATGCCGTTCTCATGGCACTCTGCCGCCAGATCTCAACAGTCCCGGCCGGTTCCGACGAGTTTAGAGGACGCCTACCCTGGACCTCCTCCTCAGTCACCAACCCGCCCTCTGCCGGGTGTGCGGAGCAATGTAAGTGCTTTGAGTCTTTTCTCAGCACCCTAGCCTCGGGCCGCCCTGTCGCCTCCCGATGCTGCCCTACCTGCTCTGCCCGTTAAAGGTTAAACCCCTCCCGGCCAAACCTGTTCCCCTCCTGGGATCTCTCGGTGGTCCTCGCCGGTCTTCAGAGATCCCCCTTCGAGCCGCTAGAATCAGCTGGACTCATGGCCCTCTCCCTAAAGACAGCCCTGCTGATAGCGCTCACCTCCATCAAGAGGGTTGGGGACCTGCAAGCATTCTCTATTAACAACACTTGCCTGGAGTTCGGTCCGGCAGACACATATGTGATCCTAAGACCCCGACCGGGCTATGTGCCCAAGGTTCCTACCACACCCTTCAGAGATCAGGTAGTGAACCTGCAAGTGCTTCCCCGGGAGGAGGCAGACCCAGCCCCCTCACTGCTGTGTCCGGTACGTGTCTTGCGTGCCTACTTGGAACGCACTCAGAGCTTCAGGCGCTCTGAGAAACTCTTTGTCTGCTTTGGGGGACAGCAGAAAGGGAACGCTGTCTCCAAACAGAGGTTGTCCCACTGGGTGGTGGACGCCATTCTGTTGGCCTATCAGACCCAGGCCGTGTCATCCCCCCTACAGGTTTTAGCCCACTCTACCAGGAGTGTGGCATCCTCATGGGCAATGGCTAGGGGCACCTCCCTAGCAGACATTTGTAGAGCTGCGGGCTGGGCAACACCTAACACCTTTGCGAGGTTTTACAATCTCAGGGTTGAGTCATTCTCGTCCCATGTTTTCTCAGGTCCGAGCCGGTAGAACTTGGTACACGTCGCTTGTGTCCAGCGCCCTTTCCCTCTGCCGAGTTAAAACAGTGCACCTTCTTTCCCAGGAGACCCTTTAGGCCCCTGGTTGATTCCTCTCTAGACCTCTTGGGTCCGCAGTTCAGCGGAGGAACTTGCCGACCCAGTCCACTACGGGTACCACAGGCTACCCCTAGGTCAGGCCTCCTACACTGACTCCTCCTGTGTGTACTTTCATGGTACGGTCACCTTATGAGCTGACCCGCATCTCCCTTAGGCAGTCCTTCGCTGCCCTCCGATCGCTGTGTTGTAGCAACTCCCCCCTCTTCGAGGCTGGATCTACCACCGTGCCATTTACCTCCCCTTTTTGGGCAGGTGTGGCCTCCGCAGGGCCTTTTCCCCCTGAAAGAATAGGAATTTGGGTAGGACCCCCTTCCCACGATGCGGTAAGGGCCCCGGCTGCTCTTGCTCTATGCCGAGAAATCATAGAGAGAAAAGAGGCCCAGCCAGGCTTGGCCCGTTCCCTAGTTGGAAGTGTCGCCTTGTTCCCCCATAGGGTAACCAAAAGGACTCCGACGACTTTTTTGAGCATTGGGGAAGGGTACGTGCAGTCTGAAACACAGTTGGTCGCTTGTGCACGTGAAATACCTGCCCGCTCCTGTGTCAGCAGTACACATACACGGCTCAGAGCATGGCATGATTTGAAGTGGACCCCTAGTGTCGCTTCTTTGACACGATGTCGAATTGAGTGACAGACGGGGAACATCTTGGTTACTCCCTGATGGAGGGAACGAGACGTCGTGTCTTCCCGGCCACGTTGCTGAGATAATGCAGATAATGTAAAAGAGGATTAAATGTATTGCAGTGCTTGGCAGGGATGGACTGGGGTGCTAAACGTCATTCTCTTAGGAGAATGTATTGTTAGTTGATTAGATCTACAATTGATTATGTCAGTTAAGTGTATAATTCAGCATCAACATCACTAATTAAAAAAGATAAATGTATTCCAGTCTCAAGCTTTGAGAACATGACACAGAACAACAAATACCCAGACTCAGTTATTATTATTCTTGGGGATTTTAACGAAGAAAACCTCACAAGTGAACTGCCCAAATACAAACAGCACATTACATGCCCATCCAGAGACAGAAATATACTGGATCATTGCTACACAACAATAAAGGATGCATAACTCTCTGTAGAGCAGCTTTGGGACTATCTGATCATTGTCTAGTTCATCTTCTTCCAGCCTACAGACAGAAACTAAAATCTGCTAAGCCTGTAGTAAAGACTGTAAAGAGCTGGACCAATGTAGCAGAGATGGACCTACAAGCCTGCTTTGACTGCACTGATTGTAGTGTTTCTGAAGCTGCAGACACCAATCTGGATGAGCTAACAGATACTCTGACATCATATATCAGTTTCTGTGAGGATATGTGTATTCCTACTAGGACTTATTTATCGTTCAACAACGACGGACCATGGTTAACAGCAGAACTCAAGCAGCTTCGTCAGGCCAAAGAGGATGATTACAGATGTGGGGATAAAGTCTTGTACAATCAGGACAGGAACACACTGAATAAGGAAATCCGAGTGGCTAAAAGAAGATACTCTGAGAAGCTGAAAAACAAGTTGTCAGCTAATGACTCTGCATCAGTGTGGAGTGGCCTACAAGACATTACAACTTCAAGAGATCTTCCCCCAACACTGTAGTGGACCAACAACTGGCTGATGACTGAATGTGTTTACTGTAGATTTGAAAGGAAAAATCTCACAACTCACACCTGCTCTGACCTTCACTTCACACAAACACCAACACCTCCGGAAACTCCCCTCCTCCCTTCTTCTGCTACTCAACCTACACTTAAGATCTGTGGAGAAGAGGTGTGCTGTGTCTTCCGAAAACAAAAGACAAGGAAAGCACAGGGCCTAGATGTCATTCCACCCACTTGGCTTAAATCCTGTGCTAACCAGCTGGCCTAACCAGCTGGCTTCAAACACTCACTCATTCCTGTCCCAAACAAACGCAAAATCACAGGACTTAATGACTACAGACCCGTCGCCCTGATGTCTGTGGTCATGAAATAATTTGAGAGACTGGTCCACCTGAAGGACATCACTGGACCCTTTCTAGATCCTCTTCAATTTGCTTATTGAGCAAACAGGTCTGTGGAAGATGCAGTCAACATGGGATTGCATCATATCCTACAACATCTGGACAGACCAGGGACATATGCAAGGATCCTTTTTGTGGAATTTCAACACCATCAACCCAGCTATTCTCCAGACTAAATGACACCAACCCTCTGTTCTCACATCTATCTGTCAGTCAGGGCTGGACTGGGAAGAGAAATTGGCCAGGGATTTTATGGGAGTGTTCGCTGTCCTTTTCTGCATATCATGGCGCCATTTTGTGGTCTGTTTTGCATAACGCGGCGGCTCATTATAGCTAATCGCGGCCCATTCGGCCCATTTTGCGGCCTACCCTGATCGGCCCCAAAGCTCTTCGGCTCAACAGGAAAATGCCCGGTATGCCAGATTACCAGTCCAGCCCTGCTGTCATTGTATTACATGCTTTCTGATAGACAGGTAGCAGCTAGTGAGACAGGGGAAATTCACTTCCAGCACCTGTACAATCAGCACAGGTGCCCCCCAGGGATGTGTGCTCTCCCCACTACTCTTCTCCCTGTACACAAATGACTGCATTGCCAAGGACCCCTCTTATATTTTTTCTGTCTTATTGTTTATTCTACATATACATTCTATTAAATGTATTTTTTAAATTTTTTTTATTATTTTCTCTGTCTTGTTGCGCACTGGAAGCTCCTGTCACCAAGACAAATTCCTTGTATGTGTAAGAAAACCTGGCAATAAAGCTGCTTCTGATGTTAGCTCAACTGTGGCTGTACCAGTTTCACCCCCTTGGTTTAACCCAGTACCATCAGTTGATCTCCAGCTGTTGAATATCATTATCCATAAACAAGGTGAGTTCCAAAGGAGGCAATATTGAAGCATTATTTGGATAAGAAATACTTATTTTTTTCTGAAAGTATACACTCACTGTGTATACTTGAGTGTATACTTTCAGTGTATAATTTCAATTTTATATCAAATATAAAATTGATAGAAGGACATCAAATCATGTATCAGTTTATACAACTGAGATTATACTTTTGATTATACAGTGGGTGGAAGAAATCCATCCTCTAAATGCAGTTATATTTTCTGACTCTTATTCAGCACTTATGACTTTAATGAGTGGAAAATCCCAATCCAGGCAGATATTTTTTTGGAAATTCTTCAGAGTTTGTTCAGAATAAGTCAGCAGAAAATAATACCTATTTTTATGGGTACCTGCACATGTTGGAGTGTAGTAGGTAATGAGGAAGTGGATAATATGGTTAAGCAGGCTCTTACAGATTCAATAACTGACAACAAAGAACCATTAAGTAAATCTGAAGACAAAGGTTTATTAAAGAGGCTGTTAAGGGATTGTGGCAAGAGAGATGGGAGAAGGAAGTAAAGGGGCGACATCTTAACACATTATTTTCTTCAAGAAACCTAGCGCTTCTCTTTTCCACATAAAAACAGTTCATATTGACCACTGCCCTCAAAGGTACAAAAAAAAAAAAAATAAATCATTATAAAAATAGAAAAAAGTAGTCCATAAAAAACATAGCTGTTGTATGTCCCCAGAAATCTTGGAATATAGTGCATGAGTCATATGGTCTACTGTTATGATTTATACTGAACCTTTAATAGTGCTTTATAGTATTTGTCCTTTTTGAAGCTTGACAGCTCCTGCTCACTATAAACTGTCATTCAATGGAATAGAGCTGATTAAAATATCTATTTTTATGTTCCAAAGAAAAACTCAGCATATGGGTTTGAACAACATAAGGATGAGTAAATGAGTGAGTAAAAGTAAATTTTCCATTTTTACTACTCCTTTAACTTGTGGCTTGTCCTCAAAATAAAATTATCTCTTTTAAAAGTAGACTCTTAGATGCTGTACACAATTCAGAATTAAAGACATAAAGAAATTATTTAAAAAATCTTAAATTGATTGTAAATTATTTCCTAATAATATTTGCATTAAGAATATGTGAAACTGTCTGTGCCAAAACCTAAAGTCACAAGTCACAGGTCTTTGTTCTAGTTTTTATCTGAGGGTGAAAATGCTCTACTTTGTATTTTATGGAACATTTTTTTAGACAATGGCAAGAGAATTTTATAAAAAGCTCATTCAAAACCTGCCAGATTACCACATTCATTCAATTCCTTTACAATATACACACATTCATGTTTTATCTTCAGCCTGATATGCTGACATGTTTTCAATTAAAAACTGCAAATTTCGCCAAGTGGTGAAAGTTTACACATTTGGAAATTACTGTTGATCTTTACAACATAAACAGTGGACACATTTTGCATGTTTAGTTAGACACTTACATCTTACATGACACTAACACACTTAACCTGAACTGCTGATGCACCGCTCTGGATTTCCATTTAGCGCCTTAAATTTGAGTCCTGCCTAAATTGATTTGATTGACTATCTCATAATGATGAGAGGTGTTAGACTACTTATCGCCATATCCAATTATTGGGTATCCTGATTATTGGCCATATTCCCCTCAAAGTATATCATTGTTACAGCCCTGCCATAAAGGCTTTTATGACTCAAAAATGACTGTACTGAAATACTCACTCATTGACTTCTATCATACAGTAACAGGCTTGCAATACTTCCCTCATGTAAACTAGATTTCATGAAAGTTTAGTGTATAACAGAGTTAAATTACCCACTCTTGATAAAAACCTGATTATTTATGTCTGCCAACCCTGGAAAAATTTGATGTAGTAATCCAGAAATGACTTTATTTTTGGTATAGTCAAATGTGAAACGGGTGATCCTCTTTGGATACTTTGTTGGTTTTATTTGATTTCAGTTGAGGGAATTGTAAAGTAGCAGCTAGTTGTTGAAGGTGGCTGTGATCTCCTGTACTTTCTCAATGCTTTGTGCATCATTGGTTTTTGACGAATCACAGGATGCAGCACCTCCCACAGTCCCCCCAACCTCCAAACAGATCCAAGAAACTATAGTTCCTTAGGTGTGAAAGTGACGAAAAGTACTAGTTTCGGGGCAGCACCTAAAAAGGACTTTAGTACTGTCAGTGGGGAAGGGCCTTATAAGGACATTACTGAGGAGACACCTGTGTAAAAAAGTGTAAATTTAAAAATTCAATGCAACATGATGAAGTATATTAAAGTATATATATGTTTGGGTTTTCTCAATTAATGTCTTAATATTTGTCCTCAGTAACATTGCTTTGTTTAGTCCAGGTGAATTTGTTTGTTCACTAAATGCAAACATTTCAGCAAATAATTCAGAACATGAGAACTTTCATTTTGTCACCATTTAAATTACTTTTATAGGAAGTTACCTGAAATCTTTGCCAGTATGTAAAATTGTTTGACAGAACCATCAATAACTTTCAACAAACCTCATTAAGTTAAAAGATGAGCTATTCATAATATAATATAATATAATATAATATAATATAATATAATATAATATAATCATTTTGCAGTGTATGCTGTGAACTCGCACATCAGCAACACTGTTCAATATGAAATTGTTTGTTCATACAACACTGTTTGACTTGTTGGAACAACATTTGGTGGAACATCGTTGGTCTAAAATGTGATTTTACATAGATGCAAAGTAATTTACATTTTGATTTTCTGTGACTCAAAGCCCCCCATAAGCTTGATAAAATGCAATTAATGTTTTTTTTATAGATGGTCAAAGTGGCGGTGACCTTCTTTTTTTAACTATGAAGCATTAACATTCAAATACTCAGCTTTACACCAAAATTCTTCAGTACCTTTGATATTATTGGTATAGGTTCTGATTCAGATCCATAATTACAAAAACATGCATTGAAGCGTAACATTAGTGTTTCTATTTGAAATATCATCGTATACTCTAACCCCTAACTCTGGATATTAAAATTTTTATGTGGATTTTGTTTCAGTCATCTTTCTTTTTTCATCATCAAAACAAGTCATATTTCAAAACTTACTCTATAGTGTAAGCATTAAAATATACTATATTGCAGTATCATCTCTCTTCCTACATCCCTCCATCATCATTTAAAATCATTATCTTTTACAGTGACACTTCCATTGTTAACTAACAAAGTTTTATCTTTTACAAAATACTGTACACTTGTTTATCATACACACATATGAAAATTAGTACATACAGTCGAGAGGAGGAGTTAATTCAAAACTGTGGAGCATTTTCTTCATAAGCTGCAATGAGTCTTTGAAGTTTGTCTGTATTTTCTGACTTCAGAAATGACTGTAAAGGAGAATCAATTAACAATGACAATAATAATTTATTCACTCTTGATAACAGTATTTTTACAGGGTCAGTCAATAATGCAATTTTTTTAAGCAATGTATTTATTGGGATTTAATTGGCTTTTCTTTCATTTTTGATTCCGCAAACTATATGTGTGTGTGTGTGTGTGTGTGTGTGTGTGTGTGTTTTAATTATATAAACATTGTATAATCTTTTAATTACATTATTTATTGTGTTTCAATTTCCTTAAGTTTAACATTTTGCTGACACTTCTTTGAATATTTTGTTTTCTCTTTTCCTCAGAAATTCATTGTCAAACCTTCACTCAGTCTGAGGCAGTGGTGAAAAAACCTGATGAATCTTTTAGGCTGATCTGTACCGCCTCAGGATTTACATTCAGCGGATACTGGCCAGCTGTGGTGAGACAGGCTCCCGGTAAAGGACTTGAATGGGTCGCAACTATTGGCACAGCCAGTTCTCAAATCTACTATTCCCAGACTGTCCAAGGAAGGTTCACAATATCCAGAGATGACTCCAGCAGTCAGATGTACCTACAGATGAACAACCTAAAGACTGAGGACACTGCGGTGTATTATTGTGCTAGAGATTCACAGTGAATCAGTCCAGTGTCAAAGCAATTCAAAAACCACTTTCTAATTTCTGTATCATGCTAACGCAGCAACACAATTATTATTTATTTCTTATTTATTTTTCAAATCCAAGAATCGCTTAGTTTGTAGTTGTTGAAATACGATCTCCAATGTTTCACAGTCATTACCTGGCAGGTAATGACTGTGAAACATTGGAGATGCTTATTCAAAGTCGTGCTCCAGATGAACCGTTCTTTTTCCAGGAGGGGGCACTCTTGTACTCAGATGAACTGTTTTTCTCAGTGGAATCTCATTGGTTGATATGTGGTGGAAAGGTTTGAGAGGCAACCTAATGGAAAGTTCCATGTTCCAGGTTCAATACAAGTTGAGTTCAATCAACAGCATTTGTGGCATGATATTGATTACCACAAAAATGTATTTTGTGACAAAAAGTGAGTCACTTACTTACCCTCAATTTTTTAACATTAAAATACTCACTGTTAATCACACAATAAAGGATATGCATGTAAAATAATTTTAGTGTGATAAAATCACATGTTAACCTTTACTATATATAGTTATAGTTAATTTTACAACTTCATTACCACAAGGATGTAATGTCAACAAACCATAAAACGACTGTAAAAATTACAATTTAAACAACTTTACAGCTCAAATAATACACAAGTCTTAACAGAAGAATGAATGCAAGTGCTTTTATAAAATTACAAGTTTCACATGTCTGTGTTTAAACCCTCTAAAAATGAGTCCCATTCACTGAAACCCAGATTTTAGCTTTTAATTTTTTCTCTCGAGTTGAAACAAATTTTTGTGTTTATCCACATTATTCCACAAATGCTTTTGAATGAGCCTAACTTGTATTGAACCCAGAACATTCTTTTAAATAAAATTAATAATAATAAAAAAAAACAACAACAAATCTACTCACTAAACAAAAACAGAATTTTTTCTTTTCTCACAGTTCTTTTATAAAAATATTTGAATGACCTTTCAAATCCAAATTTTCACATCAAAGGCCAATTTTGTAAAAAACATCATGCAATATGTTTATATACACAATTCATGTCCTCTCACAATACAATACTGACGGGTTAAATATCTGTTCATTTAAACAATCTGAATGCAAATTTTAGAGCTTCAAATATCTTTCAAATTATAGACATTTACATCTGTTTGTGTTCACAAAACAATATACCCTTTTGAGGAGAGCAATTTTTACAGATAACATATAAATTATATGACCAAAGCACTGGCGTTTTACATCTTGCACATCCTAATTGCTGTATGCAAATCCTCCATCTGTTCAGTACAAAAGTGAAGTCTGTGGGTCAGTAAGAGAAATAATTCACACTCAAATCATGATCCTCTCAACAGCTCTACTACTGCTGGCAGCAGCGACATCCTGTGAGCTTCATTGATGTCTTATTTTAACTCAAAATTCTACTAAAAGCACTAAATTAATTAATATTTCATAACTTACTAACATAGAGATGTCTTGAGAGATAAATACTAACATGCCTTTCATTGTTATTCACAGGTGGTGTATACTGTGTTGAGCTCACTCAACCTTCATCTATGGTTGTAAAACCTCAAGAATCTTTTTCCATCTCCTGCAAGATTTCAGAATCAAGCTATTGCATTCACTGGATACGTCAACCTGCTGGAAAAGCACTGGAATGGCTTGGATATCAGTGTAGTGGTGGTAGCAATAATGTTAAAGACTCAGTAAAAAATAAAATCAGTTTCACACAGGACACCTCCAAAAACACAGTGTTCCTACAGGGAAATCATTTTCAAACTGAGGACACAGCTGTGTATTACTGTGCAAGACAACCACAGTCACAAAACAAGCCACAGTGCTAGACAAAAACTTTCTCTGCAGTAAATATATTAAAATATTATCTTCCCCTTACTGCATCCATACATAATATTTTGAAATATCACCATCTTGTAAAATCTTTTAACTTTTCCATGGTTGGAGATTTTTTCAAATAAAACAACTTCTTTTCAGTCTAATAAACCATTTCTTATTCATATATAAATCTTATTTTTCACTGGAATACACTGTACGGTATTTTTCAACAAAGGTGCATTGCTCAACTATCTATATATTAATACTTTAAGATATTGTGCAGCTCATACACAATGCTGTGAACATTGAAAATTTCTGTGATATAAGTTGTTGCCTGCTGACATGACCTTTTATTTAGATTCCTCTTCTTTTGTCCTCTGTTCATTCTCTGTAATTAATGGGATTTCTGATAACTATTACATTATCTAAGATTATCCAAATAAGATGCAAGAGAACTAGTGTGTATTACTTTCAAGACAATTTAATGTAGGGTTTGCAGTAAAAAAAAGTGTTTTATGCTCTTGATTATCATACACATAAGGACTGTATAAATAAAATCAAAGTACACACGTACTGTATGAAAAACAAATTAGGACATGCAGGAAACATAAAAAGGTATGAATAAGAAAATTATGACATGTAGTTTGTTGAGAGGAGGAGTTAATGCAAAACTCTGATACATTTTCTTCATAAGCTGCAGTGAATCTTTGATGTGTGTCTGTATTTACTGACTTCAGATGCAATTACTGTGAAGGAGAATTAATCAACAATGACAATATTAATTTATTCACTAATAACATTATTTTTCAATGGTCAGTAAATAAAGAAATTTGTTGAGAAAATTCTCTGTTGAAATTAAACTTACTTTTAATACATTTTACCGAATTTTCAGTGTATTAATATTTTCTCTATATTAACATTTTCCACAGAAATTCAATGTCAAACCTTCACTCAGTCTGAGGCAGTGGTGAAAAAACCTGATGAATCTTTTAGGCTGATCTGTACCGCCTCAGGATTTACATTCAGCGGATACTGGCAAGCTGTGGTGAGACAGGCTCCCGGTAAAGGACTTGAATGGGTCGCAACTATTGGCACAGCCAGTTCTCAAATCTACTATTCCCAGACTGTCCAAGGAAGGTTCACAATATCCAGAGATGACTCCAGCAGTCAGCTGTACCTACAGATGAACAACCTAAAGACAGAGGACACTGCGGTGTATTATTGTGCTAGAGATTCACAGTGAATCAGTCCAGTGTCAAAGCAACACAAAAACCAGTTCCTCATTCTTGTATCATGCTAATGCTGCAATAAATGCATCCAGCAGGCTAGTGTTTGCATGATCTATTTAATTTTATTAGAACAATATTAACAACTATTTATTATTAATATCTAATTAGTATCTTTACTCATACTCCAGGTGTACTGTAACTTTTCCAAGAGGTGACACTCTTGTCCATCAGATTAACTATTTGTTAATCTCATTGGTTGACTAACACAAACATCACCTGACAATTGTTTTTTTTGGTTTTTTTTTTTGGTTTTGGTTACACTTTAATTTACAGTGTTCTTGTTACAGTGTAATTACAAAAGTAAGTGCTAAGTAATATTTACATTTATTAACATTTATGCATTTGGCAGACAGTTTTATCCAAAGCGATTTTCAGTGCACTTATTACAGGGTGCCTGGTGTTAAGTGCCTTGCTTAAGGACACAATGGTGGTGGCTGTGGGGATTGAACCAGCAACCGTCTGATGACCAGTTATGTGCTTTAGCCCACTACACCACTACCACCACAGTTGCTTGTATTTATGCATAATTTACTGTTATTACTGTAGTCAGTACATGTAATATGTATAACAAGGACACTGAAAAATAAAGTGTTACTTTTTTCTGTTAACCAAGAAACTTTTTTGCTGTAAATAAACTGAGAGAGAGTGAGAGAGAGAGAGAGAGAGAGAGAGAGAGAGAGAGGGAGAGAGAGAGAGAGAGAGAGAGAGGAGAGAGAGAGAGAGAGAGAGAGAGAGAGAGAGAGAGAGAGAGAGAGAGAGAGAGAGAGAGAGAGAGATGATTATATTCATGCTATGAATTAGTCAAAGGGAAACAAATAAAATAATAACTTGAAAGGACTCCTTCACACACACACACACACACACACACACACAGTAATTTAGTAATTTTAGGGGAAATTTTAGGGAGATAAAAAAACCCTTAAATGCAAATCTCCTCCTTTCACTGTGTAAACAGGAGCATACAGATACAATAAAGAGCTCTTCAAGTTCTGTAGTGGAGATTCACAGGCCCCAACTGAGAGACTACAGACAGAAACATGAACTTTATTTATATTAGCTACTGTGTCCAGTGAGTAGTAGTCATAACACATGTAAGATTACTGGATATTCAGCATCAGCAGGTGGTTGTACCAAGTGGATACAACATTCAACTGGAAAAGCACTGGAATGGATTGGCTGGTTCTGTAGCTCTAGTGATACAGGCACCTGTGACACAATGAAGAACATGATCAGCTTCTCTGCTGAAACTTCAAGTTTTCTTAAAAGGGCTAAAGTTTCAAACCAAGAACACAGCTGTATATTACTGTGTTCGGAATACACAGTGCTAATAGCTAAGGGACCTGTGCAATAATCCTGTTATATTTAGGAAGCACACAAACATAAATTATTGTAGTCATATAAAAGTGCAAAAAAAAAAACAATACTTTTTATTTTTTTTATTTTGCATTTTATGATCACTTTCTTCTGCATTCTAAGTCTTTTATTTTAAAAAGTGTTTCCATGTCATACAAGTCATGTGATTATGCTGTTTCCCTCATGTTCAAGTGTCCTGTTCCCAGTGGTTATAGTCTTGTGACTGGTTGTCTTGTTTACTTGTTACCCATGTCTGTGTATTTAAGCCCTCATATTTGCCATTGTCTGTGGTCAGGTATTGGTAATGTATCATTGATAGAGTATGTCGTGTTATGCCCAACCCTAAGCCCAAGCCAAGCCAAGCCAACATTACACTTTGTCTGCTGTCTGTTATGTTTATATTTATTAAAGGGGAAAAATATAACTGCACAACTCAAAATACAGGCTCATTTACCTATTTACAATCCTTGCGGCTACAAGCATTTTACAAGGTACTATTTTCAAGGTATTTACCATACTGTATATTTTTTATTTATTTTTTTAAATTCTTCAGTATTTGTTTTCATGAATGCACTGAAAGGACTGCACAAGTGGAACCTTAATGTTCTTTATATACAGCCAGTAAAACCCATAAAATATTCTTTCTTTTCACACTCATTTATTTGTTCTGTGGGAACCAACTGGTGTTATACTGTATGCAGTGAAAGATCCCACAAATACATGCATAATTTCTGTTGACACAGGGTAGAAGAAAACAGTTCTATATCATTAAAATATTTACAAAAAAAATTATAATAATCTCAATGAATGTTTATGCTATAAATGTTATACAGTAAAAGGTGATAGACGGGTAGATGTTTTAGGTCAATCATCTCTTACCTTAAAACAAGCTAAATAAAATTAAATAACTACATAAAAGCACCAAATACTTGACCAACCAAAATTCTGTGTATACTGTGAAATCCTTTGGCATTCATCTTTGAAGGGTCCTTTTACCTTCCAAAACATCAAAGGTTTATTTTTCTCAATAGATTATGAAATACTTTAAGATTTTAAGAATATAAGTTAAGAATCTGTTTACTGAACAATTTGAATGCAAATGGACCTTATATACACTGGTGGCCAAAAGTTTAGAATAATTTACAGATTTTGCTCTTATGGAAAGAAATTGGTACTTTTATTCACCAAAGTGGCATTCAACTGATAACAATGTATATTCAGGACTTTAATAATGTGAAAAATTACTATTCACATAGAATTTCTTAAACTACTTCAAAGACTTCTAATAAAAAAATCCTCCACGTGCTGCATTGACAGCTTTGCAGATCCTTGGCATTCCAGATGTCAGTTTGTATAGATACTCAGGTGACATTTCACCCCACACTTCCATCAAGTCTTACTGTCTAGCTGATCCAACAAAAACTCAATGGGGTTAAGATCCATAACACTTTTTTCCAATTATCTGTCATCCAATGTCTGTGATTCTTTGCCCACACTTAACTTTTCTTTTTGTTGTTCTGTTTCAAAAGTGCCTTTTTCTTTTCAATTCTTCCCATAAGGCCTGCACCCCTGAGTCTTCTCTTTACTCTTGTGAAACTGGCAGTTAGAATTTAATGAAGCTGTCAGCTGAGGACATGTGATGCATCTATTTCTCAAACTAGACATGTGATGTGCTTAACTTCTTGTTTAGTTGTACATCTGGCCTTCCACATCCCTTTCTGTCCTTGTTAGAGTCAGTTCTCCTTTGTCTTTGAAGACTGTAGTGTACACCTTTGTATGAAATCTTCCGTGTTTTTTTCTCCGCAATTTCAAGCATTTTATAACCTTCATACCTCAAAACAATTATTAACTGATGAGTTTCTTGAGAACGCTGTTTCTTTTTTGTCATTTTTTACCTAATATTGGCATTAAGACATGCCAGTCTATTGCATACTGTGACAACTCAAAGACAAACACAAAGACAATGTTAAGCTTCATTTAACATTCCAAACAGTTTTCATCTGTGTTTAATATAATGGAAAGTGATTTTCTAGTACCAAATTTGCAATTTAGTATGATTACTCAAGGATAATATTTTGGAGTGATGACTGCTGGAAATGGGGCCTGTCTAGATTTGATAAATAATTATTGTTGAAACAGTGATTGTGCTGTTCTTTTATATCAGTAATGTCCTGACTATACATCGTGATCATTTGAATGCCACTTTGGTAAATTAAAATACCAATTTCCTTCCAAACTTTTGTCCACCAGTGTAAATGTCCAACGTCTCTCAAATGTGGTCACAAAATAATGTTGTCCTCTTTTGTGGAAAGGAATTTTTCCAGATACCAAATAAAAAAGGGTGTTTTATGTCTATGACAATGGAATAGTTGTATAAAAATCTTATGTTTTTTTGTACAAAAGTGGACTCAATGCATCTGTGGGTCAGTAGGAAAAATAAAGTCACATTCACATCAACATCAAATGATGATCCTTTCATCAGCTCTACTGCTGGCAGCATTACTGTTATAATTAATGTTTTGGGACATAATTAAGAACACATTCTTTCATTGTTATTCACAAGTGGTGTTTACTGTGTTGTTCTCACTCAGCCTTCATCTATGGTTTTAAAACCTCAAGTATCTTTTTCCATCCCAACAAGCATCTTTTCCACAAAACAAACCACAGCTCTGGACAAAAACCAAGTCTAAAAAGATTTAGTACTATACATACTATCTTACCTTGCCTTGCAAATGCATGCAATACATATACAAATTAATAAATACATGTTATTGGTCAGTGCAGTTGGTTCTTAAACTTAAAAGTGCTTTAAAATACATGTTCCCCCCTAAATTACCCATTTATCTTTAAATGTACATCAATACCTCTATTCCTCTGTTCCTTCATCCAATGCATGATTGTAAATTAAATTCAAGTGTGTGTTTATTTTCACATTCATTTGAATAAAATTCTTTGATCAAATTTACACTAGAAATGTAAATAAATATATATTTCCAGTCTTTGAAAAATTTGTATAACTCAAAACCCACAAATTCACATTTCAGACGCATACTTGCATCATTGGGACCCACTTGAAATTAGGTGTCTTTAACTACTATGTACTTAAGCATTTGATACAATGTATTATTATGTACATACGTGTTGTTGCATTGTAACATTTAAAGGACCTGCATTTAATTACATCTGTAGTTACCCTAAACCCCTAACCTCAACCTAACCCTGCCCCAACCCTTACTCGAAATCCTAACTATAGTCTAAACCTTATCCCTACTTCTAAACCTAGCCGTACCCTCAACCTCAGTAGCAACGAATGTGAATCTTGTGAGAATTGTGCAGAAGAAATTACACAATAAGTACATTGTATTGTAATGTATGTGTTTTAATGTTAGTACATAGTAGTTATAGACACCTATAAAGTGGGACCCAGTTTTATAAATCCCATTAAAAGAGCTGAAATGCAAAAATCTAAATCAGATCTCTGTGTACTTTTACATTTTTATTTGCATTTATTTAGCAAACTTTTTACATCAATGTATATCTCTGCCCTTTTCTTATATAAATAGGATCATACAGACACAATTAAAGTTTTTTTTGTGTTTTACAGACCACCAGTAGAGAGAAAATAAAGTCACAAAAATGTACTGTATGTCATTAGTGCTGATTCTGGTAGCTGCACCCTGTGAGTGTTAGCCTTCAACATAACACAAGCATTTCTAGACAGGCAATGTGTAAATACTTGACTGTATTAAACTGGATCAACCTGCAGTCATGGTAATAAAACCTGGGAATCATCTTCGATTGCCTGTAAGATTACTGGATATTCAGCCTCAGGTGGTGGTGGTGGCCGCGAGTGTCCGGTGTCCGGTTGCCATGATAACTCCGGCTGTGTGACCCAAGCAGTGAGGAAACCGCTCTTTTTTTGTGTTTTACAGACCACAAGCAGAGAGAAAATACAGTCACAAACATGTACTGTACGTCATTAGTGCTGATTCTGGTAGCTGCACCCTGTGAGTGTTAGCCTTCAGCATAACACAAGCATTTCTAGACAGGAAATGTGTAACTTGTCTAATTGTGAGTGCCGGACCATGAGGCGGGGGGCTCTATGCCGGGGGCCGAGGGACTTGGCTCAGGCTAAAGAGACATTAAGCCGCACCCATTGGAGTCCCCAAATCGCCTCCAGCGTCAACTGACCTGGCCACGTACACATAGGTATAAGGCCCGGCATGGGGGGGGTCGGCTGGAGTGGTTTTCCCCCCAGAAGTTGGAAAGCCACGACCGCAAAGTTGCCATGGTCATGTTCACGCAATGAGAACATGAACCATCCACGAATGAAAAGGTGTCTTTAAAAAGGCGCTATCCGTCAGTGTGCTCTCTTAGAAGAAATATACTCTTTTATTTGCAAGAATATACTCTTTTAGCTGTCGAAGCACCCAGGGTGCATCAATCGCACAGAGGAACAGAAAGCAGCTGAAATGCGCCATATGTCCAACAGCATACACTTCTTAGTGAGGTGAATGGACCGGCAGTGGAATTCAGCTCTCCGCGAATCAACCGCAAGGCTCCAAAGAAAAAATCTGAATGAGAGGTTGCGAGCCAGCTCCTTTTTTACCCGTATGTCCGGGTATTCCTATTAGCCTTTTCTCAAAGATCAGAGGTGTTTGGGGCTCCCAGGAGCGAGTCCTAGTGTCACTACATCGACACACAACGTTGAGTGAGTGACAGATAGGGAACTGCACATAAATACACATTAACATAAACTACTAATTGTAATCCTTAATAAGGATATAATAATAATATTATTACTGCCATTGGGTCTCTCTCTGTCACTCACGTGTGCAGCATTCTGCTGCTTCATTGGGCTCATTGGACACTAGACAAACACGCAGTGAGCCAAGGAAGCACATTGCTATATCATGCCTTTCAAGAGAGCGACAAGATAAACAATTGCTCCTGTTTCCAAGGCCGTAACCATGTCTTGAACACTGAGTTGGACCAAACCATTTTGGGGGTGGGGGGGTCGTGGGTGTTGAGGCCACAAATATAATGGTCCTCTGTCCTTGTCCTATTGAAGTAGAAAATACACAATATTATTTAATGCCCTCAAGTTGTCCCTCAATGGTCCCTCTTACATACAAAAACACTTCACTGCTGTCAAGGGGGGGGGGGGGGGGGGGGGGGGGGGGTTTGGGGGTCATCATTAAAATAACATAAATATAGTCCATACAACACTAAGCTTTGCTATGGCCCCAGAAATCTTGGAAGTGCACAAGTCATTTGGACTACTGCTATGATTTATACTGATCCTTTAATTGTGCTTTACAGTTTTTTCTCTTTTTGAAGATTGACAGTTCCTGCTCACTATAAACTGTTATTCTATGGAATAGAGCTGTAACAGCATATGGGTTTTGAACATCATAAGGGTGAATACATTAGTGAGTAAAAGTACATTTTCCATTCTTAGGTGAAATACTCCTTTAACAGGTGGATAATTTTTGGAGCACAAGCCTGACAAGGACATACTCAAAAATAGAGGATTACATACTCATCTTTTTTTTTTAAAAAGAAGACCCTTAGGAGATGCTGTACAAAATTCAGAATTAATTAAAGACATAAAGAAATGATTTAGAAAATATTTAATTGATTTCTAATTATTACCTAATAATATTTGCATTAAGAATATATGACACTGTCCTTGTCACAACCTAAACTCTCAATAGAAGCCACAAGTCACAGGTCTTTGTTCTAGTTTTAAACTGTGAGTGAAAATGCTCTACTTTGTCTTTTATGGAACATTTTCTTAGACAATGTCAAGAGAATTTTCTAAAAAGCTCCTTCAAAAGCATACCAGATTACCACATTGTGGCAGCGGGGGTGTGGTCAAGCGTCCGTCCGGGGAGAGAAAGCGGTAAGGGCGCTTGCACCTGAGCCAAATTATGTCTAACACCTGTCTCTAATTCCAGTAAGCATGGGGAGAGCGGCATAAGAGCGGCCACAGAACCTACAGAGGAGAGAGAGAGAGTTCTACATGTACACGGCAGCCCAGCGTTGTTCTTTATGTTCAGTTAGAATTGTGTGTGTCATAAGTTGATTGTTTAAGAAGTGCTGTATGAGACTGTGGCCATTAAAAAGGAAAGAATTATCAGAACCCACGTCTCTGTAACTCTTTACACACATTCATTCAATTCCTTTACAATATACACGCATTCATGCTTTATCTAAAACCTGATATGCTGAAAACTACCCCGTTCATGTTTTCACATTAAAAAATTATGAATGACATACAAATCATGTACTGTACATGACATTCAGTTCAAAATGGCAAATTTCACCAAATGGTGAATAGTATACATCCTTGGAAATTACGGTTGGTACAACATGTTATTCATAAAACAGTGTGCAATAGATACTTACATCTAAAATGACACAGTGTCATGTTAGATGTAAGTATCTAACTAAACATTTAGTTAGTCAATGTCACTGACACTCTTAATCTGAATTTCTTGCTGATGCATGGTGCTGGAGTTATCCACGAGATTCCTGCTCAACATCCGAAGCTTGAATCCTGCCTTCATCGATTTGATTGGCTATCTCAAATTATATTGACATGCCTTTGCCTTTATGTTAACTCAATGTTATGTTGCGGTTACGGCCCTAGCCTGATTGTAAACTAAACAAGCTGTCTACAATGCAAGCATGTGACACCCAAGCGATCTTTTTGCCTAGTCACATCGTTGTGTTCACTAAATTTACAGCTGCTTTGATAACAAAGGCATAAATAGCAAAATTGCGTTGTGTGTAATGCTTCCAGAACAGCTGTAGGGTGAAGAAAAACTCCTATTTTATCATACTGTTAAACACAGTTAAACTTCATCTTGCCTTTCAATCCAGACATTTTCCAGGAGTGTGACTATGCACCATCACAGGTCACAGATCGCCCTGAATCATCTGCCTCTCTGGTCTCCACCTCAGCTGACCAGCCAGCCCAAGCCTCCATCTCAGCTGAGGCAGCCCAAGATTCTTTTCCAGTTGACCAGGCAGGTCAAGTCTTTTCTCAGACTCAGCTGGACCTCTCAACTCAAGCTGCTCAAAAAGTTTTCAGTCCATCTGCTCTCCATCCATTTCCCAAAGCAGGACCAAGGAAGACTGCCAGTGGGAAGAGAAAGAAAAGGAAATAAGAAATACTGACAGATACACCTGTGAAACAGGCACTTGAAGAGGAAGCAAGGAAGAGGACCATTACAAAAAGTGTAAAAAAGAAAAGAATAACCCTGCCATCTGGAAAGGGGCAAAAGAAGAAAGCAAAGGAAACAAGCAAAAGGGCCAAGCCCAATGATCAAGAGGATTCTGAAACCTCATATGATGACAATTTCTGCATTGTGTGCATGGAACACTTTGCAAACTCGAGACCAAAAGAAATATGGGTCAAGTGTGTAAACTGTCAGTTCTGGGCCCACAAAGCCTGCACTCCAGGGGCAGCCATCTACATTTGCCACAATTGTGACAGTGATTGAACCTGTGACACATGCACATTCAGGAATATAGTCCACACACACACACACACACACACATGCACACTTAAACAAACACACAGAAATATTTTTTCAGTTAATGTAAAATTTTGAAAAAATACATGTTTTTGTCACTTTAAATTGTTCATCTTATTCAAAACAATGTCTTCTTTTAGTCTTCAATAATGATCTTGTGTACATTGTATAGTGTGGATCTTCTTTTATCAAATTACCTCTCATTGTTACATCCATCACCAGCTGTTACAACTCACCCCAGTTGTGGGGTAGATTGTAACAACGGAACTCTTTGTATTTGACACTAACTCACATAATCTGTGATTGAGTAGTATATGTCCAAGTGAGTTATATTTGTAGAAGACAGGTATGGAGTATGTATCAAAGTTTGAGAGACCTAGCACAAACAAGCAGAACAACTGTTACTGATGCTCAAACAAAAGGTGTTACTTTAATCCCCGGTCTCCCCCAATTTTCTCTGCCTTGTGAATTAGTCATTTTAGTAATAACCAGGCCTGCTTAACAATTTACATAAAATAAAAACTATATTATTAATAATATACATGCATAATATTTAAAATATCATGTTATTACCTATCTTTCTTATACATATTATTTTCTATTTTCAATAAATAACATAACTGATTTAGCAGCAAGGTCCCCTCTTTCAGGATTATTATTATTACGAGTTTTACCACCACATTTGGTGTTGCTAGTGTCACAGAAATTACACACGTACGCTTTAATTCACCCTGGGATTTACTGTCCCAATAGCAAATCCAAATTTCCACTATTTATGTACAGTCCCGAGCACAATTCTCTTGTTCTTCTGTGAAACTTGGAAGACGTTTTGGGATTGGGCAGGTCACGAAACGGGACCGATTGGTCCGCGATAAGCTGAAATGGGCCACCGCGTTATGCAAAACGGGCCACAAAACGCGCCTCGATATTCGGAAGGGGCAATATGCAGAAAATAACAGCTTTTTTCTGCATAATTAGATTTGTGTTTTTACTCATTGTGTCCTCATATGATAAGGATCCGATTATAATTTAAACGCATGGTGCTAGTGCTCAATATATCATATATCATGTAATTTTGCTCCCTAGGCAACCACCTATGTTGCCTATGGTGCCTATGCCATGGCTGGCCCTAAACAAACAGATAGTCCAGCCCCAACTCACAATGTTGGTTGAGTACATTTTTTATTTTTAAAGCCCCACAATGTTTACAGTTTTTGTGAAAATGAACATACAATTCATTTTCTTATATTTGTAGTAGGATTGCAGTAGGATTTCTTATAATGTAGTAGTCTCTGCATATTAAGATGGTATCGGAAGAAGTATTTTTACACCCCCCAAAATGACAAACTTTAGGTTCGATCTGTGCACATAAATACTTGCAAAAAGTAATCAAATACCAAGAATGGTTCCATCAAATGCTTTTACCTGACTCATTATATAGTGACCACCCTCTTCTCTCTTCTCTCGTCTTATTAGCATTGTCTGTATGTTTTTATATATAGGGACCCCTAATTGAATATTCAAATATTAAATTGTTGGACTATACAAATTCATCATCCTCTTATAGTGATATAACCAATTCTGTATGGCAGCTCAACAGTTTAGTATACCATTATGGAGCATAACATCTTGGGATTTACAATACTGTTACTGGTTTTTAAAAGTATGATTGTAGTTTTTCTGGCTTAGCATTTAAAAATACAGTACTTGGTCTTTTTCTGAATCAAATTTATTTGCCATTATTTATGTGTGTGTGTGTGTGTTGTTTTTTGCAGATTGCTTTTGTCAGACACTGACTGAGTCTGAGGCTATAGTCATAAAACCTGGAGAATCTGACCTGCACTGCCTCTGGTTTTGACTTTGGTGGCTCCTGGTTGGCTTGGATCAGAATGGGTGGCATCAATAAGATATGATAGCCAGTATATTTATTACTCTCAGTCTGCCCAAGGACGGTTCACCATCTCCAGAGACAATAGTAAGAATCAGGTGTATCTGCTAATGAACAGCCTGAAGACTGAGGACAGTGCTGTGTTCTTCTGTGCTCGTGAGCCACAATGGTAGAAATGACTGCAATGCTGTGCAAAAAATGGCCAAGATAGTATAATGTTTAAATGTCACAGTCAGCATTTTCAACACAATGGCAGCGATTGTGCCTAATTTTCAAGCATAAAATGGACCCAAAAGTATCATAAATGTTACTCGTGGTACATATTCCAGATATTCAAGACATTATCCTGCAAATATATTGACTACATGGCCCTTTTTATTCATTAAAACATTTTCTTTTTTGTTCTGCATAAGACAGAATGTCATACAGTTTTTGAATGACAAGAGGGTGAGTAAAGTATGACAGAATTTTCATTTGCATCAATGATATTGGACAAACATATCACAATAACACACTTAACAGAATAAAAGAAGATTACAATCTCCAGAGATCCAACAACAAAATAACACAGCAGAGACAATCTTCAGAAGTAAGACTGTTATTATTCTGTCTATTACTTAGTCCGTGTCCACTTTCCCCACAACATAAAGCATCACTGTTTATCTCTCTATCTGAAGAAGTTCTGACAAGGTTGCATGCACAAACAGTTCCACCTGAGAAAAAATATTTAGTCATGTCTTGCAAGCACAATATTATTTTCACAACAGGAGGTGGTACTATTGTCCATCTAATGAACATCAATGAACTCAAGCTCTATTGCCTGCACAGTTTTAGTTTAGTTACATCAAGGTTTCCATGCAAAGTAACAGATGTCCATTCCATATTTAAACACCAATTGTTGAGTGTACTCCTGACACTTCAAAAGAGGACTACAACCAGTTCAGCTTGGATTCTGCAAATCATGTTCACTTCACATCTCCTCCTGTTGATGGCTGCCATGTCTTGTGAGTATATTTTCTGTACACACTGAAAAGTGTTGAAGTCAAAAATGTTATTTGGCATCACTAAATCAAACTGAATGCATTAGGTTACACAAACAATACTAATTGTAAGGGTTAGATCAGGTACAAATAGCTCCTTAAAGGTAACAATTGCAGGTTACCGCTTTTTACAGTACAAAATCAACTCTCGGTGTAAATAAATAAATAATTACAATCATTTGTAACATTTGTATCTTTTCATCTACAGGTATTGACTCTCAGATTGTGCTCACACAGTCTGAACCATCAATTGTTGTGGCTCCAGGTCACTCTCACAAACTGACCTGTGCCTGCAGTGGTTTTTCTGTTCAGAGCGCTTACATGCATTGGATCCGCCAGGCACCTGGAAAAGGACTTGAATGGATAATTTATTATTATTCAGATTCCACTAAGAGCTCAGCTCAGACAGTGCAAGGCAGATTCACAGCATCTAAAGACAGTTCAAATTTGTATCTGCAAATGACTCAGTTGAAGCCTGAAGACACTGCAGTGTATTACTGTGCTAGACACTGTGAAAACACTAATACAGACAGCTGTTCCAAAACCCATCATGAAAATTAGGAAGGAGCCAAAAGATACAGATGCTCAAAGGCAGAAAAGAGGTCAGGGACATTACAATGATAAAAGGCCTGTGTGAAGTGCATGTCAAGTTTTGAACCCAGTACATTCATGAAATGCAAAATGATAGTATTTAAATGACACATACATTCTTTGTTTCAATGTAAACTTGCTCAACATGGAGTCAACATGGAGTATAACCAGAGACTATTTAGCAGAGACAGGCCTCTTCTATTAATATGAATTTATAATTTATAATACTATTGTTGTCAGATTTTACTGCTGATTAGAAACATGTTCTTTGATCTTCACCTTTACCTGAGACTTTGGTGTTCCTCCATTAAAGTAGATAAGAGCTACACTTTCATGACTGGAAGTAGAAGCGGGAGGTCAAAAGATGGCTGGCAGTGGACTTACTTGCTAGAAAGCCTTGGTTATAACCTTTCCTTTCCTTTCCCTTCCTTTCCTTTCCCTTCCTTCATTAAATCATAGCTACTTCCTCTTTAATGAATAATTGGGCTCTCTTCAATTACAGTAACTTGGTAAACAAAACGTTATTATTTGGGGTTTTAGGTTTTAAATAATGATACAAAATAACAATTAAATTAATATTTTCTTACCAGTGGTGTTCTATAACAGGGTGCCCCTTGCTTAAATATTGTATATTATTTGTTGCTGCAAGAAAAATGTCCGCATACCACTGTATCTTTGCAAGAACAAAAACTTTAACTGTACTAGAGCAAAGAATATTTAGGTGGATGAATGGAAAAAAAGTGCATGGCAGATTATTTTGAGAATTTTGATTATAATTTGATTTTAACATTAGAGTTCATTTGAGTTTAAGCTCACTGCTGCCAGTAATAAGAGTCTTTAAGTGCTTGGAAATGGAATTTGATAAACAAATTAAGACATATTTATATGTTATTTTGCTTAAATTACTGATCTGTTTTGTACTACTGACAAAATTCAAAAAATTCAGTGCAGGGCCATTTAGGTGGGACCAGTTTTTCAGCATAGCTCACCCACAGACTGCATTCCGTATTCAGAGGCAGGATTATGCAAATTAATCATCTTCAAGCATTTATAGTCCCTGTGATGATTCACTTGTTTTCTTCGTGAAAGAGGAAGCGGAAGCCATATAAACAATCCAAGTCTTTATTTAATACACTTTTCAGTACAAGCACCTAAGGTTCTCTTATCAGCATCATATAAAGGCACACAGTGGACTCTGCTGTGTGCGGCGCTCTCTCTCTCTCTCTCTCTAATACTGGAGGATGAAGACCGCCCATTTGATGGCCAGGCACTCCTTCTCAATCATGCTGTACTTCGTCTCCCGCACCGAGAACTTTCAACTGATATACAGCATGGGGCATCTAGATAGGCAGCGGCATATGCAGTGTTCGGTCTGAGGATTCGGTCAATAAGCAGCAGAAATGTAGCCGCAATTCGATAATACTATGCTAACATTAGTTTTCAATTGTATACCTTGCAAGTGAGCAAAGAGTGACTGCATCTGGCTTTCCACTTTTACCAAACAAACTTCACATATTTAGAGAAACATAAATATACACTCATTGTCTGATATGTCAGAAACAAACATTTTGGTTTATTTTGGTCATTAACTTAAAAAAACAATGCACTTTAGTGTCATGCAGTACATTGTTAATTTATTACAGGAGTGATCCTTCTGGTATAGTACAGAAAACATCTGGGTACAGGTTTGTAAAACCAAAAATTCAGCAATCATACTCTTGTTATGATTTTACAGATGACGGGATATGCAATTTAATGCTTTCTTGTCAACTGTGCTCATGAAACATAATCAGAAATTGATTACGCTTTGTGAGACAGTCTGCATATTGACAGCAAGAATTCAGCCAACACCAAATAACAAAAGTGTATATTGATGAATATACTGTACTTTGTTCAGAAATCCTGTTGACTGTTATAACACTGATCTTACTGTATAAAACTATAAGCCTGCAACTCTCTGAAGATGCAAATTAATTTGTGGACAATGTCTCTTCCACTTCCAAAAGAGTGTGTTTTAAACTGAACCCCCAGTCAATGTTTGTGTGACTAAACTTCTGCTATTTTGACTATAGGCTGGCATAATTTTATTTTGACAGTTTTGTTTTGACGTTGGAAATGCTACAGTGTGGAGTTGTGCTGGTGGTTAATTCATGTGAGAATCTCCCATTTGTTCTGGAACAATATAATGTCATTTTATTGTTCTACTTTACAGCATCTAACATACATTTTCCATGTCCGTGGTCAGTCATAGACCTCATTTAATTCTGTGGTGAAGAGACTCAGTCACTTTGTCCTGCACTGTGTCTGGATTCCCAATGAGCTACTACATGCACTGGATCCATCAGAAACCAGGAAGAGGACTGAAGTGGATTGGGTACATTGACGGTGTCACTGGCAGGTATTACGCACTGTCTCTACAAGGCCAGTTCTCCATCACCAAAGACACCAACAAAAACACCGCATTTAGAGGTGAAAAGACTGAAGACTGAGGACACAGCTGTTTAGGGCAGTGGTGGCTCAGTGGTTAAGGCTCTGGATTACTGACCAGAAGGTTGGGGGTTCAAGCCCCAGCACCGCCAAGACACCACTGTGTGGCCCTTGAGCAAGGCCCTTGATCCTATCTGCTCCAGGGGCGCCGAATCATGGCTGACCCTGCACTCTGACCCCAGCATAGCTGGGATATGTGGAAAATAAATAATTTCACTGTATATATGCAGAAATGTATGTATAATGTGTGACAATTGGGCAATTAAATTTAAATTAAAATTAAATTTATTACTGTGCAAGACAGTTACAGTTACACAAAAGACTATAGGGTGGCAAAAAACTACCGGAAACTAGAGGAAACTCCCTCAAAATTCAACCAGCTACTTTTTATGTTGTTTGAAATCTTTCAAATGCTTAAGGATACCTAATAGACAGGGGCATCTCTAGGATTTGAAAATATCAGGGGCTGAGGCCAAAACATCCAACCATAAGCAATGCCAATATTATATTTTATTTTCCACATAGGAGGGGCGTTTTTGGTCTTCTATGCTTTCATGAATCACCTATGAAGTAAAATTCTCCATTCTCCACCATGATCATTTTTTTTTTTTAAATGAACCACCAAAACATGTGATATTAATGAGTTTGGGAGCAGCATTTCTAAATTTTCTTGTGTAGCTTGAATGTAAATATGGGTTACAATGCATATCTATGTTTAAAGTATTTACATGACCTCACTAGCTGAAGTTTCTCACAATGGCCTTTAAAAAAGTAGCTTGCTGTGAAAGTACCATAGCATTTTGATTTAAACCATGTTATTTAAATGATACTCTCAGGCAGTGGTTCCCAAACTTTTTCAGTCAAGCCCCCTTATTTACTAATCAAATCAATGTTATTTTTTTTTTTTATTTTTTTTTTTTGCATAGTCATACAAAAAGCTATTTATTGTATCTGTAAACAAGAATACAAAGGATACAACTAAAGTTGATGTAATTTTGCTCAAACGTAATTGTAACTAATTACTAATCATTAATTTCGGAATAGTTAAAAATGTGTTCTATGGGGCTTAGTGGGGGATTAGTATAGTTATTCATAGTTATAGTATATTCATGAGTAAACTGTAATGTAAAAGTTACGTAAAACGTAACAGTAATGTAAAATGGCCAGAAATAGTATTTCAACTTAGCATAAAGCTGATAATTTACACAAGATTTATTTGTTTCTTCTGCTCCAAACTTATTCTCTGTCTGCTCGTATGAATGTAACATCATAAGAAAATGTTTCACCGCTGTTCAAATGCACTTTGGATCACATCATTAATATGTATAAATGTTTTCCATCTGAAAGGACTAAATATTAAATTAAACAAGTGACAATAAAATGCAAAGGGAATCTCTTCAGTAATCAAAATAATTACCAATTATTTAAATTGTAACTGTAGTGGAAACAGTTAATTATATTTTGTATTTTATATACATAATCCTGTTAAATGTATTTCGTTACTCCCCAACCCTGAATACAGAATATAACAAATATTTGAACCTGAAATAAACAGCCACAGCTCAACATTTCTGGATGTGATTGTAAAATAGACAAATACATTATAATGAAGAATAGGAAAATAAATTATTCTTTAAAATAAAATTAACTATATTGGCCAAATTAATAAGTAACTTCATAATATGTACTTAATGTGTACACTTAATTATAAGTAAAAATATGAAACACTTTGAGGGCAGTCTTGGTAAATTCATCTTTCAATGTTTAGTAGTCACAACCCACACAATGGTTGACCTTTTACAATTTGTGTCTAATAATTGTGACATTTTATTTAGATGTGTAATGTAAATATTTCAAAGACAATATATAGAGAGGATTTTAAAGGACAAGGTATATGGCAAAAACAGGTTCTGCCATGTCATTAAAATATGAAAAACAATGTCGTCTGCTATATACATCACCACCTTGTGATGTGTTTTTTTTTGCATTTGTTTTTGTCATTTTTAATAACTATTAAAGGGCACATTTTTATTTCTCACATTATGCTTATAACAAAAAAATGGCATATATTGTTTTAAGATGAACTTACTTTTGGGTCTTTACACCTTCCTTATGTCAGTCTAAGATCTGCTACAGGGAAGGCTCATGAATTCTCCATTTTAGCTTTCAGTCTAATTCAGTAGTTTTACATTTTTTGTAGCACTTAACCAGAATGTCTGCATACATATTTCTCAAAAAGACCTGTCTAATAATCATTAGTCTTTGGAGACGGTCTTATTATTTAGCCCTTTATTGTCTTATTATGCTCAAACATGGACTAAAATGCTTTAAAAAAAATTAGATTTTTAAATGAATTATCAATTCTTCAATTTCAAAGACCATTGAAAATGTTTTGGCTAATCTTTACTAATACTGAAATGTGTCTAAAAATATATGTTTTTACCTCACAGACTGCAAAGGTCAGACACTGCCTGTAACAAACACCCAGACTCGATGTAAGCGTTGAACCCGGAGGTTGTGTTTTATTGAACAAGTTAACTCAGATTATGGAATGCAGTCAAAGGGGCGATGGAAAAGAGAGCTTGGGATATTTAAGATGGAGAGTAGAGCTTGGGTTTTCGTCTCTGGAGCGAAGGAGAGTAGAGCTTGGGTTTACGTCACTGGAGCGAAGGTGAGTAGAGCTTGGGTTTACGTCACTGGAGCGAAGGAGCTGGGAGTCGTAGTAGAAGCAAAGGCGAGGTAGCAGGTAAATGAGTCTGTATTCGTAATTGAGACCAGACGAAGAGTGAGAGGTGGATGCTTTTAAGATGGGGATCTGATTGACGTGGATACGAGTGACAGGTGCAGATGATTAGTACTCAGGGGAGAGGGATTGTAAAGTATTAGTGCAGGGAGAGACAGGAAGATCTGTGACACTGCCTGAGTCTGAGCCAGTTGTCATCAAACCTGTGAACAGCCATAAACTGAACTGTTCTTTTTCTGGGATTGATGTGGGAAATACAGATCATTCATGGATAAGACAGTCTGAAGGGAAAGGGCTGGAGTGGCTCTCATATATTTCTGCTCCAAGTGGCAGTGACAAATATTACTCTAAAAACATTGAGGGACGGTTCACCATTTCCAGAGACAACAGTAAAATGCAGGTGTATCTGCACATGACAAATCTGCAGACTGAGGACACTGCAGTTTATTACTGTGCTCGAAGAAACACAATAACACAAAAGGCTGCTGAGCAGTTCATAGACCTGTGTGCTCAGAACTGTATACTGAAAGCTCAGGATATATATATTTACATTTGACTGATTTCATGATCAACATCTGAACCCACATCATGCCTTATCAAAAACAATTAGGATAGGTAAAAGTATAAAAGTGGACAATCCCTCACTGATCAACATTAATGCATGTACAAATATTCACCTGTGTAACCGCTATAATTACTGTTCACACAAAAATAATATGAGTAAAGAAACCTTCAACCATTACTGTAAAAGCATTACTGTTAAATCCATTTTCTGAACAACAAAACACTATGCACTTATTACAGTTCCAGAAATTAACTAATATATAGCTGCAGGACATACAGAACATAAACCTCTCTTTATATCCTCTAATAATTATAATACTTGACAATTTACGCCAACAGCTGAAGTTTTCAGAATACTAGCTGAATGATCATGAATACCTGCTATAAATTGCTTGAAAAGTTCAGAAAAGTAACCAGGATACACACCCAAAGCTTAGCATAGTATTTTGGGTGATTGCCAAACATTTTATACTTGATCTTTTTACCCCACGCAAATTAGCTTAATCTCTCCACCCCTCTGTGTATTTAAAAGAGATGTTGTTGTGCTGTTCATCTCACAAATAATTAAATCCACCTTCAGCATAAATCATGTTCTCTTTACCTTTACTACTGCTTGTGGTAGCGATGACTTGTAAGTGTCTTTATCAGCAGCAGGTAACATTAAACACCAGTTCTGTAATTTCACTCAAATGGTTTTTTTTTGTTTGTTTTGTTTTGTTTTCTCTTTCTTACAGGTATGGAATGTAATATTGTCCTTACCCAGCAAAACTCTATACTTCTTCAGCCAGTACACTCTTTTACTCTAACATGTAAGGTGTCTGGATACTCTGTTACTGATGATAATTATGCAACAACCTGGATACTACAAACTGCAGGAAAAGCTCTAGAATGGATAACACACATATGGGGAGGTGGAGCTGTAGGAAAAAAGAATCGCTGGCAAACAAGTTTAGCATCTCCAAAAGTGACTCTAGCAGCACAGTGACTCTTCATGCACAAAGTCTACAGTCTGAGGATACAGCTGTGTATTACTGTGCCAGACAACCACAACACAAGAAACAGCACAAGCACTGTACATGAACTATTGTCTGTGAACAGAATTCTCATTCTAGATTGTATCATGCATTACTTATGTATTGATTCCTGAAATATTATTCTTAATGAAGCTAAATGATCTTTGATGAGTGAATTTTGCCCAACACTGAGCCAAAATATGAATGACATTTAAGACACCTTCAGCCATAAAACTGTTTTACAAACATGGATGTAAACTTGACCAACACAAATGTAATGCAGTTATGGCTGTTCTTAACTCTTCACTGTCTATGTGAGCCCCTGTAAAGGGGTTATTTATGCAAAGCAAACATATCAACCCATTACGAAAGCATTTCTGTTCACTGAAGCTGCACCTTCAAAATCCTGTTCCTTAAATTTACGACATGCAAATCCTCATCATCAGCAAATGACTATAAGACTGTCAGTTTCCTCTAGTTCAGAGACAATTCACAGACTGACATACTACACCAAACAAAGATAAAAGCTGTGGATGTCCGTTCTGATCCTGAGATCAATCATGAGTCAAATTCTATTCATTTTAATTGCCTCTTTGCCATGTGAGTGGGTTCATTTGGTCACATCAGTATTGAGGATCTCTTTGTAACTGACTGTTATCACACAAATATTTACATAGTTCAGTTTGACTCTTGAAATTTGTTGTTCTCTTTTACAGATGTTCTTGGCATCTCTTTGACCTCGTCTCCAGCACAGATTAAAGCTCCTGGTGAATCAGTGAGGTTGTCCTGTCAGATCTCTGGATATTCTCTCAGTGATTATGGCACAGCATGGATCAGGCAGACTTCTGGAAAAGGCATGCTGTGGATCGGGATCATATGGGGTGGTGGATCAATAGACCTTGGAAATTCCTTCAAGAGTCGCTTCACTATATCCAGAGACACAAACCGTAATGAGCTGTACTTAGACATCAGCAGTCTGCAGACTGAGGACACAGCTGTGTATTTCTGTGCAAAGACTGCCACAGTGGCTCATCTCAGTGTGAGAAACTGACAAAAACACATCTACAGATCATCCAAGTGTGCAAAACATTTACAGTTATCAACACACACCTGCTTCTCTACAAGCTCAGGATGATGTTTAGACATATTAGAGAGTAAATTATTATTCTATATAATTTTACAGATTTTCAGAGTCCCTGAATAGAAAACAATTTTCTGTTAATAATTTGTAAAATAAGCAATCAAACTGTTCTGTTCCAAACAAAAAAACTCCAGTATTTTATATTATTAATACATTGCACAATACAAGTAGAATAATATATTGTAGTAGTGCTCCATTGCCTTCACAAGAGGGAGTCAATGCAACATGCATTCACACGTGAAGTTTGGTCCATATTGAACAATTATGAGCATCAACTTGGAGTACCACCTTCCTTACATGCAGACCCACATTGCTCATAGTCTAAGAAATCATAAGAAAAGAAAAAAAGCCTATGCAAGTGAACATGCTAATTCAATTCTATATAACACCTGTTCACTTCACAAAGGTAGGCTTTGTTCGACTCGAGTCGCTACTGGCTCCAAAGGAGGAGACGACGGGCAAGTAGTGACATATGGTGGGAGCGTACGCCGCCTTGGTGAATTATGTATGCTACCGCGGTGGTGCTGTCTGACCTGTCTAGGAAATGTTTGTCTCGAACAAATGGGAGAAACTTCGGCAGGGCAAAAAAAAAAAAAAAAAAAAAACAGTCCGAAACTCTAGGCAATTGATGTGCCACCGCAGCGGGGCCCCCTTCCCAACGGCCTGCAGCTGCGTGCCCATTGAACACGGCGCCCCAATCTGGAGGCGTCGGTCGTGACCAAGACGCGTCGGGACACCTGCTGCAATGGTACCCCTGCCCGCAGAAAGCAGATGTCTGTCCACTGTTTTATTCTATTACATTAATACTTTTAAAGCTATAAGTTATTCTGAATAGTGGTTTTCTCGTTTCCTTGTTGTTTGAATGTTGTTTGATTCATATCCGTTATGACAGCAGACAGTGCTAAATTCGGTTAGGCCTACATGCACACTTCAAGTCCAACATTTTGATGCAAATACGCATTTTGTCCGACTGTTTAAATTCACTTTAGAAATAAAACATGTGCGTTTACATTAAATCCTCATCAAGACGGGCATTTGCGGAATTATAAAGTGTATTTGACCATTTAGGCGCTAAGCCGCATTTAGCGCACAAATAGGGCCTATTAGCCGCCTGTCAATCAAACAGCACGCAGCAATAGACGTCAGGAAATAAAAAGTCAATATTTTATATTTCATCTAGATCAGGGGTCGGGAACCTTTTTTTCACTAAGGAGCCAATTTTGTAATTTTTGGTTGATGCATTTTTTCGAAAGAGCCATAGCACAAATAATTTACTATTTTCAAAAACCTAGTTTTTCAATAAAATAAAATAATTATATTGCCCATAGACTACTCAAAAACAAACACATATGCAAAAATGATTAGGTAATTGTAAAATTACTTAATTTTACAATTGTAAATATGGAATTGAGTTCATGCAGGTCTCCACAAAATTACTTAATTTTACAATAGTTCATGAAAAATGTAACTTCCATTTTGGGCAATTATCTGGTCAACCCCAGAGGTCGGTGAATATTTTTTGCTGTATTGATTTTACCTTAAATATTAAAGTAATTTATGGAAACACGAAAAACTTTAAATATTTTTTTTTTAATTCAAAATTGCACTTTAAATTAAACGAAAAATTAAATTAAAGTGATAATTTTTTTTTTATATATATAAGCACCTCCCCAAATCCAAACATTTCTCCAATCGCCCCATTTGCCATCACCCATGTATCACAACAGGTGAAAAATGACTAAAAGTTACAAATTAAGAACTAAAGACAATAATAAAAATCATCATAAAAAATAAGACTAATAAATTCCCTTGTGTTCCACAAAATGCTGCCAAATGTGTGTTCTTATCGAATGTTATATATATATATATATATATGTTTATTGCGTTTTGTTAATACAGTTAATGCTGCTTAATGAAAAGAAAATAGATCTAAATTTTAGGTTCAAGTTGAACATGTCTTGCATTATGATTTAATCACTTTCGTATTTGTTTCTTTAATACAAATATACCTGCATATATTACTTGACCTGCAGAGTTGCGTTCACAATGTGTTAGAGTGAACTGTTCCATGGAAATAAAGGGAAACTCACAGCACCTCAGGAGATGATCGGAGATCATGTGCAGCTTTCTCATAGATAGACATTATTCTTCCAAACAGTTTTCAGTCAAATGAAACAGAGAAAAAAAGAGTGATAACTCTTTACATACGCTTGCTCCACGAGACAGGCTCCCACTGCACGCCTCTGAACAAACAGCGAATCAGACACAAGCATTGACAACTTATCTTTTGTCTGTTATTAAAAATATAATAAAGTGTGTTTCTTCAAGCATGTCTTTTTGACTGACAGTATTTCTTGTCATGTGTCACTCCAAACCTCTTATAGGTCATCCACCACCTGTTGCAGGTAGATAAGCAAAATTACTAGCGCATGAAATACATTTGAACCAGGAGCTGGCAAAATGGATTCAGCCTCATCGCATTTTGCGGGTGGCAGGTGCTATATATCACACCTTGGGTGCACATAAAAATAACGAACATTCATAAAATCGCTCTTAGAAAATGCTCTTAACAGCTAAGATCAATAGTTTTTGGAAAACGAATCCCAGAACTCTATGCATGTGTGTGTCTTGGAGAAGCACTTTCATTGCACTTGTGAACAGCAGAGCTCACTGCACACATATCAAATGAGACGCGCATCGGCATCTTTTCTTTCATCTGTATAGATAATGTAAAATATAATCACGTTTCATCAAATTGTGTCTAATTTCTTGTAATATATCACTCTGAGAAGTCTTTCAGGTCACCTTCCACAGTGGCAAAATACTCCACATGACAAATCAGCATTTGGCAGGTGTTCATTTCAAACCTTGTTCACCAGGAGTAGGCTGTATGACTATGACTGTATTTGGGAGAAAGGAAATCAAAACTGTCATTGACTTCAAGCTTTGCAATGGCACCCACACTTTCTGTTGGAAAATTATATCTAGAAAGTTTTAAACGATCATGTGTTGGTAAATGGTAAGACACCCAGAGAGCCACTTGATTTTTAACAAAGAGCTACACGTGAGCCATAGGTTCCCAACCCCTGATCTTGATCAACCAACAAGTGGTGCTCTTGCTATCATGACTGATGTAATGAACACCCCTGTTCTAGATGTAGAAATATATAAAACTACTCAAAAGTTTGATTAAAGACATCTCACTTTTTTCCGATAAACTTCTAGATCATTTTATTGCCCTGCCCTATTGATAACATTGCATTAATCTCTCACAGCAGCCCAATAATCTCAGTGATAAATAGTTAAAATGCTATGTTATAGACACACAGAATCTAGTAAGCAGAAATATGAAATTTACCTCGATATGTTTCATGAAATTAGAGGCAGGATTAATGCTGATATCTGGCTTGAGCAAGTTAAACTCACATGACACGGTGCAATTGGCCTTTTTCACTGCAAAAAGCACTTTCAAGTGCGGCCGATTCTGTTCAGATGTAAACTGTGCTTGAGTCATTCTCCACAGTTGGCACCAGATCTCCAGCTGCCATTCAGGTTTTTTACATTTTACGATTTGACGGGAGTCACAAGACTCTCCCTAGCCAATCATGTTGATAGATACAAATAAAATCAGGGCAGGGAAATAGTGAACACAGATTGTGGGAAAATAGCGCAGTAAAAGTACAGATACAGCATTTAAAATGTAGTAAAACAAGTAAAAGTATGCCATTTTTAAACTGCTTAAAAGAGTACATTTCTTGGGAAAAAGTAGTTAATTACTGTAACGCGAGTATTTGTAATTCGTTACTTTACAACCCTGTTAGTGAGTAGGGTGACCATATGTCCTCTTTTTCCCGGACATGTCCTCTTTATCAGAGCTTAAAAAATCATCTGCATTTATATCTCCTCTTTTTCAAGCATGAAAATAAATATTGTATCTACATTGTTTTATCTTCATGTTTGCTGTGACAGAATGTAAGTAGGGCTCTTGAAAACCTGTTGACAATCAGAATTATTAATGTGGCACTGTGGTAAAATAAACTTTTATGACACTGACTGAGTCTGAGGCAGTGGTCATTAATCCTGGAAGATCTCATAGACTTACCTGTACAGCCTCTGGATTTAATGGCAACCAGCAACTGTCCTGAATCAGACCTGGAGTGGCTGGCATACATCTAATCTGGTAATGGTTATATAGGCTACTTCTCTCAGTTTTTTCAGTTCACCATCTCCTGAGACAACAACAAGAAACATCTTGGTTACTGTCGTAACCCCTGATGGAGCGAATGAGATGTTGTGTCTATGAAGTGACACTAGGGATCGCTCTTGAGAGCCCGAGACACCTTCAGATCTTTGAGGCCATTGAGAAGTAGGCAAATTGGCAATCTAAATTTGCATGCCACTCCTGCGACATATGGGTTTTTTCCACTGAGGAGCCGAGACAAGGTCCCGGCCACTACAGTGGTGTAGTTCAGCCTGTGGCAAAAGGGACACAATGTCTCATTCCCTCCATCAGGGAACAGAGGTTACAACAGTAACCGAGACGTTCCCCTTCTGTCACTCACTCTATGTTGTGTCGATGAAGTGACACTATGTGTCCCTTATACAAAACACCACGTTGGCTGAACTGTATTACGTGACTGCCGGTGCAGGTGTAGGCAAGCTAATGTGAGCATTGTAACAGATGCACTCGGGCTGTATGTAGCCTTCACAGGCACCCCAAAACTTTGTGTGCTTCCCCATAACCCCGAAGAGAGGGGGAAGGGGGGAGCGGGCCACACCAGCCGCTGCCTTTTCTCTCTATATTTTCCTCTCCACAGAAGGATGGATTCGGCTGGTGCCTTTAATGCTCATGAAACGCACCGGGGAAGGCATTCTTTTCCATTCCTATTCTTTCAGGGGGAAAAGGAGGAACTAGGAGGAAGAACATCCCAGGTTCCCAAATTGGGAACATGCATGGGAGAGATGAGCTCATGGCTTCACCTTCTTGCAGGGGAAAAGCACTATACACAAGCGATACACCAGGCCAGCTGTCCATGTAACGAAACTTACTTACCTGTTTGTACCTGAAAGAACACGTGAAGAACCATCTCAACCCAGAGATTACAGAACTCCAAGGTATTGGGTGTTGCCCAGCCTGCTGCCCTACAGATGTCTGCTAGAGAGGTAAAATCAAAACTATGGACCAGAAACAGAAGAGTTGGATCGACTCGCTGAAGCAAAAATTTGCAAAGATGATAATAAGAAAGAATAAAACAAATAAACCACTCAGACCACTGGAATGCAGCTAATTAATAAAAAGGTAAGTGTATTTGTTTTTCTCTTTGTTTGGTACTTTGCATGAGTTGTATCCTTTTTTTAAAAAAAAAGAAAAAAAAATTGAGGGAATGAAAGAAAAACAAAATAAAAAAAAAAAAATACAAATAGATGACAGTAACACAGAGTCAAAAATTACCAATGTCAATTTCTGAAATTCATCCACAGTGTCTCAATTTCAAGTTCAATGTCTTTTTTTTTTCAAATTCTCCCCCCCCCCCCCCCCCCCAAAAAAATTACTGAGTAGGAATGTTCACGAAAAATGATCACAGTTCAGTCCATGAAGAAGAAAAAAAATCCAGGAAAACTTGAGAAAAACGAAATGTATGCAGTTCTTTCCTACCCAATCCGAAAACTCTTTTCTCACAACTTTCACATCTCTTTTTGCTTCATTTCCAGGTACGAGATGATGGGATGGCTCGCCAGTCCAACCAAGGATAGGAACTCCACAGCAGGACAGAAATCAGAATTTCAGCAGCAATTTCTCAGACACTCACCAAAGAGAAAAATAAAACACAAGAGAAAAAAAAACCCGGCCTTGCAAAAACAAAGCCAAAACAATCATCAGTAACTCATTCCAATAAACAGTTTCAAATTACCAACATGTGTTTCAATAATTTAGAATTATTTCTTTAGCACACATACATGCTAGTCACCATTGCTGGACTATTAAAAAGTTTGTTCTCACTTAAATCACTCAATCGCATCTGCTCTCACTCGTGTTGCTCATAATCTCTCGTGTCTCTCATTCATTTCTGCTTGTACACGATCTTCTGAAAACTTTTCAAGAGAGGCGGAGCTAACCTTTCACCTCACCAATCAGAAATCAGTTTAGGAACTTTTTCTTTCTTTGGGATTATTTGTAATAGAATAAATAAATTTTACTTCAGGTTCTTTTCTTACTATTAGTTTTATATCGATATAAATAAAATAATACTAATTATTAATATCAGTGACCCAAGTTAATGACCTGGGTTACAGGTGCCATTGGCCAATGCTCACGAGAATGCCACACTTCTCGTGGAGTGTGCTCAAACCCGCAAGGGGGCGGGCATGGACTGGGTCTGGTAAGTCAGGGAAATGGCGTCCATGACCCAGTGGGCAAGCCTCTGTGGGAGACAGCGTTCCCTTTCTGCTGTCTGCCGAAGCAGACAAAGAGCTGCTCAGAGTGTCTAAGGCTCTTTGTGCGATCCAAATAGGTGCGCAAAGCACGCACCGGACACAGCAACGATAAGGCTGGGTGTGCCTCTTCCGGGGCAGCACTTGCAGACGCACCATCTGACCCCTGAAAGGGGTCGTGGGAACCTTGGGCATGTAGCCCAGTTGGGGTCTCAGGATCACGTGAGGGTCTTCCGGACCAAACTCTAGGCACTCTTCAGTAGCAGAGAGTGACATGGAGGTTCCAGAGGTCTTGGCGTGGGTGCCAGAGGGTTCCCCATCCCTGAGAGAGAAGATCCTCTCTCAGGAGAATTGGCCAGGGAGGAGCTGTCACGAGGAGCGTGAGGTCCGGGAACCAGGGTTGTGTGGGTCAGTAAGGAGCCACGAGGGTGACCAGCTCCCCGTCTTCCCTGATCTTTCACAGGACCTGTGCAAGTAGGCTCGCTGGGGGAAACGCGTATTTGCTCAGCCCCCATGTCCAACTGTGTGCTGCACTTTTGTGCTGAGGGGTGCTCCCATCAGAGCATACAAGAGCGGGCAGTGGGAGGATTCTCAGGAGGCAAACAGGTCTACCTGTGCCTTGTCAAATCGAATCCATATCAGCTGGACGACCTGGAGGTGGAGTCTCCACTCTCCTCTGAGCATTACCTGCCAAGACAGAGCATCTGCTATGACGTTGAGGTCGCCAGGGATGTGAGTGGCCCGCAGCAACCTAAGTCACTGCTGACTCCAAAGGAGGAGGTGGTGGGCAATTTGTGACATGCATTGTGAGCGTAAACCGCCATGGCGATTTATATACGCTACCATGGCCATATTGTCAATTGATCAACGGCAATAGCCTCCGCAGGGCGAGCAGTACTGCCAGCAACTCAAGGCAGTATATGTGCCAATGCAGACGAGGTCCTGTCCTGGAGCCGACAGCTGCATGCCCGTCGCACACGGCGCCCAAGCCTGTCTTGGAGGCGACTGTCATGACTAAGATGTGCCTGGACACTTGCTGCAAGGGGACTCCAGTCCGCAGGAATGCAAGGTCCGTCCAAGGGCTGAAGAGGCGGTGACAAGCAGGCGTGAGAGCCATATGGTGTGCGCTGCACCACCATGCGTACCTTGGTACTCAGGTCTGGAGCCAGTACTGGAGCCAATACTGAAAGTATTTCAGTGGGACTGAAGTTTGCTACCTGGATAAGTTCAGGCAGCTCAGCACCGACTGCGCACGCTCGGAAGTGAGGCGTGCTATCATCTAACTCCATGCCAGGAAAAGAAATGCTCTGAACTGGGGAGAGCTTGCTCTTTTCCCAGTTGACACGAAGCCCTAAGTGCCTGAGGTGGTTGTGCACCAGGTCCCTGTTTTCACACAGTAACTCTCGAGAGTGTGCTAGAATCAGCCAGTCATCAAGGTAGTTAAGTATGCGAACACCCACTTCCCTTAGCGGGGCAAGGGCTGTCTTTGCAATCTTCGTAAAGACGCGAGGGGACAGGGACAAGCAGAAGGGGAGGACTCTGTACTGATATGCCTGGCCGTCAAATACAAACCATAGGAAGGGTCTATGTAGAGGTAAAATTGAGACATGGAAGTACGTGTCCTTCAGGTCTACTGCTGTGAACCAATCCTGATGCCATATGCACGTTAGGATATGCTTTTGAGTCAGCATCTTGAACGGGAGTCAATGCAAGGCCCGGTTCAGAACTCGCAGGTCCAAGATTGGCCGTAACCCACCGCCCTTCTTGGGAACGATGAAGTAGGGGCCATAAAACCCCTGTCTCACCTCGGCTGGAGGGACAAGCTCTGTCGCGCCCTTCGGTAGGAGGACTGCGATCTCCGCCTGCAGGACGGCGGCACTGTCGTCCTTCACTAAAGTGAAGAGGACGCCGTGGAACTGAAGCAGGCACCTGGCAAACTGAATCGCGTAGCTGAGTTGGATGGTTCTGGCCAGACAGCACGATGGGTTGGAAAGCGATAGCCACGTGTCCAAGCTCCGGCAAGGGGCAATAAAGGATGGAACGCACCCAATGTTCCTTGGGATGGGGTTTCATGGCAGGGGGGGATGCGCATCAGGGAGCGAGGCTCTGACCAGGGGTGGCCACACTGAGGGGGTCCTCGAAGCACTTACATTGCTCCGCACACCCGGCATACGGCGGGGCGGCGACTGGGTAGGAGGGCCAACAAGGCCGTTGTCTGGACTCGTAACCACCGGCCGGCAGGGGGTGACAGATGTGTGAAGAAGTAGGGCCCGTGAAAGCAGGGATGCGCGTTCATTGGGCCTGGGCTGCGAAAACTTGGTGTCTGGTGGCCGCGGGGGCTGCGACCGTGCGCACTGAGCATGTAGCCCGAGGTGAGCGGAAACTGCTCTTTTTTTGACAAGTTGGATGCCGCAACCTGGACCACAAATGTGTACATCGTCTGCCCGAGTGAATGTGCTGTGACCTTAGTTGCATGTAGGGCAAGGTCAGTTGCCGAGCACAGCTCCTGTAGCAGGTCAGGATCAGAACTACCCTAGTGTAGCTCTCTCAGCGCTCTGGCCTGGTGGACCTGGAGGAAGGGCCATAGTGTGCAGGGCGGAGGTGGCATTACCAGTAGCGCTGTAAGCTTTTGTCACCAGATTCCGCCAGGTGGCGGCACTCAGTGGGCACAGGTGTTTTGCGTTCACCTTATTCACCTGGGGTATTGCGACATACCCCTCAGCCGCCCCAGCGTCAAGGGTAGTGAGAGCGGAAGAGCCGAAGGATCGCGTCCGGGCAGTGAAAGGTGCCCTCCGTGACCGCGTCAGCTCATCGTGCACTTCCGGGAAGAAGGGGACCGTAGGGGGGTGTGGCCGCAAATGGCGCGCTGAACCCAAATACCAGTCGTCAAGCTGCGAGTGTTCGGGTGCAGGTAGAGGGTTCCACTCAAACCCCACACTCGAAGCGGCCCGGGCAAGCATGGGGTTCAGTTCTGCGTCGGCCTCAGACCGGGCTGCCACTCCCGAAGGTGGAAGTCCGGTCGAGTCCTCGATGCCAGACATCACCAGAGCACTCTCCGATCCAGCAATTGACAACCGATCCATCTCGTGAGTTCAGAGAGAGACATTAGGCTGGCATTGAAGCGAGCCGTCTGTCTCAACCCAGAACTGGGCGGGGCAAATGAGCGTACCAGGGAGCGTGTGGTCGCTCCCTGGTACGCCTTCAGCATAAATTCGCCTTCAGCATCAACCGGGGTGGCCTTATACCCGTAGGTAGAAGGACCGGCGCGGGGGACTGCTGAAGTGGCTTTCTTCTGGAGGAAAGAAATCCGCGACCGCAACGTTGCCATGGTCATGTTCTCGCAGTGAGAACATGAACCATCCAGAAACGCTTTCTCAACGTGATCCGAGCCCAGACACGTGAGGCAGCGATTGTGGCTGTCTAGAGTGGCTGTCTAAATAACGTTGTTTATTATTGTGCAAGAAATCCACTGTGACATATTTAACTACAGTACTGTTCTGAATCTGAACACAACAAACAACATCATTGCAGAGTGAGTTCAATAATATTTGTTAGGCTTACGTTAATAAAAGAACGTGCAGGAAAAGCATTTCCAAAAGTGACTAGCAGCACAGAGACTCTTCAAGCACAACACAAGAAACAGCTCAAACACTGTACATGATCCATTACATCCTTTGTCTGTGAACATGATTATCATTCAAAATTATGTCATGATTTAATAATACTATACTGATTCCTGAAATATTATTCTTAATTAAGATAAATGATCTTTGATGAGTGAATTTTGTCCACCTCTGAGCCAGACTATGAATGACAATTAAGACACCTTCAGCCATAAAACTGTTTTACAAACATGGATGTAAACTTGACCAACACAATTGTAATGCAGGCTGTTCTTAGCTCTCTACTGTCTTTGTGAGCCCCTGTAAAGGTGTTACCTCTGCAAATCAAACCAAACATATCAACCCATTATGAAAACATTTCAGTTCAATGAAGCTGCACCTTCAAATTCAGATTTGGCCTGTTACTTTATTTTACTTAATTTATGACATGCAAATCCTCATCATCAGCAAGAGAAAATAAGACTGTCAGTTTCCTCCAGTACAGAGACAGTCGACAGACTGACATCAACTGATACTTACTACACCAAACTTAGACAAAAGATGTGGATGTCCGTTTTGATCCTGAGATTAATCATGAGTCAAATTCTATTCATTTTAATTGCCTCTTTGCCATGTTAGTGGGTTAATATGGTCACATTAGTGGGGAGGATCTCTTTGTAACTGACTGTAACCACACAAATATTTACATCGTTTTTTTTTTAGATGTCAGAGTATGTTCTTGGCATCTCCTGCACATATTAGAACTCCTGGTGAATCACTATTGTCCTGTTAGATCTCAAGTTAGTCACTCAGTGATTGTGGCACAGCATGGATCAGACAGACTTCTGGGAAATGCATGTAGTGGATCGGGATCATATGGGGTGGTGGATCAATACACTCTTGAAATTCCTTCAAGAGTCGCTTCACTATTTCCAAAGACACAAACTGTAATGAGCTATTCTTAGACTTCAACAGTCTGCAAACTGAGGACACAGCTGTGTATTTCTGTGCAAAGCTACACTGGCTCATCTCAGCATGAGAAACTGACAAAAACACATCTGCTGTACAGTTCATCCATTTGTGCAAAGTATTTACAATTATCTACACACCTGCTTCTCTACCAGCTCAGGATGATATTTAGACATATTACCACAGACTCAATTATTCTGCCATTTTACAGATTTATTTATGTTCCTGAATAGAAAAAAAAAATTCTGTTAAGAATTTGTGAAACAAGCAATCAAACTGTTCTGTTCCAAACTAAACGTGTAGTAGTATATTATATGAATAAAAACATCGCAAAATGTAGAATATTATATTGTAGAAGTAAATCAATGTCTCCACAAGAGGGAGCCAATGCAACATGATCACATGAGAAGTCCATTATGACCAATTCTAAAGATTTTTAGCAGTAACTCCTCCTTACAAGCGGACACACATCACTCTTAGTTTAAGAGGAGGGTGGGGGGTGGGAGTGGTAATTTAATTCTATATAACACCTGTTCACTTTAGACATCCAATTAAATCACATTAAGGTGCAGAAATGGCATGTATATACTAGCAAACATTTTAACAATATGGTCGAGGAGCATTTCTCTGTGGTGTTTTTAGTTGAAACTTTTTTGGATCTAAAATCCACAGTACATGACCATTGTGAAGAATACGTTTACGGTTGATTGCAATTATAATGATTGATTTTAACATTTTCACCGACTACACCTTTCTTTGCACCTCTACCTCCACTTCCATCCAACTCCAACATTTAGTTATGTCCTTCTCAATATGTCACACTTAAGCATGCAGCCTCCAGCCACAACTGTCAAATGACATTCCTACTAAAAGATACCACACTTAAATAGCACAAAACACCAACCATACAAACATCCAACACTTACTACACTGATAACAACATATAGCTGGAATTCTAAGGGCACACACTGCGAGTTAGCTGATACAAGTCATTTTGATGAAGACGTAAAACAACAAAGGGCAATGAACTTCAGTCTTGTTATGTGCATTTGTATATTATCAGGCATGAACCTGCATTCTGAGTGCACACTTGTGTTTCACTGAGTTATTCGATTTCAGTTATAATTTTACTGTTTAAGATTTCACAAAACCTGAGCCAGTGGCTACTGTTATTTTCCTCTTTGAGCATCTGAAAAGTTTAGGGCCAAATCTTTTTCAGAAATGTCAGTCACAGAGGCCAAAGCAGAGTTAAAAGATGACCTTACCATAATTAGTAATGACAGAAAACAAATTCAACTGAATATGTTAATTTTACTCCAACTATAAAATGTGTTTGCATACCTCTATACAAATTATTTTGTAGGGTGGGACAGCGTCACTCAAATTCCTAAAACACAGTGCTATAAACGGAATCTTCATTGAGTGTTTGTGCCCAGCTGCAGTGTACTACTGTTAATGTACGGTATTACTGTTCAGCTTCTTATTTTCTTCATTTGACATTTTTGTAGTGGCCATGGAAATGCTACAGTATGGCGTTCTACTGATGATTATTTCATGTGAGAAACTCCCCTTTGTTCTGGAATATTACTGTCATCTTATTGTTCTAAATCATGTGACATTAATTTTCCATTTTTTTCAGGTGTCAGTGGTCAGTCATTGACATCCTCTGATTCTGTAGTGAAAAAACCTGGAGAATCAGTCACTTTGTCCTGCACTGTGACTGGAATTGCAATGAGCAGCTACTGGATGCACTGGATCCGTCAGAAACCAGGGAGAGGACTGGAGTGGATTGGGTACATTAACACTGGCACTAGTACTTCTTTTGCACAGTCTCTACAAGGACAGTTCTCCATCACCAAAGACACCAGCACAAACAAGCTGTATTTAGAGGTGAAAAGCTTGAAAACTGAAGACACGGCTGTTTATTACTGTGCAAGAGACTCACAGTTAGACAAAACACTACAAGTTTGCACAATAACTGTTCATGCAAGATATTTATGAGGGCCTCAGAGGAAATGAACAGCAAACTTCCCCTTTTTATGTTGTTTGAATAACTTAAAAATTTCCTCACAATGAACTTCCCAAGGTCTGAGCTGGAAGACTAAAAGACTTGGATTCAAACCCTGTAAGAGGTGATCCATGAGTCCCTTAAAACTCTTCCACCCAAAACACAAAACAGCTGTACTCTACTCTAGTATTCTAAAATCACATTAGTTCATAGATTTTCTACCCTGCTTTTATGAAGAAAAAACTAATCTGGAAGACTTTGATAAACTGTATATCTCCTTTAAAAATATATGTTTTAAAGAGAATGAGTGCATAATAGTGAATTGAAAAAAATGCAAACATCATCAGGATTTGGATTGACTCCAAATGTAGCTTTAAAATAGAAAATCCAGTTCATGCAATTTATTGATAATCATTACTTAAGATTAATCTCGAGTATTGGATGCTTTGTGTTGATTATTTCTGAATTGATGAATTTTGAAATTGGCATAATACATAACCTCTTTACTTGACTAATACATTTTTTGACTAATACATTTTGATTATTCAGGATTTTCTTGAACTCATTATTATCAGTAATTAAGCGCCTATGATGTTACCACAAGTGTATGACCAGGATAATTATTACTGCGGGCCATGAATGAGAGCAAATCCTCAGGTACCGTCTGACTTATCGCTCAGCAAGCTTTATGTACGTAACTAAGCGATTATCATTTGAATATGAGATAGCTTGATTTATTTATATTAGCAAACCCTCCAACCGCTGACTTAATATCGAACTGGCAAACTCGTGATCATAAAAAAATATATACATAGGCTATTCCGGCCGACATCGACACCTGAATGAATAATGAGACCAACCGAGTTATCAAAAACACCAAATTATAATTATATCTAAAATGATGATCAGAATTAGATTGGAAAGTTGATTTAAATTTGAGGTCAATTAATTGGATTCAGATTGAAATATGAATGGTGTCAGATTCGGTCTGAACTAAATCAAATACTTTAAGACGTAAAACCAACTCGTGCCAGAAAAGATGAACACACGCAGAACTTCACCATCTTGTTAGATAGCGCTATCAGACCAGTGCAATGGCCTGAAAAAAATAATGTGCACGCATGTGTGTTCTGCATTAGTGATGTGTTACAGTCTTAATCCTTCATTTTTGTGTTCTGCATTGTGGCTGATAAATTTTTATATGACAAAATAAAAAAAACTTTTAGACTAAAACTGTTTTAGTCTCACCCATTTATTTTATTGTGTGTGTGTGTGTGTGTTGTGCATTGATGGTGTGTTATAGTCTCAGCCTTTCCTGTTTGTGTGTGTTCTGCATTGTGGCTGATTGCTTTTTGTTTGACATTTACACATTTGGCAGACACTTTTATCCAACGTGACTTAGTGCATTGGAGGTATACATTGTAACAGTTTGTGTGTGTGTATGTGTATGTGTGTGTGTGTGTGTGTGTGTGTGTGAGTGTGTGTTCCCTGTGAATAGAACACATGATCTCAGCATTGCTAGCACCATTCTCTACCAATTATTTTTTATAATGTTATAGTCTCACCAATAATATAATTAAATTAGGCTTGCTCATAATAATAGTTCATTTAGTCACATACATACAACTTGCTTAAGTGAAATAAGTCAGTGACTGATGGTACCTAAGGATTTGTTCACATTCGTGGCACGCAGTAATAATCATATCCTGGCCTATGTACTGTGTGTGCAGCATCATATGCACTTCATTTATGGGTAATAATGAGTTTATGAAAATCCAGAATAATCAAAATAATGATTTATTAGACAGGTGAATAAGTATCATGCCAATTACATAATTCGATACATTCAGAAATTACTAATACAAAACATCCAATGCTCAAAGATTAATCTTAAGAGTAAGAGATGCATACCTGACTATTATAATAAAAACATGATGTTGTGGGTTTAACGCACACAAACACCATGGGGTTGAATCTGGATACAGGATCCCCCTGACCAATGTGTTCAATTCCCTTATATACCCAGACCACAGTAGCCTGCATCAAACCAAAAAGAAAACAAAAGGAAATTGGGAGTGAATTGATTCAGTGACACAGGAGGTAACACCCTGAAAGTAATTTACATTGAGGACCCCTTGGAGACACATTCCACAGCAGAAACATAATTTCTCTAATAAAATAAATCTTATTTGTGTTCCTGAATAGAAAAAAAATGATGTTAAGAATTTGTGAAACAAACAATCAAACTGTTCTGTTCCAAACTAAAACTGTAGTATATATTATATGAATAATATATTGCAAAATATTATATTGTAGAAGTGAATCATTCTCTCCACAAGTGGGAGTCAATACAACATTTTCACATGAGAAGTCATTTATGACCAATTCTAAAGATTTTTAGCAGTAACTCCTCCTTACAAGCGGACACACATCACTCTTAGTTTAAGAGGAGGGTGGGGGGTGGGAGTGGTAATTTAATTCTATATAATGCCTGTTCACTTTAGACATCCAATTAAATCAGATTAATGTGCAGAAATTGCATGTATATACTAGCAAACATTTTAACAATATGGTCGAGGAGCATTTCTCTGTGGTGTTTTTAGTTGAAACTTTTTTGGATCTAAAATCCACAGTACATGACCATTGTGAAGAATACGTTTACGGTTGATTGCAATTACAATGATTGATTTTAACATTTTCACCGACTACACCTTTCTTTGCACCTCTACCTCCACTTCCATCCAACTCCAACATTTAGTTATGTCCTTCTCAATATGTCACACTTAAGCATGCAGCCTCCAGCCACAACTGTCAAATGACATTCCTACTAAAAGATACCACACTTAAATAGCACAAAACACCAACCATACAAACATCCAACACTTACTACACTGATAACAACATATAGCTGGAATTCTAAGGGCACACACTGCGAGTTAGCTGATACAAGTCATTTTGATGAAGACGTAAAACAACAAAGGGCAATGAACTTCAGTCTTGTTATGTGCATTTGTATATTATCAGGCATGAACCTGCATTCTGAGTGCACACTTGTGTTTCACTGAGTTATTCGATTTCAGTTATAATTTTACTGTTTAAGATTTCACAAAACCTGAGCCAGTGGCTACTGTTATTTTCCTCTTTGAGCATCTGAAAAGTTTAGGGCCAAATCTTTTTCAGAAATGTCAGTCACAGAGGCCAAAGCAGAGTTAAAAGATGACCTTACCATAATTAGTAATGACAGAAAACAAATTCAACTGAATATGTTAATTTTACACCAACTATAAAATATGTGTTTGCATACGTCTATGTAAATTATTTTGTAGGGTGGGACAGCGTCACTCAAATTCCTAAAACACAGTGCTATAAACGGAATCTTCATTGAGTGTTTGTGCCCAGCTGCAGTGTACTACTGTTAATGTACGGTATTACTGTTCAGCTTCTTATTTTCTTCATTTGACATTTTTGTAGTGGCCATGGAAATGCTACAGTATGGCGTTCTACTGATGATTATTTCATGTGAGAAACTCCCCTTTGTTCTGCAATATTACTGTCATCTTATTGTTCTAAATCATGTGACATTAATTTTCCATTTTTTCAGGTATCAGTGGTCAGTCATTGACATCCTCTGATTCTGTAGTGAAAAAACCTGGAGAATCAGTCACTTTGTCCTGCACTGTGTCTGGAATTGCAATGAGCAGCTACTGGATGCACTGGATCCGTCAGAAACCAGGGAGAGGACTGGAGTGGATTGGGTACATTGACACTGGCACTAGTACTTATTTTGCACAGTCTCTACAAGGACAGTTCTCCATCACCAAAGACACCAGCACAAACAAGCTGTATTTAGAGGTGAAAAGCTTGAAAACTGAAGACACGGCTGTTTATTACTGTGCAAGTGACTCACAGTTAGACAAAACACTACAAGTTTGCACAATAACTGTTCATGCAAGATATTTATGAGGGCCTCAGAGGAAATGAACAGCAAACTTCCCCTTTTTATGTTGTTTGAATAACTTAAAAATTTCCTCACAATGAACTTCCCAAGGTCTGAGCTGGAAGACTAAAAGATTTGGATTCAAACCCTGTAAGAGGTGATCCATGAGTCCCTTAAAACTCTTCCACCCAAAACACAAAACAGCTGTACTCTACTCTAGTATTCTAAAATCACATTAGTTCATAGATTTTCTACCCTGCTTTTATGAAGAAAAAAACCCATCTGGAAGACTTTGATAAACTGTATATCTCCTTTAAAAATATATGTTTTAAAGAGAATGAGTGCATAATAGTGAATAAAAAAAAAATGCAAACATCATCAGGATTATGGGTTGACTCCAAATGTATAAAATAGAAAATCCAGTTCATGCACTTTATTGATAATCATTACTTAAGATTAATCTCGAGTATTGGATGCTTTGTGTTGATTATATCTGAATTGATGAATTTTGAAATTGGCATAATACATAACCCCTTTACTTGAGTAATACATTTTTTGACTAATACATTTTGATTATTCAGGATTTTCTTGAACTCATTATTATCAGTAATTAAGCGCCTATGATGTTACCACAAGTGTATGACCAGGATAATTATTACTGCGGGCCATGAATGAGAGCAAATCCTCAGGTACCGTCTGACTTATCGCTCAGCAAGCTTTATGTACGTAACTAAGCGATTATCATTTGAATATGAGATAGCTTGATTTATTTATATTAGCAAACCCTCCAACCGCTGACTTAATATCGAACTGGCAACCTCGTGATCATAAAAAAATAGGCTATATACATAGGCTATTCCGGCCGACATCGACACCTGAATGAATAATGAGACCAACCGAGTTATCAAAAACACCAAATTATAATTATATCTAAAATGATGATCAGAATTAGATTGGAAAGTTGATTTAAATTTGAGGTCAATTAATTGGATTCAGATTGAAATATGAATGGTGTCAGATTCGGTCTGAACTAAATCAAATACTTTAAGACGTAAAACCAACTCGTGCCAGAAAAGATGAACACACGCAGAACTTCACCATCTTGTTAGATAGCGCTATCAGACCAGTGCAATGGCCTGAAAAAAATAATGTGCACGCATGTGTGTTCTGCATTAGTGATGTGTTACAGTCTTAATCCTTCATTTTTGTGTTCTGCATTGTGGCTGATAAATTTTTATATGACAAAATAAAAAAAAACTTTTAGACTAAAACTGTTTTAGTCTCACCCATTTATTTTATTGTGTGTGTGTGTGTGTGTGTGTGTGTTGTGCATTGATGGTGTGTTATAGTCTCAGCCTTTCCTGTTTGTGTGTGTTCTGCATTGTGGCTGATTGCTTTTTGTTTGACATTTACACATTTGGCAGACACTTTTATCCAACGTGACTTAGTGCATTGGAGGTATACATTGTAACAGTTTGTGTGTGTGTATGTGTATGTGTGTGTGTGTGTGAGTGTGTGTGTGTGTGTGTGTGTGTGTGTGTGTGTGTGTGTGTGTGAGTGTGTGTTCCCTGTGAATAGAACACATGATCTCAGCATTGCTAGCACCATTCTCTACCAATTATTTTTTATAATGTTATAGTCTCACCAATAATATAATTAAATTAGGCTTGCTCATAATAATAGTTCATTTAGTCACATACATACAACTTGCTTAAGTGAAATAAGTCAGTGACTGATGGTACCTAAGGATTTGTTCACATTCGTGGCACGCAGTAATAATCATATCCTGGCCTATGTACTGTGTGTGCAGCATCATATGCACTTCATTTATGGGTAATAATGAGTTTATGAAAATCCAGAATAATCAAAATAATGATTTATTAGACAGGTGAATAAGTATCATGCCAATTACATAATTCGATACATTCAGAAATTACTAATACAAAACATCCAATGCTCAAAGATTAATCTTAAGAGTAAGAGATGCATACCTGACTATTATAATAAAAACATGATGTTGTGGGTTTAACGCACACAAACACCATGGGGTTGAATCTGGATACAGGATCCCCCTGACCAATGTGTTCAATTCCCTTATATACCCAGACCACAGTAGCCTGCATCAAACCAAAAAGAAAACAAAAGGAACTTGGGAGTGAATTGATTCAGTGACACAGGAGGTAACACCCTGAAAGTAATTTACATTGAGGACCCCTTGGAGTCACATTCCACAGCAGAAACATAATTTCTCTAATAAAATAAATCTTATTTGTGTTCCTGAATAGAAAAAAAATGATGTTAAGAATTTGTGTAACAAGCAATCAAACTGTTCTGTTCCAAACTAAAACTGTAGTATATATTATATGAATAATATATTGCAAAATATTATATTGTAGAAGTGAATCATTCTCTCCACAAGTGGGAGTCAATGCAACATTTTCACATGAGAAGTCATTTATGACCAATTCTAAAGATTTTTAGCATTAACTGCTCCTTACCTGCTGACACACATCACTCTTTGTTTAAGAGGAGGGTGGGGTGTGGGAGTGGTAATTTAATTCTATATAACACCTGTTCACTTTAGACATCCAATTAAATCACATTAAGGTGCAGAAATTGCATGTATATACTAGCAAACATTTTAACAATATGGTCGAGGAGCATTTCTCTGTGGTGTTTTTAGTTGAAACTTTTTTGGATCTAAAATCCACAGTACATGACCATTGTGAAGAATACGTTTACAGTTGATTGCAATTATAATGATTGATTTTAACATTTTCACCGACTACACCTTTCTTTGCACCTCTACCTCCACCTCCATCCAACTCCAACATTTAGTTATGTCCTTCTCAATATGTCACACTTAAGCATGCAGCCTCCAGCCACAACTGTCAAATGACATTCCTACTAAAAGATACCACACTTAAATAGCACAAAACACCAACCATACAAACATCCAACACTTACTACACCGATAACAACATATAGCTGGAATTCTAAGGGCACACACTGCGAGTTAGCTGATACAAGTCATTTTGATGAAGACGTAAAACAACAAAGGACAATGAACTTCAGTCTTGTTATGTGCATTTGTATATTATCAGGCATGGACCTGCATTCTGAGTGCACACTTGTGTTTCACTGAGTTATTCCATTTCAGTTATAATTTTACTGTTTAAGATTTCACAAAACCTGATATTTCCTCTTTGAGCATCTGAAAAGTTTAGGGGCAAATCTTTTTCAGAAATGTCAGTCACAGAGGCCAAAGCAGAGTTAAAAGATGACCTTACCATAATTAGTAATGACAGAAAACAAATTCAACTGAATATGTTAATTTTACACCAACTATAAAATATGTGTTTGCATACCTCTATGCAAATTATTTTGTAGGGTGGGACAGCGTCACTCAAATTCCTAAAACACAGTGCTATAAACGGAATCTTCATTGAGTGTTTGTGCCCAGCTGCAGTGTACTACTGTTAATGTACGGTATTACTGTTCAGCTTCTTATTTTCTTCATTTGACATTTTTGTAGTGGCCATGGAAATGCTACAGTATGGCGTTCTACTGATGATTATTTCATGTGAGAAACTCCCCTTTGTTCTGCAATATTACTGTCATCTTATTGTTCTAAATCATGTGACATTAATTTTCCATTTTTTCAGGTATCAGTGGTCAGTCATTGACATCCTCTGATTCTGTAGTGAAAAAACCTGGAGAATCAGTCACTTTGTCCTGCACTGTGTCTGGAATTGCAATGAGCAGCTACAACATGCACTGGATCCGTCAGAAACCAGGGAGAGGACTGGAGTGGATTGGGTACATTGACACTGGCACTAGTACTTCTTTTGCACAGTCTCTACAAGGACAGTTCTCCATCACCAAAGACACCAGCACAAACAAGCTGTATTTAGAGGTGAAAAGCTTGAAAACTGAAGACACGGCTGTTTATTACTGTGCAAGAGACTCACAGTTAGACAAAAGACTACAAGTTTGCACAATAACTGTTCATGCAAGATATTTATGAGGGCCTCAGAGGAAATGAACAGCAAACTTCCCCTTTTTATGTTGTTTGAATAACTTAAAAATTTCCTCACAATGAACTTCCCAAGGTCTGAGCTGGAAGTCTAAAGGACTTGGATTCAAACCCTGTAAGAGGTGATCCACGAGTCCCTTAAAACTCTTCCACCCAAAACACAAAACAGCTGTACTCTACTCTAGTATTCTAAAATCACATTAGTTCATAGATTTTCTACCCTGCTTTTATGAAGAAAAAAACCCATTTGGAAGACTTTGATAAACTGTATATCTCCTTTAAAAATATATGTTTTAAAGAGAATGAGTGCATAATAGTGAATTAAAAAAAAATGCAAACATCATCAGGATTTGGATTGACTCCAAATGTATAAAATAGAAAATCCAGTTCATGCACTTTATTGATAATCATTACTTAAGATTAATCTCGAGTATTGGATGCTTTGTGTTGATTATTTCTGAATTGATGAATTTTGAAATTGGCATAATACATAACCTCTTTACTTGACTAATACATTTTTTGACTAATACATTTTGATTATTCAGGATTTTCTTGAACTCATTATTATCAGTAATTAAGCGCCTATGATGTTACCACAAGTGTATGACCAGGATAATTATTACTGCGGGCCATGAATGAGAGCAAATCCTCAGGTACCGTCTGACTTATCGCTCAGCAAGCTTTATGTACGTAACTAAGCGATTATCATTTGAATATGAGATAGCTTGATTTATTTATATTAGCAAACCCTCCAACCGCTGACTTAATATCGAACTGGCAAACTCGTGATCATAAAAAATATATACATAGGCTATTCCGGCCGACATCGACACCTGAATGAATAATGAGACCAACCGAGTTATCAAAAACACCAAATTATAATTATATCTAAAATGATGATCAGAATTAGATTGGAAAGTTGATTTAAATTTGAGGTCAATTAATTGGATTCAGATTGAAATATGAATGGTGTCAGATTCGGTCTGAACTAAATCAAATACTTTAAGACGTAAAACCAACTCGTGCCAGAAAAGATGAACACACGCAGAACTTCACCATCTTGTTAGATAGCGCTATCAGACCAGTGCAATGGCCTGAAAAAAATAATGTGCACGCATGTGTGTTCTGCATTAGTGATGTGTTACAGTCTTAATCCTTCATTTTTGTGTTCTGCATTGTGGCTGATAAATTTTTATATGACAAAATAAAAAAAACTTTTAGACTAAAACTGTTTTAGTCTCACCCATTTATTTTATTGTGTGTGTGTGTGTGTGTGTGTGTGTGTGTGTGTTGTGCATTGATGGTGTGTTATAGTCTCAGCCTTTCCTGTTTGTGTGTGTTCTGCATTGTGGCTGATTGCTTTTTGTTTGACATTTACACATTTGGCAGACACTTTTATCCAACGTGACTTAGTGCATTGGAGGTATACATTGTAACAGTTTGTGTGTGTGTATGTGTATGTGTGTGTGTGTGTGTGTGTGTGTGTGTGTGTGTGTGTGTGTGTGTGAGTGTGTGTTCCCTGTGAATAGAACACATGATCTCAGCATTGCTAGCACCATTCTCTACCAATTATTTTTTATAATGTTATAGTCTCAACAATAATATAATTAAATTAGGCTTGCTCATAATAATAGTTCATTTAGTCACATACATACAACTTGCTTAAGTGAAATAAGTCAGTGACTGATGGTACCTAAGGAATTGTTCACATTCGTGGTACGCAGTAATAATCATATCCTGGCCTATGTACTGTGTGTGCAGCATCATATGCACTTCATTTATGGGTAATAATGAGTTTATGAAAATCCAGAATAATCAAAATAATGATTTATTAGACAGGTGAATAAGTATCATGCCAATTACATAATTCGATACATTCAGAAATTACTAATACAAAACATCCAATGCTCAAAGATTAATCTTAAGAGTAAGAGATGCATACCTGACTATTATAATAAAAACATGATGTTGTGGGTTTAACGCACACAAACACCATGGGGTTGAATCTGGATACAGGATCCCCCTGACCAATGTGTTCAATTCCCTTATATACCCAGACCACAGTAGCCTGCATCAAACCAAAAAGAAAACAAAAGGAACTTGGGAGTGAATTGATTCAGTGACACAGGAGGTAACACCCTGAAAGTAATTTACATTGAGGACCCCTTGGAGACACATTCCACAGCAGAAACATAATTTCTCTAATAAAATAAATCTTATTTGTGTTCCTGAATAGAAAAAAAATGATGTTAAGAATTTGTGTAACAAGCAATCAAACTGTTCTGTTCCAAACTAAAACTGTAGTATATATTATATGAATAATATATTGCAAAATATTATATTGTAGAAGTGAATCATTCTCTCCACAAGTGGGAGTCAATGCAACATTTTCACATGAGAATTCCATTATGACCAATTCTAAAGATTTTTAGCAGTAACTCCTCCTTACAAGCGGACACACATCACTCTTAGTTTAAGAGGAGGGTGGGGGGTGGGAGTGGTAATTTAATTCTATATAATGCCTGTTCACTTTAGACATCCAATTAAATCAGATTAATGTGCAGAAATTGCATGTATATACTAGCAAACATTTTAACAATATGGTCGAGGAGCATTTCTCTGTGGTGTTTTTAGTTGAAACTTTTTTGGATCTAAAATCTACAGTACATGACCATTGAGAAGAATACGTTTACAGTTGATTGCAATTACAATGATTGATTTTAACATTTTCACCGACTACACCTTTCTTTGCACCTCTACCTCCACTTCCATCCAACTCCAACATTTAGTTATGTCCTTCTCAATATGTCACACTTAAGCATGCAGCCTCCAGCCACAACTGTCAAATGACATTCCTACTAAAAGATACCACACTTAAATAGCACAAAACACCAACCATACAAACATCCAACACTTACTACACTGATAACAACATATAGCTGGAATTCTAAGGGCACACACTGCGAGTTAGCTGATACAAGTCATTTTGATGAAGACGTAAAACAACAAAGGACAATGAACTTCATTCTTGTTATGTGCATTTGTATATTATCAGGCATGAACCTGCATTCTGAGTGCACACTTGTGTTTCACTGAGTTATTCCATTTCAGTTATAATTTTACTGTTTAAGATTTCACAAAACCTGAGCCAGTGGCTACTGTTATTTTCCTCTTTGAGCATCTGAAAAGTTTAGGGCCAAATCTTTTTCAGAAATGTCAGTCACAGAGGCCAAAGCAGAGTTAAAAGATGACCTTACCATAATTAGTAATGACAGATAACAAATTCAACTGAATATGTTAATTTTACTCCAACTATAAAATGTGTTTGCATACCTCTATGCAAATTATTATTTAGGGTGGGACAGTGTCACTCAAATTCCTAAAACACAGTGCTATAAACGGAATCTTCATTGAGTGTTTGTGCCCAGCTGCAGTGTACTACTGTTAATGTACGGTATTACTGTTCAGCTTCTTATTTTCTTCATTTGACATTTTTGTAGTGGCCATGGAAATGCTACAGTATGGCGTTCTACTGATGATTATTTCATGTGAGAAACTCCCCTTTGTTCTGGAATATTACTGTCATCTTATTGTTCTAAATCATGTGACATTAATTTTCCATTTTTTTCAGGTATCAGTGGTCAGTCATTGACATCCTCTGATTCTGTAGTGAAAAAACCTGGAGAATCAGTCACTTTGTCCTGCACTGTGACTGGAATTGCAATGAGCAGCTACTACATGAACTGGATCCGTCAGAAACCAGGGAGAGGACTGGAGTGGATTGGGTACATTGACACTGGCACTAGTACTTCTTTTGCACAGTCTCTACAAGGACAGTTCTCCATCACCAAAGACACCAGCACAAACAAGCTGTATTTAGAGGTGAAAAGCTTGAAAACTGAAGACACGGCTGTTTATTACTGTGCAAGAGACTCACAGTTAGACAAAAGACTACAAGTTTGCACAATAACTGTTCATGCAAGATATTTATGAGGGCCTCAGAGGAAATGAACAGCAAACTTCCCCTTTTTATGTTGTTTGAATAACTTAAAAATTTCCTCACAATGAACTTCCCAAGGTCTGAGCTGGAAGTCTAAAGGACTTGGATTCAAACCCTGTAAGAGGTGATCCATGAGTCCCTTAAAACTCTTCCACCCAAAACACAAAACAGCTGTACTCTACTCTAGTATTCTAAAATCACATTAGTTCATACATTTTCTACCCTGCTTTTATGAAGAAAAAAACTAATCTGGAAGACTTTGATAAACTGTATATCTCCTTTAAAAATATATGTTTTAAAGAGAATGAGTGCATAATAGTGAATTGAAAAAAAATGCAAACATCATCAGGATTTGGATTGACTCCAAATGTACTTTTAAATAGAAAATCCAGTTCATGCACTTTATTGATAATCATTACTGAGTCTCTGAGCAGGTGAATATTGTACCTATGCTGGGTTTTATCTTTATGTTTACTTTGAATGCAAGAAGGGATCTTGAAAACCTGTTGACAATCATTCTAGTTTTTTTTCATACGCTGTGGCTCAATTCTCGAATGAGAATACTTTTTTCAAAACATTAAGTTCAAATCTCAGAAATGTGTTTCTTATTTACAACAGATTTGAATTTCTTATTCATTTAAGCACATTGCACATGTTTTGTCATGTGTGCAAAAGAGTAAGTGCAATTGTCTACAATTTGCACAATAACTAAATGCACATGGATTGCTAATCAAAACTGATGAGTTGATTCTCAGTGAAATTGTCATACTCTTCACAATTTCTAAACATTCTTTCATCGAGTGAGCATCACATGCAAAATTATCCATTTCATTATCAAAATCTGTCAGACATACATGTATATTCCATAAATATCTATGACTTGGAATGTTTTTTCATTGTTGCAGGTTTTTATTTATTTATGTATTATTTATTTTTTTATTGTTTTGTATGGATGCCATTTTGTGGCAGTTTTCGGTTTTCTATATATGACTTTACATGTAAGAAATGTGTAAAAATGGACATGCAAATGATAATTTTCTGTTTACATGTAACACATTGCTACAAAAATAAAATTACTGTATATATACAAATGTGCATATCCTTTTGTGCACACCCTTCTGTGTACTACAGTACTGTTCAGTGTTGACTTTTCCCAGTAAAATGTACCTACTGTTGAAATCAGTAACAAAAAGGTCAGTGTGATACACAATAGCATTCAGCTAGACAAAACTGACATTATTGTATAGTACAGTAAGCAGTCAGTGTCAACAAAAAAGTAGAATACAAATTAAAATTGTATATAAAAAACATTTCCAGGGTTGACTGCCATGCGAAAAACATCTAAACAATTTTACAATTATTGCTCACAAAAAAATAAAAAAAGTTTGATTTTGGTGGCATTGACCAAATTACAGACACAATAACTAGGTTTTGAAGCATGATTTAAAAGTTTTGGGTGAGTTACTACATTCTTTTTCTTTACCATTTTGTTTTAATATTTACTCTGATCTAGGTATTTACTGTAAGGCACCTTAGCACATTGATCAAGGGGATCTGTTAGTATGTGTTATAAACACACAAACACCATGTCTTCTAAAATTCAGGTATGCATCTTTTATCTTAAGATTTATCTTTGAGTATTGGATGCTTTGTGTTGATTATTTCTGAATTGATATAATTTGCAGAAACATAATTTCTCTAAAAAAAAAATCTTTGTCATGACAAAGTTTACTGCTTTGGTATTGGGGCTATAGTACCAGTCACACTGAGTCCTTTTAAACGATTTCAAACATGAATATTTAGACTTGATGTGTAAATACAATTCAAGTTCTTTTTAATACAAGCATTAGGTGAGCTTGAAGTTATTTTTAGCTGACAAAGGACAGGATGGAGGAAGAAAGGGGAGGGGGAGAAGTGAGCAGATGTAGAAAGACAACTATGAAGCTATTTGGATTCAGTAAGATGTGATTCTTGAGACAGAGATGCTAACTTTGTAAGATAATTCTTTTGTTGATTATTTCTGAAGTTCTTTGCTTTCTCAGGGTGTGGAAACCCCTGGGTCCAGACTTTCAAGCAACTTTGCCTTGCACCACCAAGTGCACCACCACACATACAACTATTTTGTATGTGTGTTCAAGTGGAAAGATTTGGAAAAGTCACTAAGCATTGTACCGTTCAGATTAAGGAAATTATTTTTATAAAAAATAATAAATAATTGATTGAGGCCAAATATGACCAGAACAGTCATTATGACAATCATAATCATAATAATAATAATAAAAAACATCATCTGGATGGTATATTAAATGGAGGTCCTGACTCTCAGTGATCATTAAAAATACCAGGACACTTCTCGTAATTTCAGAGAAGGAGTGTAACACTGATGTCATGGCCAAATATGCCCATTGGACTCAATCCATCATGGCTTCCTAATAATCCCCTATATACTGTATGTGTATATATAATGAAAAATGTATCCTGCCAGAATTTATTCCTTGATGTTTTCAAGCAAAGTGTAACAATTGTTTGGTTCCCTGGTATAATAACAACACAACAAAAGGAACAGAAAATACATATTTTTTAACACTATTTTAAGTCATGGGAGATCATGAGGCTGAAAAATGAGGTAGAGAGAGCTGCTCATCCCACTGCAAGTCACTCACGAAGAAGAAACCCCAACCAGTTTTTCCATACTCTAACTTAAAATATTTATCAAACATGGCCTGAGTTTGGAATGGCATAATACTACTACTGCGTCTGTCATATCAGTCAATGGCAGAATTATTAATAGTAGTAGTAGTATGGAAGTATGCCATTCCAAATTGGTCTTTTTCTGGTATTTTAACTATTATCATCTCAAACACTCATTTAATGGTCAAATAAATTCTGGCAAGAAATCAAATGTTGATTGATACAATGAAATGCTTTAAGTCACTTTTGGCAAAGAAGAAAATGTGGCTTAATTGGAGTTTATAATAAACAAATCTGGGAATCATCTCCATTGTTAAATGAGCAATAACTCCTCCTCAAATGCTGCAAAACATATACAAATTACAGTAAGTTGGTAATTGTATATAACAGAAATTAAACTCAATGTTCACTTCACATGTCAAATAATATTTAAGATTCAGTATTTACAAGTTTAAACAATGGCAAACATTTTAACATTGGGGTGAAATGGAGTTCTTAAACTAAAGTTCAGGAGGAGCTTTCTCATCTAATCTGCCAATCAACCTGCAGGTTGCAGAGTATACAAACCCCTGCATACTTAATTCAAGCTACAGTCTTCCTTGAGCACCTAATTTGCAGACAGTAAGCCACATATGTTTACCGTTTATCACTCAAAGATTATATGGGTAGGCGAACTCATGAAGGGACCTTTGACAATTCACCTTTATGGTTGTTTTGTTTTTTTTACTAGATTGACTGAAGATCTAGATTGATGTCATTTTTGTCTTTTTCCATATGTATCAGTGGTGATGAAATATGATTCGATCAGTCACCTGCTGTGATAAAGAGACTTAAGGAAATAATGAATATCTCCTGTAAAATAAGCTCATACATGCACTGGATAAGGCAGAAGCCAGAGAAAACTCTGGAGTGGATTGGGAGAGTTGACTCTGGCAGTAGTTCTAGCTCAGGTTATCTTACTTATGCAGACTCCATGAAAAATCACTTCACTATGAGTGAGGACAGGTCTGAAAGTACACAGTATCTTGAAGCCAAGAGTCTGAGAGAAGATGACACTGCTGTTTATTTCTGTGCTAAACAGACATTTGACTATATCTGATGAAGCAGCTTTACAACTGTGAACATATTAATTAATTAAAAAACAACAACACTTATTAGGCTAATACAGTATTTTACAACTATCATTATGTCCATGACGTTAGAACTGATAATAGGATCATCATGATAAATATTCTAAGATAAGACCTTCTACTGTAGTTTGGATGTGCAATCCATAATCATGACCATTCTGAGCAATGAGTTAACATGTGTCACATGTTGGGGTAGAAAACTTCCTCAGGGTGTAGGCTATGCAAATTCAGATTTGCATTATCTCTTGTAAACTCTACATATTTAACTCTTTTTCAATGTTTTGTCAGTGAAGTCTTTAATCAGAATTTTTGCAACAATGGTCATCATAATTATCAGTTGTTTAATAAGCATGGTCTCTATTGGCAGTAAGTGAGATTTATTTTTATTATTTTATTATGCTCAAAAATGTACTTTAATTCGTCTTAATTTTCACCTCTTGAATTGCATAGACTGCTGTAGGATTCCCACTTTGACTAGGTTGAATTCTCACTTTGTGTTTGCCAAACTGAATTATGTAAAAAAAAAAAAAAAAAAAAAAAAAAAAAAAAATTTTTTCTTTCTTTACAGACTGCAAAGGTCAAACACTGACTGAGTCTGAGCCAGTTGTCATCAAACCTAGGAACAGCCATAAACTGAGCTGTACCTTTTCTGGGATTGATGTGGGAAATGCAGCAATTTCATGGATAAGACAGTCTGAAGGGAAAGGGCTGGAGTGGCTCTCATATATTTCTGCTCCAAGTGGCAGTGACAAATATTACTCTAAAAACACTGAGGGACGGTTCACCATTTCCAGAGACAACAGTAAAATGCAGGTGTATCTGCACATGACAAATCTGCAGACTGAGGACACTGCAGTTTATTACTGTGCTCGAAGAAACACAATAACACAAAAGGCTGCTGAGCAGTACATAAACTTAATCTCCATTGCAGAAACTGCACACTGCCAGCTCAACTGTCATTTCAATATTTATTTCAAATAATTGATAAAATAATAAATACAAATAAAAAAATATAATTTTTAATACTACAGCTAAACTGCAGTATTCCAACCTTGAAATTCAAGAAAACATATCCTAGAAAATTCAGTCAAATTGAAAATAATAATAATAACAATAAATAATAATAATATTTTCCCCCCTTTAAAAGCCCCCACTGTTTGTCTCCTTATCCACAATAGTATTTTGTAACTGGGTTGCATCAGGTCACTGGATCAAAATCCTGTCAAAAATATTGCAGTCATGAATCCAAAAATAATAAGCGTGAATCAAAATAATAAGCAAATATAATTTATTCTTTAAATAATAAGTGCAGATAAAAAAAGTAACAAGTGCAAAAATAAATAAAAAGCACAGATCAAAATAATTAGCGCAGATCAAAAAATAACAAGCATGAATCAAAAATATACAAACACATTTAAGATATGCTGCAAAAAAACAACAGAAAAATCAAAGCAAAGTCATCAGAATTGCAAACAAAACCCTCTTCTCCTTTTTGTGCTCTCTGTTTTGTCTTTTTTTGTATGCTTATGTTGTATTTTTCTTTGCTTTTGTTTCCAAGTTCTGCACTTGGTTTTCCAAAACTTGTGAGAAGAGTTTCATAGTAAATCAGGGTGCTGATTTACATGAAACTATACTCCCCCCCCCCAAAACCACTCTTAAAATTTTAGAGCCCCTGTCTGTGCACGTCCCATTGAAATGCATGCAGCTTTATAGACATTCCTTTGAGTGTTTAGTCAATGTTAAGTGTGTTATTGACACGCCTGCATTGTAATTAATAGTAGGTGCACCTTAGTTTTCTCTGTTTTTTTTAAATCCTGTTACTATCCTATGAGATTCTCTAAATCTTTTAAACCTGTAGATTTTTGGCCTTTGTGCTTAATATTGTCATTTTAATTCTTGAAAGTAAAGCAAACACTGCTCCAAATACTAAAAATTAGCTTTCATAATTTCTAAGTCATTATCTTTATTCATGTCATTCTGTGCTGCACATGCAAATATCGCTCCCTCCTCCATTTTACGATCAACAAAACAGACCAGTGTATTTCTGTGTTTTACTTGGGGTTCAGGTTAACAGCTTTTATGAGTAATCATGTTCTCTACTTTTTTCTTACTGTTGATGCTGGCAGATTCATCCTGTAAGGATTATTATTATTATTATTATTATTATTATTATCATCACAGTCATTTAAGTTATCTGTTAAGGCCATTTATTGCAGAATTACAATAAACAACTTTGGATAAAGGATTACTGTATAAACATTTGTGTTCTCATTTTCAGATGTGGAGTGTGGAATTGAGCTCATTCAGACAGGCTCTTGGGTTATTAGTCCTGGAGGATCTTTGACTCTCACTTGTAAGGTGTCTGGATATTCTCTTACAGATAGCTATGCAACAGGTTGGATCAGAAAACCCATAGGAAAAACACTGGAGTGGATTATTCACATCTGGGGTGATGGTGACATTTATCAGAGAGACTCTTTGAAAAGCAAGTTTAGTATTGCAAAGGATGTCACTAGTAGCACAGTGACTCTAAATGGAAATAACCTGCAGGCTGAAGACACAGCTGTGTATTATTGTGTCAAAAGACACACAACGTTGCAAACACATAGACACCAGCACAAAAACACATTTTATTTTTTATCAACCATATTTCTACAAATCAAACCATGTTATATACAGCATCACAATATATTGTACAAAAGAATCCAACAAAGCAACAAAATCATTATTATAATAAAATCAGGGGTACTTTTCAAATGAGATTTGATGACTCAGATTAATCAAATGTATTCCTTAAAATTAAAATGTATATTGCAAATATGCTGTCAAGAGACCTTCCTTTCCACTTTTAGGAAGAAAAAAATTTACTAACATTAAATTTAAACAAAAAGGGTTCTCCCAGCACCTTTAGTGGTTGAACCACTAATAATTTAACAGATGTATAGAGCAGAGGTGAAGATGCATATCACAAAGATTAGCTCAAAAAATGTGTTTAACACAAGAGACCATAAATGTAATTATTTTTACATTTAGCAGATGCTTTTATCCAAAGTGACTTACAGTGAACTTATTACAGGGACAATCCCCCCCCGGAGCAACCTGGAGTTAAGTGCCTTGCTCAAGGACACAATGGTGGTGGCCGTGGGGTTCGAAACAGCGACCTTCTGATTATTAGCCCTGTGCTCTAGCCACTACGCCACTACGCCACCACCACCTCCAACATATTTAATGTTTCAGAACCTGTAGAGGGTAGCATATACAAACAAACACTACATTTTTATCAAAACATTTAATTAATTAGACATGTATGTGAATTGTGAAGATCCTCCCACCCAAACTCACCAACTATGCATTGATTAGAAGCTTATATAAATAAAGGCAGCAAAAACACAATACGACTCCTGTGGTTAAATCCATATCTCCAGATTTGATATGTTGCGTGTGGGTGAGAAACAGATCAGCATTTAAGTCCTTCATGACTATAAATTTCCACTGTCACTTTCACATTCTTCTTTTGTTTTGGCGGTTCACATTATTTTGGAATGTCACCACCTACTTGGCAGGGAGGAGAATTTACATTAAAAAAAGACTTAAATTTTGATCTGTCTCTCACCCACACCCATCAAATTGCTTCTGATATTGATTTAATTACTGGAGACTTCTGGATTAGTTTTATGCTGCCTTTATGTGCATTTTAGATCTTAAACAATTTGGTCACCATTCACTTGCATGGTATGGAAATACAGAGCTGAAATATTCTTCTAAAGATCTTTGTTTGTGTTCAGCAGAAGAAAGAAATTCATACACATCTGGGATGGCATGAGGGTGAGTAAAAATGATTAGATAATTCACATATTTGGGTGAACTATTCCTTTAAAGCTTTATAAATCAAGCCTATTTCATAAGTCTTGTGAGCTAATAAATAAAATGTTGGATTGACTTTACACTTTAGCCATTTCATCCCACAGATGTAGAGGCTTACCATGTAGTGACTCATAATTCATTTACATATTTTTATTTTAATTAAGAGTAACACGGAGAACTCTGATTAACACTGATATTTTAAGAAAGCTGTAGTTTAGCTATCTATAATTTGCATACCCAACTGGAGGTAACACTTTGCCAGCAGTTTCCAAGAGCTGCCTTTATTCAAATGAAGTCTGCTATATACAGTGTGTTTTATGTGTCATAAACACTTTAATTCAAGTCTCCTCACACAACTGTAGCATTCTTTTGCATGAAATTGCAGAGATATTAAAGGAAGATGAATCTGAATTATTTCAACCTCTTGATACTGGTTTCATGTAAAGTTAAATCTGTTTACTTGACTTGTATCCCTTCTTTCTTAATGCAAACAATTACATTTTATTAATTTTCGGAAACTTCTATTTTATCCCAGATGTACATGGTCAGTCAATGACCTCATCTGGTCCCGAGGTGAAGAAACCTGGAGAATCAGTAACTTTGTCCTGTGTGGTGTCCGGACTCCCCCTTAGCTGGTTGCACTGAATCCGTCAGAAACCGGGGAGAGGACTGGAGTGGATTGGGCGTATAAACGATGGCACTGACACTATTTTTGCTCAGTCCCTCCAAGACCAGTTCTCCATTACAAAAGACACCAGCAGAAACATGGTGTATTTGGAGGTGAAAAGCCTAAAGACTGAGGACATGGCAGTTTATTACTGTGCAAGAGAGGCACAGTTAGACATAAGGCTGCAGTGCGTAGCAAAAACATGTGTATTATGTTTAAAAAGATGAACATTTATATCCTTGAGAGTAAAAGACAGTAACAGTGGAGGCATTGCATAGATAAAGTGACACCCAGGATGGAGAGGTGTGGTGCCACTGCCTGTAATGCTTCTGATTTTAACTTTGGTGGCACCTGGATGGCTTGGATCATACAGCCTTTTGGGGGAAGACCAGAGTGTCTTGCTACATTGTCCAGTACAATATCTATATCCATTGTCTATATCCATTATTCTGAACCTGTTAAGGGACAATTTATCATCTCGAGAGACAATAGCAAAAATTAGCTGTACCTTCAGATGAACAGTCTTAAAATGAAGATACTGCTGTTTACTATAACACAGTAAAGCAAGTGCATGTAGTGATGTACAAAAACATTTCTGAGAATCGGTCAGCTGTAACAGAAAAAGAAAACCTTTACATTATCAACTCACCATTTTAGCTTTCAGACAAAAAATAAAATAAAATAGGCAACAGGAAGGGTAAACACTGGCACAGAAACAATATGAAAGAGAGACATATTACAGTCAGTCCTGTTTAGATGCATGGGAAAAAGCAAACTTAAAATTAGGATAAAACCTTGTTACCAAACTGAACCGGTGCAGTGCAATCCAATAGAGAACGGCTTTGTTTACTTGCACAACACTGATAGTGTAGAACAGACAGCACAGAACAAAACATAAATCGGTCCGCACTGAGCGAGCAGTGGGTCATACAAGTGAATACACTCATATTATAAATCGTGTAACTGTAGAGTGCACTAAAAAGCTGATAAAAAAAGCTCAAAACACTTGCTGTATGGTGATGTTGATTTGTTTTAAGAATCAACACACATAATGACCTTACGTTTTCTGCTCCCTGGTCCCTATTTAACCTCAAAGAGGGCGGGTTATGCAAACCAAAACAAAGTTTCCTCCCATTAAAGAAGTATTTATATGTCACTGGCAGATTTATGTACTGATTATTCTTTAACAAAATTAAAAGCAAATATAGTATTAAGAATGGAGCCAAGCACCATTTTGAGCTATGTTGCGACATTCCTGACACTTCAATGTGAGTTAAGCTATTTGATCACAAACTCATTTAAAAATGCTGTTTTTGTTTTTATTCAAACCAGATCTTGTTCATGTTTTACAGATTGTTGGAGTCAGACACTGACTGAGTCTGAACCCGTTGTCATTAAACCTGGAGGATCTCATAAACTGACCTGTACTGCCTCTGGCTTTGACTTTAGTAGCTACTGGATGGCTTGGATCAGACAAGCTTCTGGAAAAGGCCTGGATTTTGTTGCTATCATTGAGTACGATAGTGATAATAAGTTTTATTCCAGTGCTGTTCAAGGAAGGTTCACTGTCTCCAGAGACAACAGTAAGAATCAGTTATATCTGGACATGGGCAGCTTAAGGACTGATGACACTGCTGTGTATTACTGTGCTCGAAGCACACTGTGACACAAGAGGCTATGGCCCTGAACAAAAACCTGTATGACTGGTTTGACTGACTTATGATGAGAACCTGACTTTTGACATTGCATTTTAGACTAAATGTACAATCAGACATAATAATAAAAAAGTATAATTATTAAAATTTCAATCAAATGTAATCAGAGTCATTATGGATATTCTTCAGACTAAATTCTTCTTCAAAGGGAGGCGAAATTCAGACTAAAAGTTTGTCAAATCAATTGAAGGTTAGAAGCGCCCTGAATACTTCAAACCCGTTCTTATTCAAGCCTCCAATTTTGATTTATTTTTTTTTCTCAAGAGGCAACAGGAGATTTTTTGGCTTTGCTATCTAACAATTAGCATGCGGTACCAGCCTCGGCCACCTGGTGCCACTATCGGTAAGCATGAAATCTTGTGCTTAAGGTGACAGATGACGGCTGTGGTCCGTTTATTTCTATTGTTGTAAAATATAAAAGGAATGTTTTGCCAATCTTATTCAAGAAAAGAATCCTACAATTTAATGAATATAGCCTATGCTTCGTATGGAAGTGTGAAGTGTGACAAAGTTCTTTCTGTTTTTTTGATGACATTGACCACCGGGAATATCGATGCTGCTATTGATATGGTGCTTTAATTTTTTGGCACATTTAAATATGCAATAGATAGATGTATTTATCCATCACGACACCTCTCGTTATGTTTTCAGTGCTGTGTTTAAAGGGATGACTCTTGGAATGTTTTTTCATTGTTGCAGTTTTTTTTTTTTTATTGTTTTGCGTGGATGCCATTTTGTGCAAATTTTCTGTTTACTATATATGACTTTACATGTAAGAAATGTGTAAAAATGGACATGCAATTGAGAATTTTCTGTTTAAATGTAACACATTGCAACAAAAATAAATTTACTGTATACATACAATTGTGCTTATCCTTTTTCTGTGTACAGCATTGTACAATATTGACTTTTCCCAGTAAAATGTACCTACTGTTGAAATCAGTAACAAAAAGGTCAGTGTGAAACACAACAGCATTCAGCTAGACAAAACTGACATTATTGTATAGTACAGTAAGCAGTCAGTGTCAACAAAAAAGTAGAACAAAAATTAAATTTGTATATAACAAAAATTTCCAGGATTGACTGCCATGGTGAAAAAACATCTAAACATTTTGACCAGTACAGCTCACACACACACACACACACACACACACACACACACACAAAAGTTTAATTTTAGTGGCATTGGCCAATTTACTGACACAATTTTTAAGTATGAATTAAATGTTTTGGGTGAGTTACTACATTCTTTTTCTTTACCATTTTGTTTTAATGTAATCTTTGATCTGGGTATTTACTGTAAGGCACCTTAGCACATTGATCAAGGGGATCTGTTAGTATGTGTTATAAACACACAAACACCATGTCACAACTCATCTTTTATCCTTAAGATTCATAATACATAACCTCTTTACTTAATACATTTTTAATTTTGATTACTCAGGATTCTCTTGAACTCATTATTACCAGTAATCAAGCACATATGGTGTTACCACAAGTGTATGACCAGGATAAGATTATTACTGAGGGCAAATGACATCGCTCAGCAAGCTGTATGTACGTAAATAAGCAATTGTCATTTGATTATGAGATAGCCTGATTTATTTAAATGAGGGAACCCTGCAACTGCTGACTTAATGTAATATCGAACTGGCAACCTCGTGATCATAAAAAATATCAATATTCCGGCCGGCGTAAGAGTCTAAGTGACATCTACACCTAATGAATGAATAATGAGTCCAACCGAGTAATCAAAACACCAAATTATAATTACATCTAAAATGATGATCAGAATTAGATTGGAAAGTCGATTTAAATTTGAGGTCAATTTATTGGATTCAGATTGAACTATGAATGGTGTCAGATTCGGTCTTCACTAAATCAAATACTTTAAAATGTAAAACCAAATCGTGCAAGAAAAGATGAACACACGCAGAACTTCACCATCTTGTTGGATAGCGCTATCAGACTAGCACATTAGCCTTTTACAATTTCAACTGAAAAAAAAAAAAAAAAATAGATAGATAGATAGATAAAAAAAAATATTTTGCTCAAAAACATCAGAAAAGTAACCAGGATACAGATCCCAAACTTTGCTTGGTAATTTGAGTGATTGCCAAACATTTTATACTTGATCTTTTTACCCCATTTAGTCTCTCCACCCCTCAATATGTTTAAAAGAGATGTGTTTGTGTTGTTCATTTGACAGAGAATCCATGCCTAATCTAAAACTCTGCTAACTAGCCTAAATTCAGACTCAATACATGTGTTAACGAACTATGATAATGACCTCAGACAACACATTGTTTCCTATAGCTGGCAGAAAATACTCAAAACAGACACAAGCAGCATATCTATCTACCACAAATAATATAATATTGAGCAGCAGCCGCCGGAGTAGCATTGGAGTAACGTCACCTCCCCTCTTTGAATGATTGGCTAGAGGAGGTGCTGTTCATCAAGAACTAGTGAACCAATAGGGATGCAAAACGTGATTTACATGAAACTCTACTCACAAGTTTTGGAAAACCAAGTGCAGAACTTAGAAACAAAAGCAAAGAAAAATACAATGTAAGTGTCCAAAAAAAAAAAAAAAAAATATATATATATATATATATATGAGCAAAATTGTCAGAGAGCACAAAAAACTGTAATATAACCAAGTAAAACTGTACTTTACTACAGCCCATTGCAACTCAGCAACTTCACAGCAGAGCAATAGTTTGATTATATTTGTAAACATTTTTTTATTAAATTTCACAGATGACAAATATTTTCGGAACAATAGCAAATGTATGTGCTTATTCTGGTTCTAAATAATTACATGTAATCAAAATATATGGTTGCAAAAAATATACAATGTATAGAGATATTTTATTATGTCAAATTCATCATAATTTATTTTATTGACCTTTAATGTGTTTAAGAGATCATTCTCAACTAAAAAGAGAAATATAAACCATTTATATTTCATTATTACATTTTATTAAAATAATCTTTTATTATTAAATTTTTCAATAAAACATGTTTTAATCATTGTTGCTGTAGGTTTCACAAAATTCCTCACCTCAGTGATAAAAAGCATTGTCAGCTTACTAAAGATGCACCTTCAGAATTTGGATTTGGCCTGATGCTTTAGTTAACACAGTTTATGATATGCAAATGTTCACCATCAGCCAGTGAAAATAAGACTGACAGCTTCCTCCAGTGCAGAGACAGTCCACAGACTGACACTTACAACACAAAGATAAAAGCTGTGATGTTGTACGTCCTGATCCTGAGATCAATCATGAGTCAAATTCTATTCATTTTAATTGCCTCTTTACCATGTGAGTTCATTTGGTCACATTTGGTCACTTCAGTATTGAGGATCTCTTTGTAACTGACTGTTATCACACACATATTTACATAGTTAAGTTTGACTCTTGAAGTTTGTTGTTCTCTTTTACAGATGTTCTTGGTATCTCTCTTACCTCGTCTCCAGCACAGATTAAAGCTCCTGGTGAATCAGTGAAGTTGTCCTGTCAGATCTCTGGATATTCACTCAGTGATTATGGCACAGCATGGATCAGACAGACTCCTGGAAAAGGCATGCAGTGGATCGGGATCATATGGGGTGGTGGATCAATAGACCTTGGAAATTCCTTCAAGAGTCGCTTCACTATTTCCAGAGACACAAACCGTAATGAGCTGTACTTAGACATCAGCAGTCTGCAGAGTGAGGACACAGCTGTGTATTTCTGTGCAAAGGGTTACCCACACTGGCTCATCTCAGTGTGAGAAACTGACAAAACACATCTACAGATCATACATATGTGCAAAGAATTTACAGTTATTAAAACACACCTGCTTCTTTACCAGCTCAAGATCATTTTTAGACATTTTACCACAGAATACCACTTAAATATGCTGGACAGCTTTAATTTGAGTCCCTGATTAGAAATACCTGTATTTGCTGTGAAGCATTTGTCAATAAATAAATGAATTGCTAATACATAACTGTTCTGTTAATAATAAACCATGAAAAAAGATAATAATAATGTAACATTATAAAAAAAAACTGTTGAGAAATTGAGATCAAATCATTTGTGGCAGAGAAGAAAACATAGATAGTATATCCTCTCCATTATCAAGTCTTGAGGTACCTTTAGCAGTACCATTTCAGTATCGCTCCTCCTCACATGTCCACCCACATGTGACTCTTAGAGGTTATTCAGGACAAGCCCAAAAAAGGTGGCTTATGCAAATATATTATGCAATTTAACTATTCAGTACATAACACAAATTCAGCTCAACAATCACCGTATATGTCCAATAAAATTATAATTTCCATCCTACAGTTACCAGACATTTTAACAATGGAGATGAGGGACATTTGGCATTCCATCATTATAGAGTTTTCAACTCAACAAAGTATCTGACATTTCTCTGTTTTTCCAGCATTTTCAATAAGCTGACAGAAGCTCATTATTTATGTAATTGATGTATTTTAATACACAGGTGTCAGTGGTGATGAAATACGATTAGAGCAGTCACCTGCTGCGATAAAGAGACCTCTGGAAACAGTGAAGATCTCCTGTAAAATATTTGGCTTTACAATGACAGACTACAACATGCACTGGATAAGGCAGAAGCCAGGGGAAGCTCTGGAGTGAATTGCTAGAGTTGACTCTGGCACAAGTACTAGCTCAGGTTATCTTATTTATGCTGACTCCATGAAAAATCACTTCACTACGAGTCTGAGAGAAGATGACACTGCTGTTTATTTCTGTGCTCAAGATACAGTGTGACTAGGCTACATCTGATGAAGCAGCTGTACAATAACTGTTTACAAAATTGAGAAAAGACCACTTATTTTAAGCTGCCAATAACATTTTACTATTAGTATCATTATGATTCTGAAGTGTTAGTAATTGTTGTGTTGTGGAATAATCATGACTCTAATTCTCTCTGATCTAATGATATCTTAAAACTTCAGGATCTGAAACATACAGCACACATGACATGACTAAGTATTGATATTACCGATGATTACAATTACATTATGTGGTATTTACTTCCTTAGCCCTCTCTTAAATGTTAAACATTACATACAGGAATATTTGTGAGCAATAAGAGCATTCTACTTTTAATCTTATTTGTGTTCTTTACTTCTTCCATCCTGGGGCGGAATGGCTATAGGGAGAACCAGGGCTTTTCCCAGTGTGCCAGCCACCAAATGGGGCTGAACAGCCAAACCCTCTGTAAGTCCAGGGGCAAATAATAAAAAAAAGAGTAATCTAAAACAAATGTGCTCTTGTTTTAAATGCTGAAGGAATGATAAATAGCCACATGCTATGCCAGTGCTCAGCAACAAGTCAGTCACCTAGTACCCTTTCCTTGCAACTCCACCACTCTCAACCACACCCTGAAATAGCAACAATACCATGTGGTGATGGGGGCCTGGCCGAGTGACGTCTGTGGATAGCAAAGCCGGGAGTGGAAGAGCGGTAAGGATTGACACATGTGGGAAATTATCTCTAAGAGCTGTTTTGTGTTGCAGTGAGAGCTGGAGAGGGAGAAAAGTGCAGTCCAGACTGCCGGAAGAGAGAGCGAGTGAGAGAGAGAGAGAGAGATGTACACAGTAGTGTTGATGTGTCCATTCATGTGCCGAAAAGAAAACGTGTTTGTTACACTGAAAAATGTATAATAAAAAGTCTTATGTTGGACATTTACCCTGCCCTCGCTTCCTCCTTGAGAAGAGGACATGAGATCCATCAAGCACAACCTATCACTTTGTCTGACTCACTGCCATGATTTATCCAGGCCAGGGACGTCGTTAGGCCTATTTTAGGGGGGCTGAAGCTACCCCAAAGTGTTCCTAAGCCCCCCTAAATGATAATAAGAACAACAATAACAATTCGATTTATCAATAACCGTATCCTCATTCATATTTAGAATTAGACGCAACAAATGATATATATAATCCAGCTACAAAAAATAGCCGAAAAGTCGGAAGTTGGACAGAAGTACAAAGAGTCGTTGTGCAGCAAGATGATGCACCGCAGCGTCTCGTTGCATTGGTGTGAACTGTGGCAGCTTTCAGAGCGTTGCAGACCGGAGCGCTGCAAGTAACTGGAGGATTCATCTCGTCTCGTCGTTACTCTAGTTTGGTCTGAAGTTGAACTCGCTATGCACCCTCCCGCCCACACACACACCGATACACACGCTAATGGTGAAAGTGTCTTGATACAGAGTGAAATTGTAAGTTGTTTTTAATTACCTGCTTACCTTTAGCTACGTTTTCTTGAGGTAAAGGAAAGGGGATATTTTGGTTTGCTATGGAAAACTGTAGTCTAGCTAGAGTGTACAAGCAAAATACAAGAAATGGTTAAATTAGCAAGCTAATCACAACTCTTTATTCTTTGACAATAATATAACCTCTCTCTATAATAGGCATATAAAACAATATCAATCCCCATAGATTGTTGTTGTCACTGAAAACTAAATGTCATAGGGTCCCTGTTAATGCTATTACCATTGTATCCTTTAATTCATTGAGCAGATGAGATGGATATTCAAAGATATTTTAGCAGAGAGAAAGAGAAGCAGCCGCAGGAGATTGGCAGGCCAGTTGATTCTGAGGGAGCCGGTGTGATTGAGGTCAGTAATGGTCTATAGGTCTAAGGATTGTTTTGTTTTCTTATAATAATAAGCATTTGTTGGCAGGTCTAGGCACTATGCATAGCCTAAACTAAATTATTTCATTATATTTATTATATATGCTAGCTATACCAATTTAACTTTCTGCATTCATTGGCTGTGATAAATTAAATAAATACGTAGATGTTACCTAAATAGGCTAAAGATGAGCAAATGCCCACAGATACACATGTGAAACTAAAATGAAAGCAACCCTTTTTGATGCTTCCACCAATGAAGTAGACAAATAAACAAAAAGTAACTGTTGACTGTGGTTTTGAAAATGATTTCATTCTTAATTTTCCTTTATTTGAATACTGCCTTTTTGTTGTTGATTTATATCATACATTGTATACATCATTTGGCAGAATAAATCATCTTTAATTGAGAAACGCTCAAACCTGTGTTGTCAAATTACACTATGCCCTTAAAATTCTGGTTCTTGGGTTAAACTGTATGCAAGCCAAACTACACAGTGAAATTACACACTGATTGAACCAATCCACAGCGCAGTTACAGTAATTAAATAGCATTCTGTGGACAACTTATCATATATAGAGAGGAATTAGATATAGTATGCTATTACTTTATCATACATTTACATGAGCAGACAGATAGCATTTAAGTCATTGCTTATAGAATAACTCATCAGGAGCAAAGTCTGGCCTAAGTAAATTCCCCCATGCAGCTTTGATGTGTCTAAAAGCAACATTACAGTAACTTGTCTTAGAGTAGAAATGGAAGAAGAGGATATGTCTGTCACATTTTACTTGTTAACATCTTGGTTTCTTGACTGGTTGTTCACAGAAGTGTAGCTCTAGCTGTGAGTGCAAAGATTTTGCAAAAGCAAGTTACAAATACCCTGGGGGCTAAGCCCCCCCTGTCTTCCAATCCTAGTGACGTCCCTGATCCAGGCCCTACACAAAATATCACATTCAGCCTTTAAAAGCAGCTGTCGATAGATCATCCAGCTACAATACCACACTTAAAAAGCACAAATCACCAACCACAAACATCCATCATTGACTTACGACACCTCAAACAAGAACAAGTTGCTGCTTTTAATTCAACCGTGAACTATCTACTGTATCTGCATCATCACTTGCACATCTGCTAATCATGTTGGCAGCAACAACTATTAACAGTTCCTGAAATATAGATGATTATTAGAAGCTAAAGACCAAAAAAACAAAAACAAAAAAAAACAACAACTCAGAATTAACTATTTTTATAACATATATGTTTGCAAACCTCTATAGAGTAGATGCAAATGATTTTGTGGGGAGGGTCAGTCAGTGTCACTCAAACTCTCAATGACCAGTGTTACAAAGTAAATCACCAGGCAGTTGCAGAGTTTTCTCTAAATGTTTTACTTTATATCTTTTTATTTTCTTCAAATGACAGTTTAGGAGTGATAATGGAAATTCTACAGTATGTAAATGCATAAAATCAATAAGATACAGGTCAAGAGCTTCAGTTAAAGTTCATATCAACCATCAGAATGGGGAAAAAGTGTGACCTCAGTGATTCCGAACGTGGCATGATTGTTGGTGCTAGACAGGCTAGTTTGAGTATTTCTGTAACTGCTGATATCCTGGGATTTTTGAGAATGGTGCCATAAAAAAAAAAAAAAAAAAAAACATCCATTGAGCAGCTGGAAACACCTTGTTGATGAGAGAGATCAACAGAGAATGGTCAGACTTGTTCGAGCTGACAGAAGGGCTACGGTAACTCAGATAACCACTCTGTACAATTGTAGTGAGCAGAATAGCATCTCATGCATAAAATGTAAACCCTTGAGGCGGGTGGGATACAACAGCAGAAGACCACGTCGGGCAAATTATTATGACCATAGTGTTCCTAATAAAGTGTTCAGCGAGTGTATGTATGTCTATTACAAAAGGAACCAAATATCAGATATCTGAAAGATGATTAGAAATGAAAAGAGTCATTTAAAGTCAAATAATACTCTAAATAAATAAATAATGAACAAATATGCTCCATATTTATAACCAGTTAATTGATAAAATGTATATATAAAGTCTCTTCTGTCATTTGTGTGCAGCGCAGACAATTCAAACTCATTGTTAAAATTGTAAAAACAAATGGCTCATTGTGCTGATTGCATACACAATGTGACAAGACCTCCGCAATCAAGCTGTATGTCAACATCTATATATACAACATGCATGATACAAATTTTCTTTAATTATTTTTAATTAAATTTAATTAAATTAATTAAATTTTCTACAATTTGCTACTAACAAATTTGATGTGAGTAGGCATGTGCAGAGGGGGTAGTTCTAGGGGCTTGAACCTCGGCCCTTTTGCTGAGGTGCCCCACCGACAGAGCAGTGTTCCAGGGTATGCAAATGCCACCCAAAATGAAAGCTTGCACACCCAAATGAAATTACTTTCTTAAGCTTTATGAAAGTATGTAGGGGTGTGCATCAACATTATGCTGAAACACTGATGTGTCGATTACAGAGTATAATAATCAATTATAAGGCATAATCAGCAGTCTACTAACTGTCTTTTTGTGTTTGTATGCATAAAGTCAGGCATTATAATCCTTTATTCATATTGGCTCAATAATTCGTAACAATAGTATTATATTATATATTTATATATATATATATATATATATATACACTACTGTTCAAAAGTTTGGGGTCACTTGTCTGAAATTTTTCTCATGATCTTAAAAATCTTTTGATCTGAAGACATTTGCTTAAATGATTGAAATTAGTTTTAGAGACAAAAATATAATTGTGCCAGTATATTAATTTATTTAATTACAAAACTAAAATTTTATTTAAAAGAAAAAATATGTTTTTGAAATGGATGACCGAATAATTAAGAAAAACATCCACTAAGTGCCCTGCATATAGATGGGAACTCCTTCAATACTGTTTAAAAAGCATCCCAGGGTGATACCTCAAGAAGTTGGTTGAGAAAATATCAAGAGTGCATGTCTGCAAATTCTAGGCAAAGTGTGGCCACTTTTAAGATGCTAAAATATAACACAGTTTTGGGTTGTTTAGTCACAGCATAATTCCCAAATTTTCATTTCTGTTATTCCATAGTTTTGATGACTTTACTATTATTATAAAATGTGAAAAAAAATAAAAATAATAATAAATAAAGAATGAGTAAATGACCCCAAACTTTTGAACGGTAGTGTATATAGTTTTTTTTTTTTTTTATAGACCAAATCTCCCTGTAGTCCATTAATATAAAGAATGTTTGGAAAAGATTTTGAATCTTCTTACAGTTGTGCATTTTTCTGTTAAACACAATGCATTTCTTATCCACAAATACATTTTTGAACCGGTGAATGTAACCTAAACCCAAGGTGTTTTTTTTTTCCTGTATAGTGCAACTTTTCCCAACATTTATATTTTCATCTTTAACATATTTTGGAAAATAATTATGGATACAAAATAATTTAATCGAGTTTTATGTCTAATTAGGCGATTAAGCAGAATATTTTGATACATTTAGTTAAGCTTTAAAAGTAAAACAAAAGGGGAAAAAAAATGTAAATCACTATAGAACAAAAGAAATTGAGGTGCATGTGCAGACCTCCAAAAATCTCTAAAAGGTTTAGAGCCCCTGCTCCTCAAAATGTCTGTGCACGTCCCTGGATGTGAGAAGGATTGACTTGCATGCAGCTTTATAGACATTCCTTTGAGTGTTATTGAATGTTAAGTGTGTTATTGACATGCCTGCATTGTAATGAATAGTAGGTGCACCTTAGTTTGATCTGTTTTTTAAAATCATAGGACTATCCTATTTTTTGGCCTTTGTGCTTAATTATGTTTTTTAATTCTTGAAAGTAAAGCAAACACCGCTCAAAATGTACAAAATTGCTGTCATAAATTCTAAGAAAGTCATTATCTTTATTCATGTCATTCTGTGCTGCACATGCAAATATCGCTCCCTCCTCCATTTTACAATCAACAAAACAGACCTGTGTATTTCTGTGTTTTACTTGGGGTTCAGGTTAACAGCTTTTATGAGTAATGTTCTCTACTTTTTTTCTTACTGTTGTTGATGGCAGCTTCATCCTGTAAGGATTATTATTATTATTATTATTATTATTATTATTATTATTGCAGTAATTTAAGTTATCTGTTGAGGACATTAATTGCAGAATTAATTACTTTGGATAAAGGATTACTGTATAAACATTTCTTTTCTCAATTTCAGGTGTGGAGTGTGGCATTGAGCTCATTCAGACAGGCTCTTGGGTTATTAGTCCTGGAGGATCATTGACTCTCACTTGTAAGGTGTCTGGATATTCTCTTACAGATAACACAGATCAGAAACACTGGAGTGGAGAGAGACTCATTGAAAAACAAGTTTAGTATTGCAAAGGATGTCACTAGTAGCACAGTGACTCTGAACGGAAATAACCTGCAGGCTGAAGACACAGCTGTGTATTATTGTGTCAAAAGACACAAAATATTACAAACTTATAGACACCGGCACAAAAACACATGGAGGTTTATATCAACCATATTTCTACAAATCAAACCATGTTATATACAGCATCACAATATATTGTACAAAAGAATCACACAAAGCAACAAAATAATTATTATAATAAAATCAGGGGTACTTTTCAAATGAGATTTGATGACTCAGATTAATCAAATGTATTCCTTAAAATTAAAATGTATATTGCAAATATGCTGTCAAGAGATCTTCCTTTCTGCACCAAGTAGGTTGTGTCCAGACACATTTAGGAAGAAAAAATGTTAAAAAAAAAGGGTTCTCCCAGCATCTTTAGTGGTTGAACCCCTAAAATAATCCCTTTTAACAGATGTATAGAGCAGTAGTGAAGATGCATATCATAAAGATTAACTAAAAAAACAAAAGAGACCATAAATATAATTATATTTAACATTTCAGAACCTGTAGAGGACAGCATATACAAACAAACACAATTTTTTTATCAAAACATTTAATTAATTTGATATGAATTGTGGAGATCCTCTCACCGAAACTCACCAACTATGCAGTAATTAAAAGCTTACATTCCATACAGTCCATTCTAGACAGTATGTTAGAAAATTGGTATTTTAAATTGGTGTTTCTAAAAACAATAATTAATTTTATTTTTTGTTCTTTTTAACAATTTGTTTCTGCTCATCTTTGTAGAGATTTTAACTATCCTTTCATTGAAATTAAAATGTTAGTTTTATTCTGGAAGTGCCATTTCTATCCCTTATCAATTTATTCAAAAACTGCAATAGATTGTTTATTCCAAAACTAATCATGCAGGATGTTAAAGGGATATTTCATCCCAAATGTGCAAACTTTCTTTCTTTTGCTGAAAACAAACTAAGATTTTTAGAAGAATATTTCAGCTCTTTAGGTCCTCAATGTTCCAAAATTGGGAAGTTCCAAAAGGACATAAAGGCAGCATAAATGTAATACGACTCCTGTGGTTAAATCCATATCTTCAGATTTTATATGTTGCGTGTGAGTGAGAAACAGATCAGCATTTAAATCCTTTATTACTATAAATCTCCACTTTCACTTTCACATTCTTCTTTTGTTTTGGCGGTTCACATTATTTTGGAATGTTGCCACCTACTGGGCAGGGAGGAGAATTTACATTAAAAAAGGACTTAAATATTGATCTGTTTCTCTCCCACACCTGTCAAATTGCTTTATGCTGCCTTTATGTGCATTTTGGATCTTAAACTATTTGGTCACCATTCACTTGCATGATATGGAAATACAGAGCTGAAAAATTCTTCTAAAGATCTTCGTTTGTGTTCAGCAGAAGAAAGAAATTCATACATATCTGGGATGGCATGAGGGTGAGTATAAATGATAAGATAATTCACATATTTGGGTGAACTATTCCTTTAAAGCTTTATAAATCAAGCCTATTTCATAAGTCTTGTGAGCTAATAAATAAAATGTTGGATTGACTTTACACTTTAGCCATTTCATCCCACAGATGTAGAGGCTTACCATGTAGTGACTCATAATTCATTTACATATTTTTATTTTAATTAAGAGTAACACGGAGAACTCTGATTAACACTGATATTTTAAGAAAGCTGTAGTTTAGCTATCTATAATTTGCATACCCAACTGGAGGTAACACTTTGCCAGCAGTTTCCAAGAGCTGCCTTTATTCAAATGAAGTCTGCTATATACAGTGTGTTTTATGTGTCATAAACACTTTAATTCAAGTCTCCTCACACAACTGTAGCATTCTTTTGCATGAAATTGCAGAGATATTAAAGGAAGATGAATCTGAATTATTTCAACCTCTTGATACTGGTTTCATGTAAAGTTAAATCTGTTCATTTGACTTGTATCCCTTCATTCTTAATGCAAACAATTACATTTTATTAATTTTCTGAAACTTCTATTTTATCCCAGATGTACATGGTCAGTCAATGACCTCATCTGGTCCCGAGGTGAAGAAACCTGGAGAATCAGTAACTTTGTCCTGTGTGGTGTCCGGACTCCCCCTTAGCTGGTTGCACTGGATCCGTCAGAAACCGGGGAGAGGACTGGAGTGGATTGGGCGTATAAACGATGGCACTGACACTATTTTTGCTCAGTCCCTCCAAGACCAGTTCTCCATTACAAAAGACACCAGCAGAAACATGGTGTATTTGGAGGTGAAAAGCCTAAAGACTGAGGACATGGCAGTTTATTACTGTGCAAGAGAGGCACAGTTAGACATAAGGCTGCAGTGCGTAGCAAAAACATGTGTATTATGTTTAAAAAGATGCACATTTATATCCTTGAGAGTAAAAGACAGTAACAGTGGAGGCATTGCGAAGATAAAGTGACACCCAGGATGGAGAGGTGTGGTGCCACTGCCTGTAATGCTTCTGGTTTTAACTTTGGTGGCACCTGGATGGCTTGGATCATACAGCCTTTTGGGGGAAGACCAGAGTGTCTTGCTACATTGTCCAGTACAATATCTATATCCATTGTCTATATCCATTATTCTGAACCTGTTAAGGGACAATTTATCATCTCGAGAGACAATAGCAAAAATTAGCTGTACCTTCAGATGAACAGTCTTAAAATGAAGATACTGCTGTTTACTATAACACAGTAAAGCAAGTGCATGTAGTGATGTACAAAAACATTTCTGAGAATCGGTCAGCTGTAACAGAAAAAGAAAACTTTTATATTATCAACTCACCATTTTAGCTTTCAGACAAAAATAATAATAAAATAGGCAACAGGAAGGGTAAACACTGGCACAGAAACAATATGAAAGAGAGACATATTACAGTCAGTCCTGTTTAGATGCATGGGAAAAAGAAAACTTAAAATTAGGATAAAACCTTGTTACCAAACTGAACCGGTGCAGTGCAATCCAATAGAGAACGGCTTTGTTTACTTGCAAAACACTGATAGTGTAGAACAGACAGCACAGAACAAAACATAAATCGGTCTGCACTGAGCTAGCAGTGGGTCATACAAGTGAATACACTCATATTATAAATCGTGTAACTGTAGAGTGCACTAAAAAGCTGATAAAAAAAGCTCAAAACACTTGCTGTATGGTGATGTTGATTTGTTTTAAGAATCAACACACATAATGACCTTATGTTTTTTGCTCCCTGGTCCCTATTTAACCTCAAAGAGGGCGGGTTATGCAAACCAAAACAAAGTTTCCTCCCATTAAAGAAGTATTTATATGTCACTGGCAGATTTATGTACTGATTATTCTTTAACAAAATTAAAAGCAAATATAGTATTAAGAATGGAGCCAAGGACCATTTTGAGCTATGTTGCGACATTCCTGACACTTCAATGTGAGTTAAGCTATTTGATCACAAACTAATTTAAAAATGCTGTTTTTGTTTTTATTCAAACCAGATCTTGTTCATGTTTTACAGATTGTTGGAGTCAGACACTGACTGAGTCTGAACCCGTTGTCATTAAACCTGGAGGATCTCATAAACTGACCTGTACTGCCTCTGGCTTTGACTTTAGTAGCTACTGGATGGCTTGGATCAGACAAGCTTCTGGAAAAGGCCTGGATTTTGTTGCTATCATTGAGTACGATAGTGATAATAAGTTTTATTCCAGTGCTGTTCAAGGAAGGTTCACTGTCTCCAGAGACAACAGTAAGAATCAGTTATATCTGGACATGGGCAGCTTAAGGACTGATGACACTGCTGTGTATTACTGTGCTCGAAGCACACTGTGACACAAGAGGCTATGGCCCTGAACAAAAACCTGTATGATTGGTTTGACTGACTTATGATGAGAACCTGACTTTTGACATTGCATTTTAGACTAAATGTACAATCAGACATAATAATAAAAAAGTATAATTATTAAAATTTCAATCAAATGTAATCAGAGTCATTATGGATATTCTTCAGACTAAATTCTTCTTCAAAGGGAGGCGAAATTCAGACAAAAAGTTTGTCAAATCAATTGAAGGTTAGAAGCGCCCTGAATACTTCAAACCCGTTCTTATTCAAGCCTCCAATTTTGACGCTTGTGCAGAAGCCGTCCGCGTCTGCATGATGACGTCACAGGTGCACCCTGGCGTCCTCTCATTGAGGCGGTGAGAACTGTTTTCAACAAGAAACTTTGGCGTCAGTTATCAGTCTTTGAATATTACTTTATGTGCTAAACCTCAATTTTTTTATTATAAGCCTACTTATAAATATATTAGACGTATAAAGAAAAGATGCTAAAATTCTATGTCATTTGAAGTCAGTTGACGTCAAAAGTTTCTAGCACTTGCCGGATGCTTTCTTCAAAAATAATACATTTTTTTTTTTTTTTTTACAAAAAACAAAAACAATTCTCAAAAAAAAAAAATTCAATTTTTTTCTCTCTCTCTCTCTCTCTCTCTCTCTCTCTCTCTTATAATAAAAAAATCTCTCTCTCTCTCTCTCTCTCTCTCTCTCTCTCTCTCTCTCTCTCTCTCTCTCTCTCTCTCTCTCTCTCTCTCTCTCTCTCTCTCTCTCTCTCTCTCTCTCTCTCTCTCTCTCTCTCTCTCTCTCTCCCAATTTTTTTTTCTCAAATTCTTTTTCTCAAGAGGCAACAGGAGATTTTTTAGCATGCGGTACCAGCCTCGGCCACCTGGTGCCACTATCGGTAAGCATGAAATCTTGTGCTTAAGGTGACAGATGACGGCTGTGGTCCGTTTATTTCTATTGTTGTAAAATATAAAAGGAATGTTTTGCCAATCTTAATCAAGAAAAGAATCCTACAATTTAATGAATATAGCCTATGCTTCGTATGGAAGTGTGAAGTGTGACAAAGTTCTTTCTGTTTTTTTTTTTTTTATGACATTGACCACCGGGAATATCGATGCTGCTATTGATATTGTGCTTTAATTTTTCGGCACATTTAAATATGCAATAGATAGATGTATTTATCCATCACGACACCTCTCGTTATGTTTTCAGTGCTGTGTTTAAAGGGATGTCCCCATATGGAAAAGGTTTGCTAAAAAAACCTGTGATTCTTATATGTTCCAAAACAAACATATATAAATTGCATAATATTCATGTATTTTTAATCATATATGTCCTAAAGGCATATAGTTTTTGATGAAGTAAAAACATTTGAAAATAATGCAAATTTAATAGGAATGTCCAGCATATTAAGTGTATAAACACGGTGTATAAAACACAGTGCAGTTTAGCAGTATAAGGCTGTACTTAACTCATGCTCTTGTCTTGTCCAAAGTGGAACCCTATGCCTATAATCAAACATGGTCATATACTGTATAATCAACCTTAGATGAAACACAACATTTAAACTACACACACAAGCACACATTTTAATCACCAGATTTTATTTTCATTTGTCACAATTTCTCTAAACTTTAGTACTAATTACTAAGTTTAGTATACAACAGTTCTATTCTTAACCTACAAACATAAAACTTTCCATAATGTGAAGTGATTCTTATGCATATCACCACCAGAGCTCATGTCACATATACAACTATTTATTCCAGCCATTTTTAAACATTTTAATCACTGTTCTTGAAATTTTGACTCAACATTGTTCATTTGCAATAATATGTTCTGATTGGTTCACAAAAAAACAGGCCCAGACAGTTCACAGTTTATGTAAATACACGGCCTCACAATGTCATTGCTGTCAACTGCTCTTTCAAATCCTGTAGGAAAATGAATAGTTTGCATAAAGGTCAGTGATATTTTGACAGCAGATCCTCGAACCAGCTTCTGCACTGTACAATTTCCAAATTTACCAACTGCATATAAGTGATGTTGGTCATCACTGACACAGAGAAAGTGTGAAACCTTGAAAATACTGCCATCTTTCAATATCACAACCGAGTTGTTCCTTTTCTTTGTCTTTGTGTATGTTTGGCTGTGAATGACCTCTCCATTGACAACTATTCTGTTGTAGTACCTGCCAGTAGAGTTCCCAGGTACATTTAGCAATGCATGCAATGCATTCATATCATTTTCAGACACTGGCCTAATCTTATGCAGTCACCCTGTCATATCTAGCATAGTTCTTTACATGACGTTTACCAGAGGTCATTTCTGTGTAGAATGATTTAATTTCAGGTGAGACATCATTGGATGAGCAGGCCTTAGCTATGCGTGGCAATGCCCGAGACCATGCTACTCTTTTGCAAAGTTGCTGAGGCACTGCATTACTGCTTTTGACTTGCTTGAGCAAGTAGCCATTATGGCTCTCAAACATGAAAGCAGACTGGGCCCAGAGAGGACCCAAATTCTCAACACACTTAGTCAAATGCAGAAGTGAATGCATATTGTAGGTCATCTGATCTTCGTCATACAAAGACTGAACTGATTTAACATAAAGCTTAAGAGCCTCATGAGCATGGTCAATATTCTCTTGGCTAATGTCTGAACCTAGCAAAATGCTCACACCCTCCACAAGTAGAGCCCAGTGGCAAAGATACTTGTTTGGAAGTATCCCCTTCAGGACTGGCAAACTGTAATATAAAAGCCAGTTCTGCCATTCGTGAGCTTTCCAAAACCTTCGCTCAACAATAGACCGTGGGATTCTGGAAAAAATGCTTGGAGGCTTGATTGCTAAAAGATTTACATCCACTGTTGCAGTGTTCAAACCAATATACCATGGTTTACTATAGCTTTTGGAATCAAACAATAAAGTGGCTATTTGCCGGCAAACTCCTAGCAACACACAATGCATGTAATCAGGGACCATGCCATTGATCAGGTCAAAATCTGGCAATTCCACAATTGGAGATGGCCCTTTTATGCCCAAAATGCTCTGTTCATTATTTTTTGGCAATCTCACCTATTTGCACAGTTGAGTCATGATCTCTAAGGACTGGCATCTCCTTTAAACAAGGATACATTCGCACAGTCCCATTTCCTTATCTCACTTGAACACCTGGATGAAGACAGTGCCCACACCCATACTCTCCATTAAACTGTTTGAAATTTTGCAGTAAAGGTTGTGCAACAGCATCACATATGGCACATAATGCATAGACCTTTGTCGTTTTGATTGAGTGATCTACTGGATCCTGCCACTGAAGACCTGTTTGTCCAAGACTTTTGCATTCCTCCACAAAAGGTTTGAGGAAGCTAGTCATTTGTGGTTTTAGTCATTTAGTAACATTTTGTTGCAAGAGTTACCTAGCTAGGAGCTAACTGAGCCAGCAACAACTTTGATATTGCCCTTGCTTCGTGTATTTAGGTAACGTTAACTGGATTCATGTTTTTTTTGGTTTATGTTGAATTGGTATTATACCGTTAACATTAGACTACATTTACTTGTTTATATTATCTCTAACGTTAGGGCTGTCAAGTGAATAATTTTTGAATTTACTTAATTACACAAATCTACCTACGTTGGTCAGGGGCAGGTGGGTCAATTTGAGTTAAAATATTTTAATCGCGTTATCTTCTCACAACTAACGTTAATTAATCATATTACCGCGTTAAATCGACAGCCCTAATTATCTATTGTGCTGATCTTTCACAGATCTGCAGCTAACTTGCATGCAGCTGATATTTAGTTGGCCTAGCATTATGTCTGTGTCTGGCAAACTGTTATTACAACGCAAAGATGATGCCCATGACTCTATAATCAGACTCACAAGACACAAAAATGTGACCTTCCCATGTGAGATCTGATGGAACAGTCTTATAAGCCGTGATCTAAATTCACTAATAGCCAAACTCTTTTAATGCCCAAGGTGTGATGAGAAAGTTTGCAGTGGTCCAATGGGGAGGATGCTGGGATGTATAGCGAGGTAAAAACCGAAGCCGACACCAAGATGGGTGACGATGGATACACGCAAACTGACTATTCAGCTGCTATGAAATGGCATAAAGGGAAAAAGCCAAAACATGGCTGGGCAGTGTACGCTGCCTCTATCAAGTTTGTGAGCTGTAAAGTAGACCTATCTAATGCATTTTGTTTTTACAGTGTCAGGTCCAATAAATAATGTGAAGCTGTTATGATGTGTGAAGTTATGACAGTTGTGTAACTACCATCACACAATAATATGCACAAAAATTATTAAGTGCACTAAATATTCTTTTCTTTACTGTAAAGTGCCTTAATCTGATCTATCCTCCAACTTTGACATTTTTTTTCAGGCAATCGATTTCATACTAATGCTAAAATTAAGGAATTACTACAGTTGGGGTCTGATGAAACGAACAACCCACTGCCTAAGAAAAGGCCCTCAGTCCCACCGTCAAGATATACGGATTCAGATGAAACTGATTTTGAGAATACACTGGTAAGACTGTTTGTATTCCACTGTCACTGAATGAATTTCATGCATATAATCACACACCATTTACTTTAAGTACCAATTTACATAATAATACATTTGAAATATTTGCAGACTTAAAATACAAAGAAATCGGCTAAGTCCTATTGTTATTTAGAACAGTAAAACCAGCAGTGACAAAAAGCCTATGCAAGGGAAGTCAAGTCACCTTCATTTATATAGCACTTTTAACTATCTGAATTGTTTTAAAGCAGCTTTACATTGATAATATGAAATTAAAGTAACAGAGATTGTTTTGGCTTTACAGCAGCTCTAGAATAAAGTTATTGTCCAGCTAGAGTTTGTTTTGATTGATTGATTCACTTACATGCGAAGATCATTAGTTATTAACGATAATGTTCTAATAGAAAACCCTTAATGTGCTCCGGCCGCCCATCCGCACAAAACAGAGCCTGGTGGCTCGAGAACGCACTCCCGGAAATAGGTTCCAAGGTGCAAGCGATTATACGTTATCCATGCACAAACACACGCAACCTCTGCACAAACACCAACATCGCGGACATGTGTACAAGGCAAGACAACAATGTAACCTTCTTGTTTTTGCACCTGACTATGTCCAAAATATGCATGTCATTATGAACTCTAGTAACACTTTATTTTAATAGTCCAGAATTATGCAATAGTTAAGCATAAGTACATAGTAATTAATGATTAACAAATAGTAAGGACATATTACCTGTTATTTAACATGTATTAAACATTTGAAGGATCAACATTCTTTCATATTAACAACTTAGCAAACCATATTATTTTTGTGTAGTAATGTACCTCACCATCTATTATGTTAACTGAACAATTTGAAGCTAGTAACTGTGTTTAGTTACTGCTGGTTTTACAGTTATAAATTGCAAAAATTAAAAAAACACAATCTTGTTAGATCACGTTGCAGAATAACTGCTAAACAAACCAACAGTGTAAATTAGGGATTTGCAGCGGAGCCAATATCTGTATTTGTAACATTCTCAAAATTATTTGTATCTGTATTCAGATACATCCGGAACTGGGTGGGGCTTTAATTTGATTTAAGTAATTTCCAGAACATGAAAAGTATTGAGGGGACATTTTTTTGTATTTTATTTGGAACCCTAAACACTAGACCACCCCCATGCTGCTGCTGATTTATCTAACTTGATATGTTGTCATGAACTGTGGGCCACCTTGCTTCCTAACAACAGCAATGTTTTGCTTTTTATACATTTGTCTCACAGGAGCAATGCTGCAAAAGTGGCCTCCTGTGGTGCCCTCCAGCACTGGTGCAGCCATCAATGCCAAACTTACTGAAATTACAATGAAGAAGAAAACACAAAAACATCCAGAAACCTTAATGCTCTTTGATGATTGACAGTGTGTTGAAGGAATTTTGTTGTTGGGGTTTTTTGTGTGTTTTTTTCTTTCTTTTTCTGAGCAAAGTTCAGTTTGCTATCAAGGTGGAATTCTAAATTACTCCTGTGGAGTATAATTTGATTTGTGTGTTACTTTGATTTTATTGAAATAAAAGTGTTTCCGTAGCAAATTTGTGTATGTCATTGACTGAAATCATATATGATTAGTATGCAGAGGTGTTGTATTATTGAATGAAAATCATGTATTATAATTATATTATAAATATAGTAATATTATAGCTGTAATATGAGGAATTAGGTGGAAACATATAAAACTCAAAGAGCAGGCACACCATTTCCCTATAAAAAACATGAAATCTGTATGAAATACATATAAACAAATTACATGGTATGGTGGTGCAGCGGTTAGCACTGTCGCCTCACAGCAAGAAGGTCGTGGGTTCAAACCCTGGTTGCCCCGGCCATTCTGTGTGGAGTTTGCATGTTCTGCGTGGGTTCTCTCCGGGTGCTCTGGCTTCCTCCCCCCATCCAAAGACATGCAGGCTAGGTTAATTGATGTCTCCCAAAAAATTGCCCTAGGTGTGGATGTGAGTGTGAGTGGTTGTTTGTATATGTGTGGCCCTGCGATGGACTGGCGACCTGTCCAGGGTGTACCCCGCCTTTCGCCCAATGTTAGCTGGGATAGGCTCCAGCCCCCTGTGACTCTGTACAGGATAAGTGGTTGACGATGGATGGATATATAAATCCTATATGACTTTAATTTGACTAGATGAAAATAATTTTTTTCTACTAATACTATACACCATTGCATACTTTTGTCATGTAAAACTCATATAAGACTTCTTACAGTATTCACATATAATGCAAAAATCCCATACAAGTTGTATGTGTGCTATTTAGTATGAAAGTGGCCATAATCTGTCTGATTTTGTATAGGACATGTATTGGCCTTGCATGAAACATAGAAGGTAATTCTGTCCAATTTAAGTAAGGAAGATATATGGTTGCTGTATATGAACCATGCAGGTTTTTTTCATATGGGACTCGAGTTAGAGTTGCCCAAATCAGTGAACTCTTTGGAGCAACGCGTCAGCTTTAACCGCGTTATCGTGTTGAGTTAAAGGAAGATACAGAGATGCTTGAGGAAATGGTGCACGCTTTGTGTCCAAGCATCGTCTGGCTTTCTGGTTGACCTTGGTCTGTTAAATGAGGGGAAGCACTGAGAACTTTGCATCTGTTAAATATTGCAAGGTAGGCAATGCCAGTCATTTTGTTGTGATGTGTGTATAACTGGTAATGGTAATCTTGTTGTAAGTAATGTTATAATTTCTGGACGAATAAAATAATGCATACATAAACGGAACATTTGACAAAAGTAAAGTCGTGCAGACTTGTTTACATTGGAACTTCATCACAATCAAAGCTCGACAATGAGATCATGAAATACAGGTGAAAATCAAAGTCTGCAAAAGCAAATGGTTAGATCTTAATAATCGTATAATGAGGGTTGCTTTTGGATATATGTTACCAGGATGTTGTGCCCATTAAAACACTTCCAGCTCACATTCTCATTTCTATACTGTGTTCCAGCAGCATGTGGTCAAACATCCCATAAAATAACCTGTTGATTTAAAATGCAGTAACTCCAAAAGCAGCCTCATGAGAAGTCGGGGGAGGAAGATCCCCATAAACAAAAATGCAGCAATCACAGGAATACAGAGGCCCAGATTGAATTACTAAGAGGAAAGGAATCCGGTTTGTTTACGGTATTCACCTTCTGAGTGAACATTGAACATTTAGTCCAAAAGACATTATTACATCCTTAAATACCCACAGACTCTTGATGCATCATTTCAAAAAATCCGGCAGATGTGCCTAATCTTTCACACATTCTCCATCATAACTTCAGTTCACATGTAAACATTTCTGATATCTTGGTATCAAAATGGTTGCTGCACTCTGACCTTTCGATTGACACCTCATTTGACCCAATAGGAGCTTCCATGTCCTGTCCATAGCCTTCAATAACCACGAGAGTCCACATCAAAAGGAAGTGACTGCCCCTATACCTTGGTGTAAAGATCGAGCCAATTGCAACCGATCGTGTGGATGACTGGCACATCAACCCGTTCTCATCAATCTGCGTATAAATAACACGACTTTACACTTTCAAATTGCGTGTAATGCATATGCCAAAGTCCAACTTTGCGTGCATATGATACGCCAATCCTTCCCATTAAATTCGGTGGAGAGCAGATGCGTCTAAATAAATACCACGCATCACCTTCAACGGCAATGACGTCACCAGCGAGGCTCAGTTCGCCCAGTTCACCTGATGCGCGTACATCTTCAAACAGGTAAGGAAGGGCAACAGTCCTTTTTTGTAATCAGATCACGGTGTTAACTGTATTATTTTAATTATTACAGTGTTTCTGCATCACGTTACATGGGGTCATGTGTCAAAATGGCAGCGAATGCGTTTAAATTAGTTACTGAACAGTGGGCCGCTCTATCTGCTTCTACTGTAAACAGACCTGTTGCAGTTTGAAATTAATAAAACAGTTTTCAATCATGTTGTGACATGGGTCTTCAGCTTTTAGACATGGCTGATGACAGCACTACAAATAAACAGACTGAAATAGTGTTTGCTAACGTTTTTAGCTAAAGTGGCATGGTTAGCCTACGGGACCCCCCAGGGGTCAATAATGTGGACTAATTAGTGCGTATGGAATAATTCAGGCACGTGCAGACATTACTAGTTGCTTGCAGATGCATACTGTAGGGTTGGATTAGACTCCTATCCCCAAGATATTTGATTTCTAATGTCATCATATATAGTGCATTTTACATAAATTGCACATTGTTGGTTTGATTGCTTCTATTGCTCTCTTTGTTTGTAAGTGACATTGCATAAAAGCATCTGCTAAATGATTAAATGTAAAGGAAAATTAAGCAAGATTTAGACTAGACCCTTTGTCTCCAGCTGAAAAACAGTAACCTCTTACAAAAACAAAAACATGAATCTATAGTTGATCATAATAGCTAATATGTTAGGTGATATAATTGTAGCCTTGGTAAAATAAATTGAATACAGAAATATCATTATAGTTACAACCAAAGGTTGAGAATGAAAATCTGCATTCTCCTGCAAATAGTCAGATACCACTATCCTCTACTGGAAAATTTTAAATTTTAACCTTTACCCTCATATCACTGATGTGGTCCAAACTTTCCATTCAATTATAATAGTCAGCAAGTTTGAGTCGCAGGCAGATCTCAGATCTAACTGACACCTTTATTTAATATTATATATAAGAACAAACTAGAAGCTGTTCTTCAGCTCGGGGATGCATTTGTTGAAGAGATACAGGCAAGTTTCATTCTTGTTATACACAAATGTGTAATTAATTAACTCCAGTTAGTTAATGCCTATGTTTCACCCATCTACTTTTCATTACATGTGCATAAAGAAACGTAACACAGAGTTACAAACTCAGAAGGCTGAAGTCACAGGACAATCTAAAGTGACCTGGCGGAAGAGGGACCGTGATGGGCAGTGTGTGACCACCAGCAAACGGAGGAAAAAAGGTTCATCTGCTGGTTAGTGTACATCTTATCAAATTTATGTCAAATACTTTAAATGGAGAGTGATGATGTGTGATTTAGAGTAGGTGCTGGTTTGATAATGCAGTTGTTACTCAATATTCTGTATGCTTGCACATTCATAATGTAAATTACATTATAATGCCAAATACATTTAGGTTTGAAAGTTTCCATGTTGCAAGTTTGCCAAAGGTTTCAGCTTTTATTTTTGTACATCTGGCAAAGAGTTTTAAAGAATTGTACTCTAATAAGAATACTAATGTGGTTTATGTTATTTTTACTTCCAAACAGTTGGTACCAGTACTTCTCCATGTGCTAGTTCCACCATCACAACTTCATGTACTAGCTACCAAGATCCTGGTAAGTAGAAAAACTACTTTAAAAACACTTTTCATAATATGGTATGCTTCAAATGAAAACAAGGAGTTACGTAAAAAAGGAAGCTTCATTATACCTGCACTTTTGCTATGTTTAGGAACTAGTCATCTAACGTTCTGCTTTTTCCACAGTCCCCTAACATGCCTCAAATATTAAAGTTACCACAGTTTGGTGCATCAAGCCCTGTTAACATGACAGATATACAGTAGGAACACTTTAGACATTTAGCATCACTGTTTCTCAGCAAAATCAAATGGTCGTTGTCAGGGGCGAGTCTAGCCTCCTAAAAAGGAGCTCAGCACCCCTAAAACTCTGAGTAAGAAATGTTGTTATTCTAAAATTTTTGTTCGTCTTTGACAAGGTTAAATAATGTCCAAAACACACCCCGTAGTTTGTGGTTTAAAATGCTTGTGTTAAGGATGAAAATGAAAACATCCTCTTCTCTTCTTCTACTTCTCTGTACCTGCACCGCGCTCAGCACGACCGTCATCCAGCGCGAAACACAAGCAGAGTGAGAACCCGTTATGTAGTGTTGTGAATCAACTAAGTTGCTTCAAAACTGTGTCTCACACTTCTTTTCTTTTACCAAGAGTTATTCCGATTTCGAAACCATATCGGTGAGTACTGGAGTCAGTATCCTGAATCACCATGGTACACCTATAATAAGTGTTTATTTTCGGACTATTTTAGTCCAGCGGGTCGCAGCCGCTGTGGAGTAGCACAGGACCTGGGTGACTCGTCCATAGTCATAAACGGAGAGAAGTAGCGCCGGTTACAATGTTCTTCCGCAAGACGCATGCAGTTCTGTTTATTAACTGCTAGAGCGTGAAACAAAAACAGCAGCGCGACAAATAAACTGCGTACCTGTGTAGTGCGTACGTGTGTCTCTGTTGTTAAAGTTTATCGTTAATTTGATACTCATTTTAACAATCGGAAGTCATGTAAACATGACGTCACGTGCGTCTTTTCTGGTCAGTCTTCATGGACACATGAAGCCCTGGCGTTTGGACCAGAGTGAAAACAAACGACATATCACTGTATACCACCAGTACAGGGCCGTGCACAGGGGGGTGGCCCGGTGGCTAGAGCCACTGCCCCTCTGACCTCATTGACTGAGGTGCCCCTGTTCCCCACCCCCACCGCTCCGGTCAAAGCATTCCGCTAATCCGCTCCAGGTTTTCCCGCTCGCTCCGCACTCCGCAGCATCACTCACAGTATATGTGTCTGCGACTCTGCGGCGCTCTCTTCAAACAGAGTGAACACAACGACAGTTCACGAAAGCTGTCACATTAACAGGTAGGCTTTGCAAAACAGTGGTTGAATCTGCGAAAGTATTTGGTATTTTTTTTTTTGTATTTATGTCGGTAATGTTTTGCTCTTGGTCTTTTACTAGTGCTATTGTTCTAACTAACTTGTACAACATAATATCACGTTCTCAGAATTAGCTGCTTGTCTAATCAAACTACTCTCGATCAGATCTAATACAAATAACTAAATTTTCTGTTGTTGGCACACATTGTAGACAAAAAACAATGCCTTCACAAAAAAGACATAGAGAGAAAGAGCGAAGGGAGGCTGCTAAAGGCAGTTCAACACTGCAAACATGGATTCAAAGCTCCAGCAGGTAAATCATCATATAGAACAGTTAGCAGACAGTTTGTCAGTTTAATTCTTGTAAGTATATTTCCCATTATAATCACTTGTCTTAGTTGAGACTAACACATCATAGGCTCTAAATGAGTTGTATATTAGCATAGTAGATGTATGCTAATATTAAATTAAAATGTCTGTACTTATTACTCCATTGAAGATGAGGCAGAGGCAGGCTCAGAGAGTGAGGGAGAGCCCATTGAGCATCAGCCAAATCAGATACTTGCAGGTAAGTGTTGTTAAACTGGCTGACAGTAAAGGATTCTGAATATGCTAGAGTTTGATAACAAGAAAGGTAGACATTAAATTATTTGAATGGAAGAGTAATTATATTACAAGAACATAAATTGAATTAGCACTAAGCCTAACAATTGTATTTAAAATATGATTGTAACAGGCTTGTTATTCATTATCTATATTAAGATGAAACTGCCTCAGAATCAACTCAACAGAGTAAAAGTGAAGGTCTTGGAACTGAGCCAGAGACAGAAAAACTGTAACGGTAAATAGTTTCTATTATCACCAATGAGTAATTGATGTTCTATCAAAACATCTAAAATAAAGTCTAAAATGTATTTGAGCATGTGCAGTTTTGTCTTTTAATTGTATATTTTGTAATAACTGTATAATTTGTGTTAACAAGCAACTTAGTGCCCCTTTTTTTGGTTTAGGCCACTGCCCCTCAAAATGTCTGTGCACGGCCCTGCACCAGTATGTGTGAAAACACTCACTGTGGCTTTTTAAATGAATTGTTATTCATTCCTACATTTATATCTGTTATTTTTCAGTTGTGGCTGACTATCAAACTAGACAATAAAGGAAAGTTTAATGTTTTACTTTTGCTGCATTTATTCATTCCTCACAAATAGAGGATTTAACCTGAACCAGGCTTAACTCCTGAACTCCTAGCATTACTCTCTCTCTCTCTGTGTGTGTGTGTGTGTGTGTGTGTGTGTGTGTGTGTGTGTGTGTGTGCGCGCGTGTGTGGCCTGCCAGTGAGCAATGGACATACGACAGTTCTTTAAAAGAAAAAATACAGATTCAGGTGAGAGACTAGGGACAATCCATAATGACCTCTGTCTTGTTTTTTGTTTTGTTTGTTCTTCTGAAAAGTGTTAAGCTAAAGTAACAGATAATGCAAACCAGCTATCTGTTGTTGTATCATTTACATTTATGCATTTGGCAGACGCTTTTATCCAAAGCGACTTACATTGCACTTATTACAGGGACAATCCCCCTGGAGCAACCTGGAGTTAAGTGCCTTGCTTGGTGGCTGTGGAGTTTGAACCAGCGACCTTCTGATTAGCAGCCCTGTGCTCTAGCCACTACGCCACCACCACTCCATGTATCAAATTACATATCTAGGCAATAGTCCCCTGCTTTTTTTTTATTTATTTTTTTTATTTCAAACCCACAATGGAGAATACAGCTTCTCTTGTGAAAGGAATTTGTGATTTAAAAAAGTTTCTAAGCCCAATAATAATAATAATAATAATAATAAAGACATTTAAAATGACACGCCTATGTGTGCCTTTTGATCATATCCTTAGAATCTGTAAATGGTCTCCATAACATTTTTGTGACATGACAAACTGACCTCAACTCTCCTGCCTACAATATATTTGTGTATGATTGTCAGTGCCAAGGGAAAGAGAGGGAGATGTAGAAGGAGAAAGGGAAAGGGAGAGCATGCAGGAAGAACCAGGTGAGGAAACAACAAATATAAATTGACATATAGTGAATAGTGGCAAGCAAAACAGTAACTACTCATACTCCTATACTAACTTATTGGCATTAAGTAGCCTATATTACATTTACTTTTTGTAACATTATTTTACACCACATTTTTTCATAATAAAGGAGGAGGAAAACAACAGGTAGAGTCCATAAGGGATGAGAGGGAATTGACTAGTGAAAGAAATGAAGAGACAGAGGGAGTGCAACATAGAGACCAGCAAGCCAAAGCAGCAGAGACAGAAGAGAGCTGTTCAGACTTAGGGGATAAGGACACTGGTCCTAAACAGTTAAAGCTGTCTCAATACCCTCATACTCAATTTGGCACACACAAAAAAAGCTCTGACCCTAGAATTGCCCCTGGTTGTTGTTTAGTTTCACAATTAAGTGGGCAACACTACTGACAGCCAGCACCTACAGTACACATAATCTTAAGGGTCATGGATTTGATTGCCCATTTCCAACTATCCTTTCACCCTCTGCCTTCTCTGCTATCACTGGACTATCCCTGTATAAAAAGCAATGGAAATGCCTCAAAAGAAGTCAGTTGTAGTGGAATTGCAATGTTGAATTTCTAGTATGTTTTTATTTTTCTCTTTCTCTCTTTGAAGATTTTAATATGCATAGGCTTGAGGACCTTCTACGGGATACAGAGAGCATTGATGGGCAACATTTTGCTCAGCAGCCATCTTTGTCCAGTTGGTGTCAAAGACAGAAAGGGGCCCAACAATGTTGGCAACAGGCGAGGCCACAAAATGTTCACAACTTGTCAGCAGAGAACATTGTCCAGATGAAGTGCAACCACTGTCACGTGACATATGCCATCATCCGTTGCAGGGAATGTTTGCCCTCAGAGTGGTTTTGTGCAGAGTGTGATCAATTGGTACACAAACGCCACACTCTGCACAGTAGGCAGACCACCATGTATGGCTTTTATAAATACATTCCCTCAACAGAGTTTATGAAACTCCATGATGGTAAGTACATCATCTGTGAAAAAGGTTGGTGTCTTTTTTTCAGTTGATTTGCATTTTTTTTTTTTTTATCAACACACAACATTATTAAATTATTCATTATGTTTTCCAAGTACTTGCTAACAATCCAAACATTCTTTAATGTCATCCTGATTGTCCTTTGCTCTTGAAGATTGTTTGCTGCCAACAGCCTTTCCTCAAAATATATGCTCCTGTGACACTGGTGATGTTGCAATCTCTGTTGGTAGATCCATCATACTGGTTTGCATAAATGGTAGGATTGGGTAAAAAAAAATATTGTTTATCTAACATATTACTTTAGTTCCTTGTTAGTTATTTGTCTTTCATGTGCTCTCAGGCCGTTATAATCTTCATGTTCCGGTGCTAACATGCAAACATTGCAATAAGCAATGGGCTCCAGAAGTCAGTGATTTTGTAAGGAGTGGTTACTGGCCCGCTACCATGCAAGCACAGACACTTTTCCACCAAGATCTGTTCCATTCCTTTGAAGCTATGAAGACAACAGCTCCAGGAATGTCAGTGAAAGCCTTCACAGCAATGTTGGACCAGAGAACAAAGCGGTTTGGAAGAGTGAGTAAAAATTTGAAGCTGAAAGACAAATGCATTCGTTATTATTATAAGTAGCTGTAAGCCTGGACAGTATGGCAAAAAGGGTGTTCGAGTCCAAACAGGGTGCAAATTCAAATATACCCACATATGAAGTCAAGGTCCACAAGTGGCTGTAATATTTCAGGTTACTGAAATTAACTGAACTGAAGACCAATTGCATCCTTTCTTGGGTTTGAAAAGGTACATTAACAAAACATAAATGGGTTGACCTTGTAGTTCATTGTCATTTAAAGCTGTTCTATAAATTGTTTTTCAGGCTGGTAAAGTGAATGCATATGCATTTCAGAGGAGCTTTCTGCAATATGTGTACTGCAACTCTGAAGAGGACCAACTTCTCGAAAAGGAGCCATTTGTCTGTCCAGCCTGTAGTCCTGAAATGGTGGCTGTTTCAGTGGATGGCAACAGAAACTCTACAGGTTCCAGAAAGCAAACTAGTGAGTTGTGTGTATACATTAAAAACAACCAATGTAGTTAATGTATGTACTTGCTATTAACATTATCATAATAATATAGTTCTCATTTTGTTATTTAAAATTAAGCTGTTGATACTGTAGCTGTTGAATATAATATCCATGTTAGACTTTGTAACCTTGTAACCTTTAAAAAAAAGTGTCATATAAATACAATTATTATAATTTAGTATTATTATTATGTAAAACTTCTTACTACAGTGGTTATCCAGAATACATTTTGTTGTAGGAGTGAAGAGCCAGGGTTCTCTGATGGAGTGTTTTTATCCCAAGACTCTGAGGTGTCCAGTTTTGATGAGGAAGTCCGGGGGGGCTGTCAAGAGTGTAAGTTTTCAATCAGGCTGAGCAGTGGGTAACTCTGGCTTATTTTAAAACTAATTGGAAGTAAAGTTGGTAACACTGTAGCCTTATTAGGTGTTCGGATGAGGGAATCTTTGATCAGGTGTTGAGATGGCAATGGCAGGTTGCTGAGGTTAGTGATGCAATCAGACTTTCACAAAGAGTGAAGTTGCAGAGCTGGATGAAAAAAATACAACTAGATTCTAATCCAGAGGGCACAGTACATCTATAGTATTCGTTGCCACACATACAGTATGTCTGACACAATTTCTGACAAAGTTAGATTATTGCAATTATCCTCCTGCATGCTAAATGGCAAATAATTTCAATTGGTTTGTTATACTCCAGGGAATTGCAGATGGAAGATGGATCAGGCAATCAAAGACAAAATCTTATCAGACTGTAATTGTTGGTGTGTTTGAGCGTGCAGCCCTGCTACTTAACTTTTTACTTTGGTAGATGGCAGGAAGAGCGATATGTGGGGAATCCCACTGGACAGCAGCAAGAGAGACATCAAAGCAGGCCACCAAGTTGGATGAAGAAGGTATAGAAATTGCTGTGTGCAGGCATGGTTTCCTCCTCAAAGGTTGGTATTGGTCTTAATAAATTGCAATGAAAAATATTTGTAGATGAAACATCTGAAGCCTATTCTTCAGTGTGCAATGTGCTCTCTACTTATTTCTTTTTTTCCAAAAGGTCTGAATATGTATAGAGGAGAAATCTTTGCATATCCAATGTTTCTCCAAAAAGAGTTCCAGGGTGCTGCATTTTTGGCCATGGATGTGACCTGCCGTTATGTGCCATACCTGGAGATGGTGCCATACCTGACATTGCTTGTCTGTGATGCATGCCAAAGCCCACAATACAAAATGTGAGGTGATGCTCTTAACTACTTTTACATTTCAGAGTGATGTATCCAAAAATTAACGTAAAGTACCACAATGAATGATGTTGTGACCCAAACATCAACCCAGGAGTGTATTTTGAGTTATACATGAGGCCCTATGTGCTGTCCTCTACAGCTGGTGACCTTGGGATATGCATCAATATTGATCACCCTGTTGTCCACTCTGTTTAACAAGTCCACTGCTTCCTGTAGATTTTGTGGAATGCAAGGAACCAGGAAGGTGCCGGAACCACTCTTGGTGAAGAAGTAGAGCAAGTCAATAGTTTTCTCTCCAGATGTGCCCTGACCACAAAGTATATGTCCAAGTCAGGTTTGTAAGCTTCTTTGCCCCCTGCTCCCCTGCAAATGTACACATTAACATTTTACAATTTATGGTGATTTTTCTATTGTTCTTTACAGTAAGAACTGATATGCTTACTGTCCATGCTATTGGGTGGAATCAACGTAAAGAGAATGGCCTCCACATTGCCTTGTCTTCCAGATTCAAAAAGGTATGTTCATGTATTGAAAAAGGATGGACTATTTTAAACCGTTAAATTTGAACTTAAAGTCCACCCAAAATGCATCACTTCAGCTATGTATATGTAGACGAATATGTCATTATATTAAATCAGACAGGAACATATACTTTTTGGTATTTATGAAATGACAGTGTGTTGTGTGTTGCTGTTTTGCAGACAGTAGAAAACACCTTAGATGCAACAGAGAGCCTGAAGAAGATGCAGGACCAGTTGCATTGCAGTGATGACATGCTAAAGCAGTGGGTTGTTGATGTCAAGCAGTGGGCCAGTAGCGGTAAGGGCAATGTTGTTTTATACATAAACACTGTTGGAGTAATTTGGTTGTAATGCATGTAGCTGTAGCTTAATGTTAAATTATGATGTGGGGATGGGCACTATTTGCAAGTCATAAGTCTTCAATTAGTATTTTGACTTAAGAAAGTAAACATTTTAGCAATGAAAACAGAATGATTGGTGCATGTTCATGCAAATCAGACCAAAATGGAACAATATTATTTGAGGTAGGAAATGACAGACCAAGCACAATGTGCCAGTAAAGCCCAATTTATACTTCTGCGTCGAACTCCCGCCGTAGCTATGTCATAGGCTGTGTGTAGCGCGTATCCTTCAGTGTACCCTGACGTGCACCTCTCCAAAAATGTAACAACGCGTCAATTCTTCGCCGAAGCAAGCGCTGTGTTTGGTCTGCTAGAACCCCTCCCTCGATATAGTTTTTTTTCATCTTTGAAAGTTTGGCCTATTGGTGGAGCTATAATAAAAGGTCATGGGGTCACCAAATTCGATGTGTGGAATGGATAGGGGACATAATCCTCCATCAATGACTTTCAAAGACTGTGGACTATGGACTCTCATAAACACAGACTCTTGAAAAGTGATCATAATAAAGATATCACACAGATTAGATGCCTATGTTGCTTGGTCCCTAATTGCTGCTGAAACATGCTGTCAGTGTCCAGTACGGTAAGAGAAAAACATACGAGATAGATATTTCTGTCCAAATTAAACTTTGTCCTAAAGTGTGTCTGTTGCTGCTGTACTATGTGCAATTAAGAAAACTTAAGTGTGTTTGAAACATTTCTCTTTCTTCTTAACTTGAATTTAGGAAATGCAGCAGCCAGTTCTGTTGATGCTCGTGGTTTGCAGATCTCCATCGAAGCACTCTTTGTGAGCATTTGTCAGAAGCACTACCTTTATAGACAGAATGGTATGTATTAGTAAATGTAAGTGATGCAGATGGAAGTTATATTGTTTCCGTTCATTAAATGCCATGGCAGCTCTTTTGTAATACCATTGTTTTTGCTCTTATTACAGATCGCAACAAAAGGCGTCAGAAGTTTACCCAGAAGATTGCCCAAGAAAAGAAGCGCTTGCTAGATGAGATCCAGATATACAACCAACAACCTGATGGTGATCCTGTGGACACACTCAGTTGTGCATAAACTCTCCAACAAAGCTGCAGAGAGCATGATCTGGCCTTGGCAGGAACAGAACACAGGTGTTGTATTAATATTTAACTTTGTGTTTATTTAAAATGTACCATCATCAAATTAGTTTATTAACGTATGATGTTTTCATTATTTCAGACGGTATAGACATTCTCGCCAAGAAGCTTTTTGATCAACTAATGCTGGTCTCACGACTGACAGAAGAAAAGCAGATCCTTGTGAAGGAGATGATGCAGCACTGTCAGTACCTTAAGGACTCTGTTGCAAAGGTCCAGACACTGATAGCCACCATTTCAGATTACATAAAAACAGGAAGTAAGTGTAAATCAAACTATATGGCTTTATGCACTTTAAAATTCATAGGTCAAACTATATTTAAGTGAAAAGCAATCATGCTAGTATTGGCTCAAGAACTAATGATACATGGCCTTCACAGATTATTTAATCCAATTATTATTTTCCAATTTGACTTGGCTCTCTCTGATAAAATGTTTAGTGTGACAGTAATTCCATTCCATGTGTGGACTTATAGGCTATCCCAAAGGATTCACAGAGGAGGCGTCCAAGGGCCTCATCAGTCTACTTAAGACAAGACTGCATAACCTCAGACTCAAGCAGCAGATTGTAGCATGCACATACAGAGGCATTCTCGAACCAACTCCTAGGCTGGTGGAAGAAGATGAAGGGGAAATGCACTGGCAACGTGACCTCAGCTCTGATGATAATGTTGAGGTGGGGACTCAAGTCACTTGACTTGGGACTCAAGTCACAGTTGTAATCCCTTTTGCTTTGACTTGTACTTTGATGACTTGAAAAGGTTTATAAAGTCTTGACAAAAGATCCTGTTTTTGTAAGTGAGTTAGATTGAAAGTGACTCAGTTGTTTGTTCCTGCAGTTATCTGTATTTTGCTACATATGCTCTCAGATAATACTTTTTTTTTTTTTGTTACTGGAATTGTATATTTTAATTTTATATTACATGTAATAATCATGGTTATGTTTGCAACAGATAATATCTGTAAATATTTGCTGATACCTGTATATATGTGTATTGAAACAGAAATACAAATTTGATTTGTCATCAGACTATTGTGTTGACTTTGGCTCATCACACACCAACCCTTACTAAAAGAGAGAACTGGGAGCTTTCAGATTCAACCTGAACTACCAACATTTTGGAACATTAGAGGTCACAGTCACACCAGGTCACATATTAAGATAGATGTATGAAACTTACTTACTGTACACTGATAGTTACTGGCAGTGTAATATACTTAAATACTGTCTATGTAAAACCATTGTAGTTATTGTCTAAATAACTAATCAACCATATAGTTAACCACATGTTATACAGATGATCGGTTAGCAGGGTTGGGTCAGATTGCTTTGAATACAAACAACATGGCAATATTAATAATCAGTTATGCAATTTACCTTTTAGCAACAACCCAACTTAGAATATCATTTTAAGAAGCTCAGTGATCTGAGGCCATGCAAAGTAAATGTTATGACCATATCCATCTGATTATCAACTCATCCCATGGTAGGAACAATATCAGATGTGGAGGCTGTTCATAACAGTGTCATCTTCAGAGATACATGTAGGAAACTTTATAAACAGGGATATTGAGGCTACTACATTATATAATCCAGACCATGTAGGACCATTCAGGTGGTTTGGAGGAGCTAAAGCATACCAGAAAGGGCATAAAAAAATCCCAATATCAGGGTTTCCGTTGTCCGGTAATTACCGGACATTTTGGCCGGGAAAAAAATGAAATGTCCGACAAAATTAAATCTCTCCGGTCAAATTGTCCGATTAAAATTGCCTAATAATCCCGACCCCCTAACAAAATCTGAATTTGAGAATAAGCCTAAAATGTATCCAGAGTGGACCAAGCTCACCAAGATAGCCTGTGTAATCCCGGTCACGAGTGTTCCTACAGAGAGGGGGTTCTCGCTGCAGAATCGGATCAAGACGAAGCAGCGAAGTCGCCTTGCGGAGAACAAGGTTACGCGGCTTATGCGCATTGCAAGTTGTGGAGAGACACTGGGAAGTTTTCATTTAAGTCGGCAGCTGCACAAATCAGCACTGCAAAACAGCGTAAAAAGTAGCCTAAAATGACACGAGACAATGTTATATAGGCCTAGTCATTTGTTTGTTCCAGTTCATTTGACAAGGAGTCATTTCACGGTGGCCAATTTAAATGTTACCAGCTAAATGAGACACTGAGAGTGTATAATTAAGTTCACTTGAGTAAAAACAATAGGCTACTATTCAGATATTTTATGTGGGGAAGGGGGATTGGTTTGTTAAACAATGAATGTGAAACGCCAATCGGACGTTCATGTTTTTTTTCCGTCTATTTGAAAGTTAGGCTAATAAACATGTTGCATTCTATACGGCCTGATTATGTCATTTTTTTTAAGTTACATAGCCTGCCTCCAGTTTTCCTCAACTTGACTAATTAAGAGGCGATATTTGACCGGCATATCATCAAAATGTCCGTAAAACGAAACCTCTGCCGGTCACTTTGACCAGCACCATTTTTTTCTAGCGGAAACTCTGCCCAATATATGCCCCTGTGTCAATGGTACCTTCTCACCCATGCCATGGGCACTGATGCACAAATATCCTAACTTTTCTGGAAATGGGGTTTGTAGTTTCTCACAGTGACAGGTGTTGGAAGGAGGAAAATGTAAATAGAAAACTATTTGCCCTTTTTTGTAATAAAAAAAAAATCTTTAAACAGAAACAAATACAGAGGATGCAACAGGGCCAACAGTATGTGTAATGCACTCTTGTTTTTAAACTCCAATAATAATGTTACAAGTATAAGAGGAGACGACTACCCATCATAGACCATGGTCTTTTAGTGTTTTTGTTTTTTACCATCATAGCAGCATTAGCACAAATAGATATGCATATAAGACGTGTGTGTGTGTGTGTGTGTGTGTGTGTGTACTTGTACAACTATCTTTGTGAGGACCAGTTTGAGTTTTAGACCATCGGAGTGAGGACCAAGAAAGTAAAGTGAGGATATTTTGACCGGTCCTCACTTTCTGAGAGACTGTAAAGGTCAGTTTGAGGGTCAAGAGCTGGTTTTAGGGATCAGGTTATAATGAGGATTTGGGCAGGTTTAGGGTCAGGGTTCAGGTCAGACACTTAGTTGTGATGGGTAGGGTTAGGGTAAGGACCTAGAGATTGCATTGTGTCAATGAATGTCCTCACAAAGTTAGATACAAACGTGTGCGTGTGTAAATCTATTTACACAGTCAGAAACAAACAAAAAGGTTATTTTATATGTGGCCCGGTGTGAGTGTTAGTGACAGCACCGGACACAGGAAATTATATATTTTTTAAAGGGGTCGTTTATTCCAGACTGCACTTGGAACAGCGCAGCATTAGTTATGCAAATTTTAGAATATTAGACAGAAAAGCTTGTTACATTAAGTGAAATAAATGAAAGTGGTTTCTTTATCAAACTGAGTCTTTCTGGTCTTTTCTATTCTCAGTCACCACATTCACAAATCAATTACAGGAATCTAACTAACATAGACAACGATAGTGGATACTTATTCTGGAAAACAAATACACAGATATTACAATATTTGTCAACACAGGAAATCAAATAAAGCTGCTTATGGTACATAAAACATAAGAATACAATTAGAAATTACATTTCCCAATAACATTGACACATTCTAAACATTACATAGGCGAATATTCACTTAAATCACAGTGAATTAACATTTATACACTTCAAAAGAATAATTAAATGACTCAAACTTACTGTTCTTCACCACTCCCTATAGCATGTACACACTTTTACAGTGAATGATGAACTCCATTTGCCTCTGTAAACAGTAATAGACACAATACAACACTATTCCTTACCATTTGGAACACATGACACCAGAACAACTGTAACAATTTACTGATTGCCATAAACACAGATATGTATGAGCAATAAACACTTTTTTAGTATTAATTAATTAACAACACTCACTCTGTTAATTCACACTCGGCCTGGAAAACACTCATGAGGCCTTCAGAGTACTCCTCTCCCCTCTTTAATCAACCAAAATGATCACCAATCACTTAATATTCAAATCACATCAAGCACAACAATATAATCTCAATGATAAACTGACATTAGTGATTATTAAACACTTACGCTTCGAGATCTAATGACGATCGGATTTCTCCACATAGATATATGTCTCGACAGAAGTTAAAATTTCCCTCAGCACAATACACACCCCTCACGACACACTAAGAGAGACTTCCGAGTCACTATATGTACATATTTCCCGTTATTTTAACAGTAACACGGAGTCTAATGGCATCGACACTCCACCGTATGAGCAGCACTTCAAGTCACGTTGTGTTCACGGTTCACGCGCTGTTCACAGGTGACTCTCGCGCCACTTTCAGAGAGTAGTATGAAGCTGCAGACTCGGAGCCCAACATTATGAAGCTGCAGACTCGGAGCCTGCATCTACAGTCCCGCACCCAGAGTCCCGCATTCTCAGACCCCTCGTTTTTCGAGACAGCGCCTCCTATCAAATTGGATCGGATAAACATGTGAAGAACTTAAGCCGAAACGTGAGTATCGTCAATTTTATTTAGCGAATCATTCGATTTCTTTTTTAATCAAACTACTTTATAGCTCATCGATACACCAACACAGTCCATTTAATATTTATAAAGATAGTTTGTAACAAAATTTGAGCCGTTAATTTATGTTTTTTCGCCTTTTCCCCCGAAAATATTTTGACAGCTAATACGTTAGCCTTTAACCTTGGACTTTTTGTAGACAAGCCATTGTAAAAATTATTATTGATTAAAATTAGTTGACATTAAAGTAGACCAATTAAATACATTAAGTGTGTTAATATCAAAGAATGTCATCATTAATTATTTAATCAGAATTGAGTAAAGTCACTAATACAATTCTTTCTTCCTTTTTTCTTTGCTTTGTCCTGTTTACAGCAAGATGATGTTTAGGTAATCGTTAAATAAAGTACAGAATTGTTTATTATTGGTGTTTTGTCTTATTTGAGTTTTGCTTTGCATTCAAATGATCAAAAAACAGATTTTGTAATGTTAGCATGGTATAATTTGCTTAAAGGGCTAGCGCATTATTCCGTCAATGAGTGAGAAACCCCTGAAACAGTCTATAGTTACTTCCCTTATCCCAGAGTATTGGTTAACTAGTACAGTACTTAGTTTGGTAACTTTTGACATGGTTACATATATATTGAACCTGCGTGCTCCCTGAAACTAGACCTGAGATGGCTTGTGTCAGTGAAATGAGAAAATTAAAACTTTGTTGTATAGCTGAACCAAATACATCGTTGGTAAGACCGTGACCTGGAGAGTAACATATGTTAGTATGAAGAATCTACATATCACCTGCTTTGAAACACTGACCTTTGAAACTTCACCTGTTGTGCATGTTTGAAGGCTTATAATTCAGCAACAAAAGGGGCTACAGATATGGGACCAACTGTTATAGAGAGCTCTTGACCTGAGTATAGTCAACAACTGGGGGCAGTTAACCAAATATGGATAAAATATGGGTAAATTAATTTGACCCCATTTAACAATTAGCTATTTAAAATCTGATTACATGTGTTTACCATCCCACTAAACAGCCCACTATACTCCCAACTCACTATTTACAACCTCCAATTGTAAGAAAAACACTACAATTCCCTTATATCCACACCATGCAGCTTGATACAAATCAGCACTACAGTTATAGTTCTTCTGGTTTGCAAAGTAGGGTTGTAAAATAGGGTTGTAAAAAGATATACTGAATATATTAAATATCTAGTAATGCCGAACTAGTAATTACACTGCATCTAGATGATCTATGTTAACAAAAAGTAGATATGTTTATTTCAGATATTTTAGCCAAAGCAGGAGTATAACGCGCAAACTCCGCCCACAACACAATGCACTTCCATAACCTTATGCTACCAAAAACTGGAAACA